>JAQNBH010000014.1:13047668-13220866 GCA_028752905.1 Cladorhizidae sp. MBARI D1340-BT2 | reverse complement strand
CATTTTTATTACCTGCACATGCTAAGCACATGCTAAACACCATTTTTATTACCTGCATATGCTGCACATGCTAAACACCATTTTTATTACCTGCACATGCCCAGTAGACTACTGTATTGATATAAAATGGTTACATCCAGTTTGGCAGGATAGGAAGGGTAAGCATTTTTTAATTTATTTTTATTTTTATGGCTGTCAATAGCAACTGCCATCACAAACAGTTTCTTCCTGGCTTTGACTGCTGTTTCTGGAGGCCCTTCTTTGGGGGGGGGGGGGGGGGGGAGGGGGAGGGGGAAGAAAGGCACCTGCGTGCCCACCACGACTGCTCTGAATTTCCTTAGTCTTGAGAAAAGAGTAATTGCTAGATGGATTTCTTTGGTGTAAGCTTTGCTGTACACGTATAGCGACGTAGCGATGCATAGCTTCTCTTTGCCTCTTACACAAAACTGCAGTTACATGTATTTGCATTCTTGAGAGTCCATTCACAGGGGAAAAGTTAAAGCTACAAATACGATGTCCTAAAGAAGTAATGGGCCGAGCAGGTCATGAGCAAGCAGCAGTCTCTCACCCAAAGGTGTGAATATGCAATAGTACTGAAGTGGCAGCGCATGAAATATTGTGGAGGAGAAGGGAGAAGGACTCACTATTGGAGCATTGGTATAGGAGAAGGTAGGGCCTGGTGGCACATGCTACACAAGAATGGGAGGAAAGGGAGGGAGGGGAGGAGGGAGGGGAGGGGAGGGGAGGGGAGGGGAGGGGAGGGGAGAGGATTGGGGAGGGAGGGGAGGGGAAAGGAGGGGAGGGAGGGGAGGGGAGGAGAGGGGGGAGGAGTGGGGAGGGGAGGGGAGGGGAGGGTAGGGGAGGGGAGGGAGAGGAGGAGGAGGAGGAGGTGAGGTGAGGGGAGTCAGCGCCAGATGGATCTACAAAGAGCAAGTGAGCACATCACAGGGCTTGAGCTTCTTAGTAGTCCAACGTGACCTCTGCACTAAGACATGGGCTTGAAACTTCGTGCATTTTTTTCTCCGTTGCTACGAGCAGGTTGTAGAGGAAAAGATGTTTCTTGGCTGGTGAGAGTTATATTCTCTTCTGATGTGCTGGCCTTGATAATTGGCAACAGATTTCATGATAAGCTCGTCCTCCTGTTCCAATTTGGACTGCAGCTTCACATGTGTGTGATTAGGCCTTTTCATCCTGCTCCTCCCCTTCCCTCCACTCACCTCCCCTCCCCTCCCCTCCCCTTCCCTTCCCTCCCCTCCCCTCCCCTCATGCCTATGGCATGCTGCAGGTGCTGAGCGGCTGATAATTGCCAATGGCATTACAGGTGCTGAGCAGCTGATAATTGCCTATGGCATGCTCCAGGTGATGAGCAGCTGATAATGTACCTAAGGCATGCTGGAGCTAATTGTATGCCAGCTGGTCCGTATCCTTGTCCAAACCACTGCTAATGCACACTGTGCATGCCATTACAGGCATAGAGCTCCTAATTAAGGCAAGCCAGAAGGAGAGGAGTTTAGATTGTAGTTGTTTGCTCACTGCTTGCAACAGCAGCAACTCATGCTGTGAGTGCTCCTAATCTGCTTTGTTTGCTCATGGTTTGTGTCAGCAGCAACTCATGCTGTGAGCACTCCTAATCTGATTTGTTTGCTCACGGCTTGCGACAGCAGCAACTCATGCTGTGAGCGCTCCTAATCTGCTTTGTTTGCTCACGGCTTGCGACAGCAGCAACCCATGCTGTGAGCGCTCCTAATCTGCTATGAAGTGAATCACAACTTTATACTGGAGGTGCACCTTGGGCTCCAGGAATGCCTGAATGCATCTCTGATCATGGATATCCGTGTCTGAGCTGAGAAGTTTGTAGTGTGCATATAATAAGAGTTTTCTTCTAAAAGTGATTCGAGAAATAAACTACCCGTGCTATGAAGTTAATTAATTAGTCACACTGTTCATGCATGAGCAAAAAAAGTTTAAATAATGACGTTCTCGGTAATCAACTTATAATTTGGACTCGACGTTTTGGCTAGGTACTTAGCCCTCGTCAGGAATTATTCCTCACTAGAGCATCTACATAGCAGAAACATCGAACAACTTCTTTCTTTTATCGAGAAAGTCATTATATTCTATGCCAGGTGTGAGTTTGTTGAGAGATTATTCCCTTTGTGTTCCACACCTTTCCGAGTTCTCTCTAGCTCTTCAGCTATGCATAATAATTATTGCCTCACCAACCCTTTTGTACTTGCAACATCTCTGTGGACTGTGACGCCAGAACTGAACAGTACTCTAAAGGCATTCAACCAGCATTGCCAGACCCTATCTCCCAGATGGGTGGGAGTGGCTTACAAATCCAAGTTGTAATGGTACCAGCCATGGTTACCACACTCTCTATACATGTATTGTTTGACCCCTAGTTCAAACCATTTTGACCCCTAGTTCAAAATGGCGTACACCAAAAAAACCACAAAAAGTTGGGCTGAAATTACTTCGGCAGCTTCTAGCAGCATCCAAAATTGCCGACCGATCTTTGCTACAAACACACCTCCAAGCTACATGTACCTTGAACCCTTCGCTTAGGAAGTTGTAAACCAGCAGTCCCCTAAAAATGTTAAAAGTGTGTAATTCGTCTAATTCGTCTTTGAGAGTTTATTTATCATCACCTACAGTGTAGTATCTCCCGATGTCTCTCCCCTAACCACCCTCACCCAAACCCACCCATACATAACTTACACATATAAATCTGTTGGAAGACTTCCAAACTGTCCAGTGCATTACAGCAACTGATTTGTTTCTCATTTCAGTTTAAAAAAATTAATTTAACGACAACAAAAAATGACAAAGTTGGTAAAGATCAACAACATAGTAAACACTTTTTGGTACATAATGTGCGGAACAGCTGAGCTGATTGAGCACCAGCCACTGCAAAGAAGTGTTGGTTTAAGTACTCTTGTGACAAGAATAACAGCACAGATTTAACAAAACTGGTAAAGTACCTAAGATCCATATATATATATATAAACATGGCAAGAAAATACCTTCAGCTGGTTAGTTCTAGGGTTTTCCTAGACAAGTTTTTCAGAGAATTTTTTTTCCTAGACAAGTTCTTGAAGAAGGCTGCTTAATTGCAATATTATAGAATTTTTTTTTTAGAAAGACAAAAATATTTTACAATGACCTTCTACTTGAAATTTACTCTCTTGATGCTTTGGCTTAGATACTCGAGCTTCATCCTTCATCAGGAATAATAATGAGCATCTAGTCGAATGGTCAAGAGAGGACAAAGTTTATAATATTGAGAAAGTCATTTTGAGGTTTGTTGAAATTTTATTTTAAGTCTCTTCTTATTATTGTCTTGTAATTGTTATTATTATTGTTGTTCTTATTTAATTTATTTTAATATCGTTATAATTTGTTTTTGATATTTATTATTTTATTTATTATTTTTATTATAACATTACTTTTTATTATAAATAATAACAACTAAATAATAACAACTAATCAAATAAAATTGAAAAAAGATCGACCAATTTGGGCACGCTTAATTAATGCACACCAATATTATAACTCTTTTAAAAATTGTACCATATTTGGTACAATTTTTGAGAGTTTATTTATCTTCGACTAGGTGCTCTAGCCTTCATCCTAGAGCATCCTAGAGCATCTAGTCAAAATGTCGAGTGAATACAATTTGAAGTTGATTATTGAGAAGGTGATTATAATGTTATTATGTCAACTGAGAGTGCATTGATAGTTTATGTCATTATGTTTCAAGGTAAACCTGTAAGAGGATATGGCTTACAGTATATTTCTCGTCAATCCGGTATTTTTGTTTTTAAATTTAAAGCCATGCATCTTTGCAAGTAGCAGCAGCAACTACACACCGTCCACAAGAAGGGAGAGGGAAGTACTTCATTTTAGGTAAAGGGTTTCTCTCGAAGGTGGGCTTGTTCTAAACCATGAAAGTTCAAGTTGTGTGTTGGGCTGGAATGAAACAGTTATATCTGTTTGGCAAATAAGCCAAACAATCGAGTCTCATCACAAAACTGCAGCTTTGATGTGGGAAATCCACCACAACCATATCGTCGGTGTGTCTGGGTAAAGTGTGCATTACCACTAGAACTGAGGTATGGCTTCAGATATAGTTACATTTATAGTGTTGCCGTTATACTTGAGGCAACCACGGTCACCACGATCCACTTGGGCTGCTTGTGGGGAGCAGCTGCCATGTCTGGAGGGAGACTTCATGCACCAACACTGCTGATACCTGGGCTGCTTGTGTAGGGAGCAGATGTCATGAAAGATAGAACTCCTCCAAGAACTTTGACAGACATTTGTCTCATATCATAATAGATGTAATAGATGAAATATTTGAAAATTACACCCACCGAAAAAATCTCCAGCTATAAGCGTCTTTCACCTGAGTTAGAAGGCCACAAGTATTCTACAACAACCAGTCCTGACCTCTACTATGCAGAACGAGAGGAAAAATAAAGAAAAATATCGATTGTACATGTAAAAAGATTACAAAACCAATTTGCATATTTGACTTGCCGAGTCAATAATTGATTCCTTCATCAACTTCTGTAGCTTCACTCACATGTAAGAATCATGCAATATGCATTATCACGGCTAGGGTTAGGGCCTGGCACCAGGGATAGCTGGATAGCGCTAGGTACATAGGCTAGCAGAGGGTCAGGAGTAGGCTAGGGCCTGGGAAAGTCTAGGGTTAGGGATAGTGCTAGTGCAGGGCTTGCTAGGGCCAGGACCAGAGCCTTGACTAGGCTAGGGCCAGAGTAAATCTAGGGGTAGGGCTAGTGCTAGCTAAGCCAGCCCCAGCCCTCGCCCTGGCCCTGGCTTTAGACTTCCTCGCACTATCCCTTAGCCCTAGCACGATTATACCTAGCCTAGTGATAGCCCTATTCTAGTCTACCCAGCAATCCTTGTCCTGGGCCCAGCCCTAACACTAGCCCTAATGCTCACAATTCAGTAGAATTTTTTTTTTTTTTTTTTTTTTTTGGCAATCGATTTTTGTCATAATCCTTTGTATATCAGTTTTGAAATTCCGTTGCATTCCATGTTCTAGAGTCCGCAAGCAAGCTGTCTATGCATGCACTAGGCCACTGCATCCGCATTCAGTACCAAGCTGTCTATGCATGCACTAGGCCACTGCATCCACATCCACTTGCTTCAGTACCAAGCTGTCTATGCATGCACTAGGCCACTGCATCCACATCCACTTGCTTCAGTACCAAGCTGTCTAAGCATGCACTAGCCACTGCATCCACATCCACTTGCTTCAGTACCAAGCTGTCTATGCATACACTAGCCACTGCATCCACATCCACTTGCTTCAGTACCAAGCTGTCTATGCATACACTAGGCCACTGCATCCACATCCACTTGCTTCAGTACCAAGCTGTCTATGCATGCACTAGGCCACTGCATCCACTTGCTTCAGTACCAAGCTGTCTATGCATGCACTAGGCCACTGCATACACATCCACTTGCTTCAGTACCAAACTGTCTATGCATGCACTGGGCCACTGCATACACATCCACTTGCTTCAGTACCAAGCTGTCTATGCATGCACTAGGCCACTGCATACACATCCACTAGCTTCAGTACCAAGCTGTCTATGCATGCACTGGGCCACTGCATACACATCCACTAGCTTCAGTACCAAGCTGTCTATGCATGCACTAGGCCACTGCATCCACATCCACTTGCTTCAGTACCAAGCTGTCTATGCATGCACTGGGCCACTGCATACACATCCACTTGCTTCAGTACCAAGCTGTCTAAGCATTCACTAGGCCACTGCATACACATCCAGTACCAAGCTGTCTATGCATGCACTAGGCCACTGCATACACATCCACTAGCTTCAGTACCAAGCTGTCTATGCATGCACTGGGCCACTGCATACACATCCACTAGCTTCAGTACCAAGCTGTCTATGCATGCACTAGGCCACTGCATACACATCCACTTGCTTCAGTACCAAGCTGTCTATGCATGCACTAGGCCACTGCATCCACTTGCTTCAGTACCAAGCTGTCTATGCATGCACTAGGCCACTGCATACACATCCACTTGCTTCACTACCAAGCTGTCTATGCACGCACTAGGCCACTGCATACACATCCACTTGCTTCAGTACCAAGCTGTCTAAGCATGCACTAGCCACTGCATCCACATCCACTTGCTTCAGTACCAAGCTGTCTATGCATGCACTAGGCCACTGCATCCACTTGCTTCAGTACCAAGCTGTCTATGCATGCACTGGGCCACTGCATACACATCCACTTCCTTGAGTACCTTCAAAGCAGGCCCCATATGTAGACGGCATACCAGACTGAACAAACTTGGGATTGCAGCGCACAATGACAGCCTCTCTACTAGCATGGCATATTCAGTGGAATGTCTTCCTTCTAAACCACTAGTTCAGCAGTGTCTTGACAGTACAAAATGCTGCAGTATTCCATAGCTAACAGAGTGCTGAAGATGGCACTCATCCTCTTGTGCTTCTCTTACGGCAAGAATGTGCACCTCATGCATGACATTGCATCTACATTGAGAGGAGTAGTAGTAATAGTCGTAGCAACAGTAGTGTTGTACATGCATTGCATCACACGGAAGTCATGTGACATTAATTGTCTGCCTTAGGGCCAGTTCACACTAGTCATGAACTTGGTGCAGGACGAGATAACAGGATACATCACAGGGAAGGAAGGATGAGAGCTAGGGCTCCACAAACACACAAGCAGACATACTAGTCCCTCCTACAGGCTAATGGGTCTTGTTGCTATGGCCAACTGTGCTTTCTCTGTCGCAACCTATCCACTCACCTGTGCCAGGAGTAAACAAATCTCTGCATGGTGAGCTCTAATATCTGAAACAACATGAAACAAACGACAACAGAAACAGAGAATTGCATTAAAAACAAACGGAAGCAGCGTAGCACACTGACGGGTTGTTTAGCAGCTGTGGATGCTTATACAAATATGATTGAAAGACATTGACAACCTTAAACAAACACAGGCCAACAGATGCGTAAGCAGTGAGCATGCAAGGAGAGAGCAGGGTATCTCTGAGCGCCGACAACAACACACAAAGTGGACATACCAGAAGAGAGCAGGAAAGCTGAGAAACTTACCAGAGAGAGAGTATAATCTCTATTATAGTCTAAGGTCACTGCTATCCCATTACAGTCTAAGGTCACTGCCATCCCATTACAGACTAAGGTCACAGCTAACTCCATTACAGTCTAAGGTCACTGCTATCCCATTATAGTCTAAGGTCACTGCTATCCCATTACAGTCTAAGGTCACAGCTATCCCATTACAGACTAAGGTCACAGCTAACTCCATTACAGTCTAAGGTCACTGCTATCCCATTACAGACTAAGGTCACTGCTATCCCATTACAGTCTAAGGTCACTGCTAATCCCATTACAGTCTAAGGTCACAGCTATCCCATTACAGACTAAGGTCACAGCTATCCCATTACAGTCTAAGGTCACTGCTAATCCCATTACAGTCTAAGGTCACTGCTATCCCATTACAGTCTAAGGCTACTGCTATCCCATTACAGACTAAGGTCACAGCTAACCCCATTACAGTCCAGGGTCACTGCAGAGACAAGGGAACAACCAACCAAAGAGACCTGGTGAGCCGTGTAGGTATTCACTGCCACCACAACAACTGAAAGTTCATTCATTTAGACAACTCACAGAAGGCCTCAACAGTGCATCCTAATTACAATGCATTATGGCCCTGCCTACTTCAGGTACCAGCTAGTAGCAACGCTGAGCCTGCACGAGCAAATAACTACTGTCAATGGCAGTTACTGTACCAGCTGGTGGTCAAAGCTACCACAAGGCAGGAAAGTTAATCCCCCCACAGAGTGTGTGTGTGTGTGTGTGTGGTGTGTGTGTGCAGGTTCTGGTTTGTCACCTTAATTTCACCCACAACTTCTAGTGTTGGAATTCTCATCTGCTGTTCAGCTAGCTAGCTATATAGTCGTTAGGCCTGCCATGGCTGAGACACCTAACAACCAATACCCATTGTAGTTGTTAGAGGTGCTGTAGTTCAGCAGTGGCAATGTTGAGAGGTGCTCTAGTTCAGCTGTGGCAATGTTGAGAGGTGCTGTAGTTCAGCTGTGGCAATGTTGAGAGGTGCTCTACAGCAGTGGCAATGTTGAGAGATGTCTAGTTCAGCTGTGGCAATGTTGAGAGGTGCTGTAGTTCAGCTGTGGCAATGTTGAGAGGTGCTGTAGTTCAGCTGTGGCAATGTTGAGAGATGCTGTAGTTCAGCTGTGGCGATGTTGAGAGATGTCTAGTTCAGCTGTGGCAATGTTGAGAGGTGCTGTAGTTCAGCTGTGGCAATGTTGAGAGATGTCTAGTTCAGCTGTGGCAATGTTGAGAGGTGCTGTAGTTCAGCTGTGGCAATGTTGAGAGATGTCTAGTTCAGCTGTGGCAATGTTGAGAGATGCTGTAGTTCAGCTGTGGCAATGTTGAGAGGTGCTGTAGTTCAGCTGTGGCAATGTTGAGAGATGTCTAGTTCAGCAGTGGCAATGTTGAGAGGTGCTCTAGTTTAGCTGTGGCAATGTTGAGAGGTGCTCTAGTTCAGCTGTGGCAATGTTGAGAGATGCTGTAGTTCAGCTGTGGCAATGTTGAGAGATGTCTAGTTCAGCTGTGGCAATGTTGAGAGGTGCTGTAGTTCAGCAGTGGCAATGTTGAGAGGTGCTGTAGTTCAGCTGTGGCAATGTTGAGAGATGTCTAGTTCAGCTGTGGCAATGTTGAGAGGTGCTGTAGTTCAGCTGTGGCAATGTTGAGAGGTGCTCTAGTTCAGCTGTGGCAATGTTGAGAGATGCTGTAGTTCAGCTATGGCAATGTTGAGAGGTGCTGTAGTTCAGCTGTGGCAATGTTGAGAGGTGCTGTAGTTCAGCTGTGGCAATGTTGAGAGGTGCTGTAGTTCAGCTGTGGCAATGTTGAGAGGTGCTGTAGTTCAGCTGTGGCAATGTTGAGAGGTGCTGTAGTTCAGCTGTGGCAATGTTGAGAGGTGCTCTAGTTCAGCTGTGGCAATGTTGAGAGGTGCCGTAGTTCAGCTGTGGCAATGTTGAGAGGTGCTGTAGTTCAGCAGTGGCAATGTTGAGAGGTGCTGTAGTTCAGCTGTGGCAATGTTGAGAGGTGCTGTAGTTCAGCTGTGGCAATGTTGAGAGGTGCCGTAGTTCAGCTGTGGCAATGTTTAGAGGTGCTGTAGTTCAGCTGTGGCAATGTTGAGAGGTGCTGTAGTTCAGCTGTGGCAATGTTGAGAGATGTCTAGTTCAGCTGTGGCAATGTTGAGAGGTGCTGTAGTTCAGCTGTGGCAATGTTGAGAGGTGCTGTAGTTCAGCTGTGGCAATGTTGAGAGGTGCTGTAGTTCAGCTGTGGCAATGTTGAGAGATGTCTAGTTCAGCTGTGGCAATGTTGAGAGGTGCTGTAGTTCAGCAGTGGCAATGTTGAGAGGTGCTGTAGTTCAGCTGTGGCAATGTTGAGAGGTGCTGTAGTTCAGCTGTGGCAATGTTGAGAGGTGCTGTAGTTCAGCTGTGGCAATGTTGAGAGGTGCTGTAGTTCAGCTGTGGCAATGTTGAGAGGTGCTGTAGTTCAGCTGTGGCAATGTTGAGAGGTGCTGTAGTTCAGCTGTGGCAATGTTGAGAGATGTCTAGTTCAGCAGTGGCAATGTTGAGAGGTGCTCTAGTTCAGCTGTGGCAATGTTGAGAGGTGCTGTAGTTCAGCAGTGGCAATGTTGAGAGGTGCTGTAGTTCAGCTGTGGCAATGTTGAGAGGTGCTCTAGTTCAGCTGTGGCAATGTTGAGAGGTGCTGTAGTTCAGCTGTGGCAATGTTGAGAGGTGCTGTAGTTCAGCAGTGGCAATGTTGAGAGGTGCTGTAGTTCAGCTGTGGCAATGTTGAGAGGTGCTGTAGTTCAGCTGTGGCAATGTTGAGAGGAGCTGTAGTTCAGCTGTGGCAATGTTGAGAGGTGCTGTAGTTCAGCTGTGGCAATGTTGAGAGGTGCTGTAGTTCAGCTGTGGCAATGTTAAGAGGTGCTGTAGTTCAGCTGTGGCAATGTTGAGAGGTGCTGTAGTTCAGCTGTGGCAATGTTGAGAGGTGCTGTAGTTCAGCTGTGGCAATGTTGAGAGGTGCTGTAGTTCAGCTGTGGCAATGTTGAGAGGTGCTGTAGTTCAGCTGTGGCAATGTTGAGAGGTGCTGTAGTTCAGCTGTGGCAATGTTGAGAGGTGCTGTAGTTCAGCTGTGGCAATGTTGAGAGGTGCTCTAGTTCAGCAGTGGCAATGTTGAGAGATGTCTAGTTCAGCTGTGGCAATGTTGAGAGGTGCTGTAGTTCAGCTGTGGCAATGTTGAGAGGTGCTCTAGTTCAGCTGTGGCAATGTTGAGAGGTGCTGTAGTTCAGCTGTGGCAATGTTGAGAGGTGCTGTAGTTCAGCTGTGGCAATGTTGAGAGGTGCTGTAGTTCAGCTGTGGCAATGTTGAGAGGTGCTGTAGTTCAGCTGTGGCAATGTTGAGAGGTGCTGTAGTTCAGCTGTGGCAATGTTGAGAGGTGCCGTAGTTCAGCTGTGGCAATGTTGAGAGGTGCTGTAGTTCAGCTGTGGCAATGTTGAGAGGTGCTGTAGTTAAGCTGTGGCAATGTTGAGAGGTGCTGTAGTTCAGCAGTGGCAATGTTGAGAGGTGCTCTAGTTCAGCAGTGGCAATGTTGAGAGGTGCTCTAGTTCAGCAGTGGCAATGTTGAGAGGTGCTGTAGTTCAGCTGTGGCAATGTTGAGAGATGCTCTAGTTCAGCTGTGGCAATGTTGAGAGGTGCTCTAGTTCAGCTGTGGCAATGTTGAGAGATGTCTAGTTCAGCTGTGGCAATGTTGAGAGGTGCTGTAGTTCAGCAGTGGCAATGTTGAGAGATGCTGTAGTTCAGCTGTGGCAATGTTGAGAGGTGCTGTAGTTCAGCTGTGGCAATGTTGAGAGATGTCTAGTTCAGCTGTGGCAATGTTGAGAGGTGCTGTAGTTCAGCTGTGGCAATGTTGAGAGGTGCTGTAGTTCAGCTGTGGCAATGTTGAGAGATGCTCTAGTTCAGCTGTGGCAATGTTGAGAGGTGCTCTAGTTCAGCTGTGGCAATGTTGAGAGATGTCTAGTTCAGCTGTGGCAATGTTGAGAGGTGCTGTAGTTCAGCAGTGGCAATGTTGAGAGATGCTGTAGTTCAGCTGTGGCAATGTTGAGAGGTGCTGTAGTTCAGCTGTGGCAATGTTGAGAGATGTCTAGTTCAGCTGTGGCAATGTTGAGAGGTGCTGTAGTTCAGCTGTGGCAATGTTGAGAGGTGCTGTAGTTCAGCAGTGGCAATGTTGAGAGGTGCTGTAGTTCAGCTGTGGCAATGTTGAGAGGTGCTGTAGTTCAGCTGTGGCAATGTTGAGAGGTGCTGTAGTTCAGCTGTGGCAATGTTGAGAGGTGCTGTAGTTCAGCTGTGGCAATGTTGAGAGGTGCTGTAGTTCAGCTGTGGCAATGTTGAGAGGTGCTGTAGTTCAGCTGTGGCAATGTTGAGAGATGTCTAGTTCAGCTGTGGCAATGTTGAGAGGTGCTGTAGTTCAGCTGTGGCAATGTTGAGAGGTGCTGTAGTTCAGCTGTGGCAATGTTGAGAGATGTTCTAGTTCAGCTGTGGCAATGTTGAGAGGTGCTGTAGTTCAGCTGTGGCAATGTTGAGAGGTGCTGTAGTTCAGCTGTGGCAATGTTGAGAGGTGCTCTAGTTCAGCAGTGGAAATGTTGAGAGGTGCTGTAGTTCAGCAGTGGCAATGTTGAGAGGTGCTGTAGTTCAGCTGTGGCAATGTTGAGAGGTGCTGTAGTTCAGCTGTGGCAATGTTGAGAGATGTCTAGTTCAGCTGTGGCAATGTTGAGAGATGTCTAGTTCAGCTGTGGCAATGTTGAGAGGTGCTGTAGTTCAGCTGTGGCAATGTTGAGAGGTGCTGTAGTTCAGCTGTGGCAATGTTGAGAGATGCTCTAGTTCAGCTGTGGCAATGTTGAGAGATGTCTAGTTCAGCTGTGGCAATGTTGAGAGGTGCTGTAGTTCAGCTGTGGCAATGTTGAGAGGTGCTGTAGTTCAGCTGTGGCAATGTTGAGAGGTGCTGTAGTTCAGCTGTGGCAATGTTGAGAGATGTCTAGTTCAGCTGTGGCAATGTTGAGAGGTGCTGTAGTTCAGCTGTGGCAATGTTGAGAGATGTCTAGTTCAGCTGTGGCAATGTTGAGAGGTGCTGTAGTTCAGCTGTGGCAATGTTGAGAGGTGCTGTAGTTCAGCTGTGGCAATGTTGAGAGGTGCTCTAGTTCAGCTGTGGCAATGTTGAGAGGTGCTGTAGTTCAGCTGTGGCAATGTTGAGAGGTGCTGTAGTTCAGCTGTGGCAATGTTGAGAGGTGCTGTAGTTCAGCTGTGGCAATGTTGAGAGGTGCTGTAGTTCAGCTGTGGCAATGTTGAGAGGTGCTGTAGTTCAGCTGTGGCAATGTTGAGAGATGTCTAGTTCAGCTGTGGCAATGTTGAGAGGTGCTGTAGTTCAGCTGTGGCAATGTTGAGAGGTGCTCTAGTTCAGCTGTGGCAATGTTGAGAGGTGCTGTAGTTCAGCAGTGGCAATGTTGAGAGGTGCTGTAGTTCAGCTGTGGCAATGTTGAGAGGTGCTGTAGTTCAGCTGTGGCAATGTTGAGAGGTGCTGTAGTTCAGCTGTGGCAATGTTGAGAGGTGCTGTAGTTCAGCTGTGGCAATGTTGAGAGGTGCTGTAGTTCAGCTGTGGCAATGTTGAGAGGTGCTGTAGTTCAGCAGTGGCAATGTTGAGAGGTGCTGTAGTTCAGCTGTGGCAATGTTGAGAGGTGCTCTAGTTCAGCTGTGGCAATGTTGAGAGGTGCTGTAGTTCAGCTGTGGCAATGTTGAGAGGTGCTGTAGTTCAGCTGTGGCAATGTTGAGAGGTGCTGTAGTTCAGCTGTGGCAATGTTGAGAGGTGCTGTAGTTCAGCTGTGGCAATGTTGAGAGATGTCTAGTTCAGCAGTGGCAATGTTGAGAGGTGCTGTAGTTCAGCAGTGGCAATGTTGAGAGGTGCTCTAGTTCAGCTGTGGCAATGTTGAGAGGTGCTGTAGTTCAGCTGTGGCAATGTTGAGAGGTGCTGTAGTTCAGCTGTGGCAATGTTGAGAGGTGCTGTAGTTCAGCTGTGGCAATGTTGAGAGGTGCTGTAGTTCAGCTGTGGCAATGTTGAGAGGTGCTGTAGTTCAGCTGTGGCAATGTTGAGAGATGTCTAGTTCAGCTGTGGCAATGTTGAGAGGTGCTGTAGTTCAGCTGTGGCAATGTTGAGAGGTGCTGTAGTTCAGCTGTGGCAATGTTGAGAGGTGCTGTAGTTCAGCTGTGGCAATGTTGAGAGGTGCTGTAGTTCAGCTGTGGCAATGTTGAGAGGTGCTCTAGTTCAGCTGTGGCAATGTTGAGAGGTGCTGTAGTTCAGCTGTGGCAATGTTGAGATATGTCTAGTTCAGCTGTGGCAATGTTGAGAGGTGCTGTAGTTCAGCAGTGGCAATGTTGAGAGGTGCTGTAGTTCAGCAGTGGCAATGTTTAGAGGTGCTGTAGTTCAGCTGTGGCAATGTTGAGAGGTGCTGTAGTTCAGCTGTGGCAATGTTGAGAGGTGCTGTAGTTCAGCTGTGGCAATGTTGAGAGATGTCTAGTTCAGCAGTGGCAATGTTGAGAGGTGCTGTAGTTCAGCAGTGGCAATGTTTAGAGGTGCTGTAGTTCAGCTGTGGCAATGTTGAGAGGTGCTCTAGTTCAGCTGTGGCAATGTTGAGAGGTGCTGTAGTTCAGCTGTGGCAATGTTGAGAGGTGCTGTAGTTCAGCTGTGGCAATGTTGAGAGATGTCTAGTTCAGCAGTGGCAATGTTGAGAGGTGCTGTAGTTCAGCAGTGGCAATGTTTAGAGGTGCTGTAGTTCAGCTGTGGCAATGTTGAGAGGTGCTGTAGTTCAGCTGTGGCAATGTTGAGAGATGTCTAGTTCAGCTGTGGCAATGTTGAGAGGTGCTGTAGTTCAGCTGTGGCAATGTTGAGAGGTGCCGTAGTTCAGCTGTGGCAATGTTGAGAGGTGCTGTAGTTCAGCAGTGGCAATGTTGAGAGGTGCTGTAGTTCAGCTGTGGCAATGTTGAGAGATGCTGTAGTTCAGCTGTGGCAATGTTGAGAGGTGCTGTAGTTCAGCTGTGGCAATGTTGAGAGGTGCTGTAGTTCAGCTGTGGCAATGTTGAGAGATGCTCTAGTTCAGCTGTGGCAATGTTGAGAGGTGCTCTAGTTAAGCTGTGGCAATGTTGAGAGATGTCTAGTTCAGCTGTGGCAATGTTGAGAGGTGCTCTAGTTAAGCTGTGGCAATGTTGAGAGGTGCTGTAGTTCAGCTGTGGCAATGTTGAGAGGTGCTGTAGTTCAGCTGTGGCAATGTTGAGAGGTGCTGTAGTTCAGCTGTGGCAATGTTGAGAGATGTCTAGTTCAGCTGTGGCAATGTTGAGAGGTGCTCTAGTTCAGCTGTGGCAATGTTGAGAGGTGCTGTAGTTCAGCTGTGGCAATGTTGAGAGATGTCTAGTTCAGCTGTGGCAATGTTGAGAGGTGCTGTAGTTCAGCTGTGGCAATGTTGAGAGGTGCTGTAGTTCAGCTGTGGCAATGTTGAGAGATGTCTAGTTCAGCAGTGGCAATGTTGAGAGGTGCTGTAGTTCAGCAGTGGCAATGTTGAGAGATGTCTAGTTCAGCTGTGGCAATGTTGAGAGGTGCTGTAGTTCAGCTGTGGCAATGTTGAGAGGTGCTGTAGTTCAGCTGTGGCAATGTTGAGAGATGCTGTAGTTCAGCTGTGGCAATGTTGAGAGGTGCTGTAGTTCAGCTGTGGCAATGTTGAGAGATGCTGTAGTTCAGCTGTGGCAATGTTGAGAGGTGCTGTAGTTCAGCTGTGGCAATGTTGAGAGATGCTCTAGTTCAGCAGTGGCAATGTTGAGAGGTGCTGTAGTTCAGCAGTGGCAATGTTGAGAGATGCTGTAGTTCAGCTGTGGCAATGTTGAGAGATGTCTAGTTCAGCAGTGGCAATGTTGAGAGGTGCTGTAGTTCAGCTGTGGCAATGTTGAGAGATGTCTAGTTCAGCAGTGGCAATGTTGAGAGGTGCTGTAGTTCAGCAGTGGCAATGTTGAGAGATGCTGTAGTTCAGCTGTGGCAATGTTGAGAGGTGCTGTAGTTCAGCTGTGGCAATGTTGAGAGGTGCTGTAGTTCAGCTGTGGCAATGTTGAGATATGTCTAGTTCAGCTGTGGCAATGTTGAGAGGTGCTGTAGTTCAGCTGTGGCAATGTTGAGAGGTGCTGTAGTTCAGCTGTGGCAATGTTGAGAGGTGCTGTAGTTCAGCTGTGGCAATGTTGAGAGGTGCTGTAGTTCAGCTGTGGCAATGTTGAGAGGTGCTGTAGTTCAGCTGTGGCAATGTTGAGAGATGCTGTAGTTCAGCTGTGGCAATGTTGAGAGGTGCTGTAGTTCAGCTGTGGCAATGTTGAGAGATGCTCTAGTTCAGCAGTGGCAATGTTGAGAGGTGCTGTAGTTCAGCAGTGGCAATGTTGAGAGATGCTGTAGTTCAGCTGTGGCAATGTTGAGAGATGTCTAGTTCAGCAGTGGCAATGTTGAGAGGTGCTGTAGTTCAGCTGTGGCAATGTTGAGAGATGTCTAGTTCAGCAGTGGCAATGTTGAGAGGTGCTGTAGTTCAGCAGTGGCAATGTTGAGAGATGCTGTAGTTCAGCTGTGGCAATGTTGAGAGGTGCTGTAGTTCAGCTGTGGCAATGTTGAGAGGTGCTGTAGTTCAGCTGTGGCAATGTTGAGATATGTCTAGTTCAGCTGTGGCAATGTTGAGAGGTGCTGTAGTTCAGCTGTGGCAATGTTGAGAGGTGCTGTAGTTCAGCTGTGGCAATGTTGAGAGGTGCTGTAGTTCAGCTGTGGCAATGTTGAGAGGTGCTGTAGTTCAGCTGTGGCAATGTTGAGAGGTGCTGTAGTTCAGCTGTGGCAATGTTGAGAGGTGCTGTAGTTCAGCTGTGGCAATGTTGAGAGATGCTCTAGTTCAGCTGTGGCAATGTTGAGAGGTGCTGTAGTTCAGCTGTGGCAATGTTGAGAGATGTCTAGTTCAGCTGTGGCAATGTTGAGAGGTGCTGTAGTTCAGCTGTGGCAATGTTGAGAGGTGCTGTAGTTCAGCTGTGGCAATGTTGAGAGGTGCTGTAGTTCAGCAGTGGCAATGTTGAGAGGTGCTGTAGTTCAGCTGTGGCAATGTTGAGAGGTGCTGTAGTTCAGCTGTGGCAATGTTGAGAGGTGCTGTAGTTCAGCTGTGGCAATGTTGAGAGGTGCTGTAGTTCAGCTGTGGCAATGTTGAGAGGTGCTGTAGTTCAGCTGTGGCAATGTTGAGAGGTGCTGTAGTTCAGCTGTGGCAATGTTGAGAGGTGCTGTAGTTCAGCTGTGGCAATGTTGAGAGATGTCTAGTTCAGCTGTGGCAATGTTGAGAGGTGCTGTAGTTCAGCTGTGGCAATGTTGAGAGGTGCTCTAGTTCAGCTGTGGCAATGTTGAGAGATGCTGTAGTTCAGCTGTGGCAATGTTGAGAGGTGCTGTAGTTCAGCTGTGGCAATGTTGAGAGGTGCTGTAGTTCAGCTGTGGCAATGTTGAGAGGTGCTCTAGTTCAGCTGTGGCAATGTTGAGAGGTGCTGTAGTTCAGCTGTGGCAATGTTGAGAGGTGCTGTAGTTCAGCAGTGGCAATGTTGAGAGGTGCTCTAGTTCAGCAGTGGCAATGTTGAGAGGTGCTCTAGTTCAGCTGTGGCAATGTTGAGAGGTGCTGTAGTTCAGCTGTGGCAATGTTGAGAGGTGCTGTAGTTCAGCTGTGGCAATGTTGAGAGGTGCTGTAGTTCAGCTGTGGCAATGTTGAGAGGTGCTGTAGTTCAGCAGTGGCAATGTTGAGAGGTGCTGTAGTTCAGCAGTGGCAATGTTGAGAGGTGCTGTAGTTCAGCTGTGGCAATGTTGAGAGATGTCTAGTTCAGCAGTGGCAATGTTGAGAGGTGCTGTAGTTCAGCTGTGGCAATGTTGAGAGGTGCTGTAGTTCAGCTGTGGCAATGTTGAGAGATGTCTAGTTCAGCTGTGGCAATGTTGAGAGGTGCTGTAGTTCAGCTGTGGCAATGTTGAGAGGTGCTGTAGTTCAGCAGTGGCAATGTTGAGAGGTGCTCTAGTTCAGCTGTGGCAATGTTGAGAGGTGCTGTAGTTCAGCTGTGGCAATGTTGAGAGGTGCTGTAGTTCAGCAGTGGCAATGTTGAGAGGTGCTGTAGTTCAGCTGTGGCAATGTTGAGAGGTGCTGTAGTTCAGCTGTGGCAATGTTGAGAGGTGCTGTAGTTCAGCTGTGGCAATGTTGAGAGGTGCTGTAGTTCAGCTGTGGCAATGTTGAGAGATGTCTAGTTCAGCTGTGGCAATGTTGAGAGGTGCTGTAGTTCAGCTGTGGCAATGTTGAGAGGTGCTGTAGTTCAGCTGTGGCAATGTTGAGAGGTGCTGTAGTTCAGCTGTGGCAATGTTGAGAGATGCTGTAGTTCAGCTGTGGCAATGTTGAGAGATGTCTAGTTCAGCTGTGGCAATGTTGAGAGGTGCTGTAGTTCAGCAGTGGCAATGTTGAGAGGTGCTCTAGTTCAGCTGTGGCAATGTTGAGAGATGTCTAGTTCAGCTGTGGCAATGTTGAGAGGTGCTCTAGTTCAGCTGTGGCAATGTTGAGAGGTGCTGTAGTTCAGCTGTGGCAATGTTGAGAGGTGCTGTAGTTCAGCTGTGGCAATGTTGAGAGGTGCTGTAGTTCAGCTGTGGCAATGTTGAGAGATGCTGTAGTTCAGCTGTGGCAATGTTGAGAGGTGCTGTAGTTCAGCTGTGGCAATGTTGAGAGGTGCTGTAGTTAAGCTGTGGCAATGTTGAGAGATGCTCTAGTTCAGCTGTGGCAATGTTGAGAGATGTCTAGTTCAGCTGTGGCAATGTTGAGAGGTGCTGTAGTTTAGCTGTGGCAATGTTGAGAGGTGCTGTAGTTCAGCTGTGGCAATGTTGAGAGGTGCTGTAGTTCAGCTGTGGCAATGTTGAGAGGTGCTGTAGTTCAGCTGTGGCAATGTTGAGAGATGCTCTAGTTCAGCTGTGGCAATGTTGAGAGGTGCTGTAGTTCAGCTGTGGCAATGTTGAGAGGTGCTGTAGTTCAGCTGTGGCAATGTTGAGAGGTGCTGTAGTTCAGCAGTGGCAATGTTGAGAGATGCTGTAGTTCAGCTGTGGCAATGTTGAGAGGTGCTGTAGTTCAGCAGTGGCAATGTTGAGAGGTGCTCTAGTTCAGCTGTGGCAATGTTGAGAGGTGCTGTAGTTCAGCTGTGGCAATGTTGAGAGATGTCTAGTTCAGCTGTGGCAATGTTGAGAGGTGCCGTAGTTCAGCTGTGGCAATGTTGAGAGGTGCCGTAGTTCAGCTGTGGCAATGTTGAGAGGTGCTCTAGTTCAGCAGTAAACGTGTTGAAAGCTACACAAGTCCAGAAACACCAAGGTCTAAGTCCAAGTTATATGAAGTGCATCTCCCGAGCTTCTGGGTGTTCAGCATTAGTGTCTCCTTTTAGGTCTCTTGTTTTTTTATTATTATAACCTTCTCATTAATCAACTTCAAATTGTATTCTCTCGACATTTCGACTAGATGTTCTAGCCTTGAAGACTGCACAAGTCTGCTCACACCATACCTTCAGTTCACACGAGAACTTCACAGATCGAAGAACAGAACTGAGAGGCCTCTTTGCTTCTGCTCATATGAGCTAGCTAGGTTGAGAAGGATCCTTCCCCGGCAATCTTGACCTATTGTGACTTTTCTCTTCTCTTAATTGAGAAACAGACAACCACAAAAGCTCTAATTATACGTCATGGAAAAAGTAATTCTCAATCTGCTATGACCCATAAATAGAAAATTGTTCCACCATGAACGTGACGTAACAATAGAAAATGGCGCATATTTAGAGTAATACGTTCCGTCACTGGACGTGGTTAGGTAAATGAAGATGAGTCTAAATAACTACTTTGCTGTGTTGCCCAAACAGAGTCCTCCGATACTTGGAAGCCAAGCCAGCTACCAGAACCTAAGGTGGTGAAAAGAGGACCTGGAAGGCCACAGGAAGAACCTAAGGTGGTGAAAAGAGGACCTGGAAGGCCACAGGAAGTTCTTGCGGTTCCTCCCCTAGCAGCAGCTGCCTCAGTGGCAGACTCGAGCATTGACACTGATGCTGAGCTTCAAGCTTCTCCATTGCTGAAGCAAGGCAGGATTGGTACAAAACATTACAGTACAGGAACTAGCTCGAGTAGAGTAAGCTATACCTGTCATGAGGATTGTCACATTCTGAAGCTGTTGTCACTGATTCGAGGAGTCCATATCCGCTCCTGATGCACGTGACAGCCTCTAACTGTCCAAGTAAGACAACGAAGCTCCTGATGCATGTGGCAGCCTCTAACTGTCCAAGTAAGACAATGAAGCTCCTGGTGCACATGGCAACCTCTAACTGTCCAAGTAAGACATCGAAGCTCCTGATGCATGTGGCAGCCTCTAACTGTCCAAGTAAGACAACGAAGCTCCTGATGCATGTGGCAGCCTCTAACTGTCCAAGTAAGACAATGAAGCTCCTGATGCACGTGGCAGCCTCTAACTGTCCAAGTAAGACATCGAAGCTCCTGATGCACGTGGCAGCCTCTAACTGTCTAAGTAAGACAACGAAGCTCCTGATGCATGTGGCAGCCTCTAACTGTCCAAGTAAGACATCGAAGCTCATGATGCACGTGGCAGCCTCTAACTGTCCAAGTAAGACAATGAAGCTCCTGGTGCACATGGCAGCCTCTAACGGTCCAAGTAAGACATCGAAGCTCCTGATGCACGTGGCAGCCTCTAACTGTCCAAGTAAGACAATGAAGCTCCTGGTGCACATGGCAGCCTCTAACTGTCCAAGTAAGACATCGAAGCTCCTGATGCACGTGGCAGCCTCTAACTGTCCAAGTAAGACAATGAAGCTCCTGCAGCAACAGCCAAATATTTGCACAGAGTTAGACTGGAAAAGGGGCGATAGACGAACGAAACACAAAAACAGATACCATAGATGCCATCCAAGATGCATCATTAGAAATTGAGCTCAGAAAGAATTGGATTCTGATGCATAATTAGAATGGCGCATAATTAAAACAGTGCATAATTAGAATGGCGCACAATTGGAGCTTTTACAGCATAGAAAAATTTGGCATCTTCTGGTACTCTGATTGCTATGATTGGATCTACTGCAAGCAAGTCATGCGAGGGAAAGAACAGAGACAGATGTCCTCAGAGATGAATTTTATGGTTTGTTTGGTGTGCCAGTTAACTACCTTACCAAAAAAATCACGGTAAACTGCAAGTGTTTTCGGAGCTAATAGCGGACAAATACAGCCTCCGTTCTTTTGCATTTTAGCCCCCCCCCCCCATTTTGAAATACGGGTCAGACTGCATCGGGACTGCGCTATACTAGTGCACTTCTTGATGGGATCAGTTGGTACGCTTCTTACGATCACCTCTGCCATTTGTGTGTGTTCAACTTTTAGTCGCCCGTGCGAGTTCAAAGTTGTGTTCGTGCTGGTGATAAACAAAGAGCCCCCTTAACAAAGCCAATATGCAGCTGCTTAACACAGAACAGGTTATACAGGTATTTAGCAACCCGTTAGTACAGCAAGGCATGATTAAAATAGTAGTGTATAATATCTCTGTATACTTTGTCTGTATACTACTGTACCTCAGTCAGAGCACTGTCCACAGAGCTGGTTATAGTCACATCATCCCAAGGCTGTATATAGTAATATACAATGAGATTACAAGTTATAGTCACATCATCCTGGCTGTATATATTAATATACAATGAGATTACAAGTTATATTCACATCATCCTGGCTGTATAAGTGTATATAGTAATATACAATGAGATTACAAGTTATAGTCACATTATCCTGGCTATACAATGAGATTACAAGTTATCATACCATCCCAAGGCTGTATACAATGAGATTACAAGTTATAGTCACACCATCCCAAGGCTGTATATAATATACAATGAGATTACAAGTTATAGTCACATCATCCCAGCTGTATATATTAATATACAATGAGATTACAAGTTATAGTCACATCATCCCAGCTGTATATATTAATATACAATGAGATTACAAGTTATAGTCACATCATCCTGGCTGTATAAGTGTATATAGTAATATACAATGAGATTACAGTCACATCATCCTGGCTGTATAAGTGTATATAGTAATATACAATGAGATTACAAGTTATAGTCACATCATCCTGGCTGTATATTAATGAGATTACAAGTTATAGTCACATCATCCTGGCTGTATATTACTTACAATGAGATTACAAGTTATTAATGTTATCAACTCAAACAGTTATCCCACATGCCCAAGCTTAGAGTGAGTGCTAAGCAAACACCTGCTTATTGCAAGTGCCTTCTTTAATTAAGTAGCTTTCACTAATGAAGTGCCTGCCATGACTCCTCCACGAGAGGCCTGTCCAAGCAAGAACCTGCTCCAAAGCAGTTCCACTTCGCGCTGCCCTTCTTTGGACTTGCCACTCAAAAAATAAATAATAATAATAACAACAACACAACAACAACAACAAAGGAGTGTTAAGGCATGAAGCTAATTTGGAGCAGGTCCCAGTGTGTCAGCCATGTCCCCTCATACACAAGAGTGAGTACTTCTTCCATTACTGGGAACCAGACAAAAAAATATTATCTCGTGTCCACATATGAACACTATACACGCATTGCTCTGCAACAGTTCAACCTCGTAAGCCATCCTTCTAATTGCCCTGGTTATGGAACGTAGCCACAGCGATATGTGCAAATAAGAAGTTGATTATGTATCAGTGACAGTTCAGCATCTGTTCAGTATTAAATTATTGTCCACTACCAGTGCAAACTTAGAAATGTTTACAAACATATATATTATATATATATAAGTATATTATATATAGGTTATATATATGTTATATATATAGGTTATATATAGGTTATATGTATATAAATATATTTATAATACATAATGAATTGAACACTGGAAATTTTACCCACACATGCTCAATAGACTACTGAGTCACTAATAAAATAGTGTTTCTGGTTTGAAGGTTGGAGGGAAGCGAGGAGGAGGATGTACCCAGTATTACAGACCACACCTACTTCAACAATCCTGCTCCCATTTCGAGGCTACCGCAATCTATGTACACCTAATTTTCACATGTGGTGGTGCAGACACTTTGTAGATCACTTGCTTCTATGGGTCATTGTAAGGTCTGGAACAATGGGCACGTGTTTCCATCCTTATTACACATCTCTAAACATTTCTTTCCAATTAAATTATTTTTTATTTTTATTTTTTACTCCCTCTACTAATCCCTGTCCTCGTTGATGTCATCCTCGCAGATCTAGTCCGATGACGTATGAAAGAAGAGCAAGGTAGCAGTCTCGCCTGCCCTCACCGAGTGTTCCGTGGCGCAGCAAGCAGCTACATATGGACCCACCAAAGCCCTCCGTCTAAGCTATTGTTGTCAACTTAGCTCATGTCCTTGCTAAACCATATCCTGTTGTGTGTACACATGCACCTGTGCCTACTATTTCTATTTCCTGCACCCGCTCTTTTTTTCCTCTCTTCTTTTTTCCCCCTTCTTCTTTTTTGCCAGAAATTACTCTGATAAATGTCACACAAACTGAACTGTCACTGCAGATACACACAAAATTCGGAGTCGTCTAATGTGCCAACCCTTGGATGATTTATAAAAGCTCTATGTAGGTGCATTTAGTGATTGAACTGTGATGAATATATGCAATGGCTTATGAGGCTTGCAGGTTTATATACAACAGTTAGGGATTCAAACCAAACAGGGGAGTACAACACTTTGAATCCCTATCTCAACAACCAACTTTTAAAAAAATTCTCGACGTTTCGGTTAGACGATCTAGCCTTTACCAGGAGTATCTGCAGCTGGCAACTTGAGAGATTTTGCTGGTCTATGAGCTTCTATTTTGATGTCTGCCATGTGGTTGAATACAAAGAAGATATTAGGACACCTATGCATGGCTAATGCATGGCTAATGTAGAGTAATGTAGAGTAATGCATGGCTAATGCATGGCTAATGTAGAGTAATGCATGGCTAATGCATGGCTAATATCGAGTAATGCATGGCTAATGTAGAGTAATGCATGGCTAATGTAGAGTAATGCATGGCTAATGTAGAGTAATGCATGGCTAATGTAGAGTAATGCATGGCTAATGTAGAGTAATGCATGGCTAATGTAGAGTCGGGTAAGGACAAGGGCAGAGACATTTGCACCTATGAAGGACGTTTCCATCGCACACTCAACAAGGCCACAATATATAGACTTCTAATAGTGCTCAGCAGAGATTATTTCAGCGTGATACAACGTTAAGGAGTGTATTTAAAAATATATACTAACTTGTCCGACATGGATTTGCAACACACATGTGACATTCAGGCTGTGAATCAAAGTTAACGATCTTGAGAAAAGGGCTCATTAAAATTTAAAAAAATTTGTACTTGGTTTTAAGCCGGAAACTTACAAACAGAATGGTACAGCTCTAAAACCAATTTTTACTACAATAAATGAGAGACTTAAGGAAGAGGGTAAGCAAACATTCTAGTATACAAAGTGCTTTTCTCAAATTATGACACACATGCATGCTCACGTTCAAGTAACCTCTTCTCTTCTTGTTGTGAGGTGTGTTACAGTTACAGTCCAGTTTATTGCTGATGTGACAAGACACACATGGTAGGCTACTCGAATCAAACTTGGTGCTAGAGGGGTGCTTTGGAGCTCTTGGGAAAAACCTGTCAATTAAAGTTATTGCATAAACAGAGAGGGTCCTGGGAAAGGGTCAAACAGTAGCACATACCTGAATATGATGTATGCACAGAACAAACCAGCTGCATTACACCAGAAAAGTAACAGATAGAGTGGGGAACTGGAAGGAAAAAAAGAGGAATTGTTTTCAAGTCAACAGGGTGACTAGGAACAGCTATCATAGTTATAAGTATGGCTACGCTTGCTTGCCTGCTTAGCTGGAAGGAGATAAAGACAGTTAGAACGGCCCCCCAGAAGAATTTACTTTCAACTCGAGCTAGTACCACTCCTGGTTCCTCCACCTCCATTATAAATAAATATGGTAAGGGGATTAAAAAACTGTACCTAAATACGGAGGCGGGGCTGCTGGACAACAATGGGGTATCTACAACGCTTTTTCTGCCTTTTTAGTACTCACAGACGTACTCTCAGCCATTCAGATTTTTTCCTTTTGTTTCTTTTAGGATACTCTACAGGTTAGTGATGTCTGTGGGAAAGAGTAGCCTAAACAACATTCAGAGCCAGCTGCGAGGGGAGTAGGGGGAAACCCTACGTTTACACGACGCCATAAAACAGGTTTACGTAAACTGGATATGGTCATCGTGTGGAAACGGCTGCACATTTCAAGACCAGAATGCATCGTGCAAATGATGTTCACTAGTTTCTGTACCCACAAAAAGGTATAATCTCTATAATCTCCAATGCTAGAGCATGATCTATTCTTGATCCTCTTCTCTTTGTTCTTTACATTAACGACATTGCATAGCTCTCACTCTCCGACATCTTCTACACTCAGCACTCAGACTCTGTACTCGCCAATAGACTTCTGACTATGCATCCAACCTCTCCACCTTTAAACTTCCTACACTCTCAAACAGACGTGATTGGGCCAAGCTCCTTCTAATTTAAACAATTACATCCATTTTCCCCCAGACTCAATCCAATTAGCTCCTACTCCACTCGTGTCTTCTCGCCAATACCACCCATCGAACATCATAATCCCATTCTCCCGCACTGCATCCATGCAGTCTTCCTTCGTTCCCTCTGCCACAGCTCTTTGGAACTCCTCCCAACCTCCATTAGATCCTCGTCCTCACTCTCTTCCTTCAAACGATTTATTGAACAATTCTTCGCCTAACTTCAATCATTTTTCTACCTATCATGTTATCATGTATGTAAAGCTCTAAATAGGTTTTGCTACTGAGCTCATTTTTCAAAAAAAAAGACATTGAATAGTTTAGCATCTTTTTCCTGACAGATATTAACCATGCAGCCTGTTCTGTTGTAGTGAAGGCATGTGGGGACTGGCTACATAGTTGGGTATACAGAATGGATAAATATAGTGATAGAAGAAAGATGTGGAGCACTATGAGTGCAAACTATTTCACATAATGTCCGAGTTCTTAAAATTAAAATTAAAAATAAGGAAAATGAGCTCATTAGCCAAAGCTAATCATGAGCATGCATATGTTCCATCCAATCTATGAATCAGCACAATCTATAGATTGTGCTGCACAATCTATGAATGCCCATCAATTGCCTGCCAATCAATACACTTCAAAACATGGTAGCATATTAACACCCTTTGCAACAGATTCATAGATTGGATGGAACATATCGACCAATACTTATTATCGACTAGTTATACTGAGCGAGTGTACAAGCCAAATATCCAAACACACCCACACAATATGGGATAGTCGACGATTTACAAAGCCCGCACTACTCCCACGAAAAGAGAAGAAGGGAGAAAAGGTGAGGCAAGTTTCTCTACATTTGGGGACTATAGCAGTTGTGCGAGTGTTCGTGGGTATTACAAACTGTGCATTATTTTTTTTTTTATGGAGCAATATTCTTCAAATATCTTTTTTTGCTCTAGCTACACTTGCCAGTTCTTTATCTGCCATGTCCATGTGGAACTTTTTCTCGGTATCACTTTTTTCTACATCATTACACTCTCAGTAGCAATCATCACTTTATCTTGCAAAGGGTGTTAATATGCTACCATGTTTGAAGTGTATTGATTGGCAGGCAATAGATGGGCATTCATAGATTGTGCAGCACAATCTATGAATTCATCGATTGTGCTGCACAATCTATAGATTGGGCAGATTCATAGATTGGATGGAACACATATATACACAAAATAATCCATAAGTCATGACCTATAATTAATTGTCTAAAAGATGAGAGAGAGGGAGAGAGGATCTAATCGGATGGAAGTGAGTTCCAAAGTGTGGTGGCAAAGGGTATATAGCGTTGTGAAACATTGCTAGTTGGTGTTGCTAGTTGCTAATATTTTATGGCTTAGCAGATAACATTTTGTCCACAACTACAACAATGTACTTCAAATGAATCTGCTGTCATCCTTGGAGGTGAACACTGCTGAGTTTGGCCCTTGGAGGTGAGCACTGCTGAGTTTAGCCATGGAGGTGAACACACTGCATACCTTAGTTGAAATCTTCTGTATGGAAGGTTACAATGTGCACAAAAAGTTTTACAACACCTCACAGGGAACAAGAGAAGACTGCATAGCTGAGGTGCGGGAGGAAGGAATAAGATGTTAGATGAATGGTAATGACAAGAGGTCATGTGAGGAGTTGGAGCTGATTGGATTAAGCCTGGGGCAAAGAGGATATGGTTGTTAATTATCTTATTGAGCTAGGCCTGAGCTTACCTGTTTGAGAGAGTAGGCCATTGAAGAGTGGAGAGGATTGGAGCACAATCAGAAGTCCATTGGTGAGTGCAGTGCAGAATTTGAGTACAAAGTGCTGGATGCATTCTAAAGCTTTGGAGTTGCAGGAACAGGGGGAGGGGGGGAGCCCACACAGAAGAGCTGTAATTAGATGAGGAAGTATGTACTAGAGTAGTGTAAAGTCTGACTAGTGCAGAGTAGATAAGTGGTGATAGAAATGGCGATAACTATTATTTTCCCGGATTTAGTACAAACTTTTTTTGATGTGAAGATTCCAGGAGAGGTTCGAGGTTCGAGTAATTCGTAGATATGTAAATGAAGGGACGAGTTCAAGTGGAGTGTTATTAAGAACTAGTTTAGGGGAAGATGAGAAGGCGAGGTGTTTGTGAGTAATGATCATGTACTTACACTTATCTTGTCAACTTCTATTAATGATCAGTTGACATGGTATATAGATTATAATGACTAAATTTTCTTCTCCTAAATGTTCTGGCCTTTACCAGGAATGCTAGAGCATCTATATAGCCAAAACATTGAGAAGAAAATTTAATTACACCTTATCAATAATCAACTTGAAATTGTACTCTCTCAATGGATGCTCTAGCCTTCATCAGGCTCGAGCATCTAGTTGAAACATCAAGAAAGTGCTATTTCAACTGAGAGTTCCACTGGATTTTACCTAATGCACACACACACACACGCATAATAAAATAATAATAATAATAATCGATGGTAGGCTTTGACTATTATTCTTCTTGTTGTTATTATTATTATTATTAACATTATCATCATCATCATCATTATTATAGTAAATAAATATATATATAAATACATAAATAAATAAAATAACTAAAGAACAATTATATATTCATTATATAATATAGTACAATAGGTGGGCAATAGTATATTAGTAGTAGCAGCAGCAGCAGCAGTAGTAACAATAAAAACATCAATAATAATATAATAGTAATAGTTATAATAATATAATAATAATGATAATAATAATGATGATGATGATGATAACAACAACAACAACAACAACAATAATAATAATAATAATAATAATAACTGCAGCGGTGTTAGGAACTTGTCAGTATACTAGTGATGACTATTTCTTACTTAAATTAGCTAGCTAGTTCTTTATTGGTAGTTATATATAGGGCAATATCTATATATATATATAATATATATTTATATATAATAAAAAATAAAATAAAATAATAATAATAATAATATTTAAAAAAATATTTAAAAAAATTTAAAAAAATAAAAATTAAAAAAATAATAATAATAATTCAGAGGGGAAATGCAAGTTCTGTTTTGGGGACAATGGGACAGCAGATGGGATTGATGGACATTATTTAGATTGTACCTATACATATAATAATATACCTATATATATATATATATATTTTTAAAAATAAAAAAAATAAAAAATAATAATAATCATTATCATAATCATAATCATAATAATATCCTCTTGTGGGATGCTACATCATGTGTGGACAACTTTGCTCCATCCCATGCCAACTTATTACATGAAGGTCCTGGGGCAGTGGCCGAGTCCCTGAAAAAGGAAAAATACGGAAACATTGTTGCTACACACTTCTTTGTCCCAATTGGGATAGAGACCACTGGAGTGTTTGGAGGGGAGGCATCTTTGTTCCTTAGGGAGTTAGGCGGCCGTCTCAAAGCAAAGTGCGACGAACCACGTTCCCATCATTTTCTCCTCCAGAGAATTTCTATTGCAATCCAGCGTGGGAACACTGCAGCGGTGTTAGGCACTAGTATACTAGTGATGACTATTTCTTACAATTAGCTAGCTATATAGTTCTTTATTGGTAGTTTTAGGGCATATTATTGTTTATTGTAATAATAATATTAATAATAATAATAATATAATCACCTTAATCAACTTCACCTTAATCAACTTCAAATTTTATTCACTTGATGTTTCGACTAGATTCTCTCGCCTTCATCAGGATAATGATGACAATAATAATAATAACAACAACAACATAAAAGTAATGGCTAATGCATTCCATCGCGCATTTAGAAGTTTGGCATTTACTCAAAACATGTTATTTGAAATATATACCCTTCCTGAGAACTGATGTCTTTGAACTTGTTTTTTTTGGGTGAGAGATGCTTCTCAATTCTGCAGGCTAAAATCTTGTGAAAAAGTTTACTGATGCAACTTGTAAGTGCAATGGGTCTGAAGTTACTTTGTTGACTCTGGCACCCTACTTGTAAAATTTAGATTTACTTCGCTACACACCAGCAAGAAGGAGATGAGCCCAAGATCTTAGTGAACTGGTAGTGAGGAAATAGTGAGTACAGGAAGTTTCTTGAGCTAATAACTACATCTGTGATCTGTAGCAATAGCTCTCTCATGGCTCTGTGGAAAGAGTGTTTAGTATTGTAAGGAAAATTGTCACACAGACTGTTGCACCAAAATGGAACAAAGCACGTTGTGCTTTTGTAGCATGCAAACTGAACAGCTGTTTTAAACTGGACACTCTAAAGGAACTTTTAAAAGTAGCTATATATATAAAGGTGCCAGAATGCAGTACAATACAGCACATGAATCAAAACAAATTAATGATTTTCAGGATATCTATATACTTCAATTTACTCACTGGACGTTTCAGCTACAGCTTAAAAACAACATTATAATGTCCCACTTTTTTATAATTCCCCCCTTTATTAGCATATTTTAATCTGTCAACACCAGATCCACCTACACCTTTTTACCCCAAATAATGTGATTTTAGTCCCTTGCCATGAGGTGACTGCTGGTGGGTGTCTAAGCCTATCACCCCAGAAGTGGTCCAGGCTAAAAGTAATCGGGTACTATAATCCAAAGAAAATGAACAAGCCCAGTTTGAAGTGCGTGTGTGCATGTGTGTGTGTGATTTACTACATCCTGGTTACAAAACAATCCTTTGCTAGCAACTGTGCCTTGTTCTCAGCGAGCATCCCAAGTTCCCTCAGTTTCTCAGTGTTCCCATTCCTGCATCCTGAGAAAGTTTGTGCCGTGTCAACTTTGTATTTGTTGGCTCCTGTACACCACTGTGAATTCTAAGGCTCCTTCTGCAGGTACGTCTTCTGGCATCCTTAGCATGACCAAACCTAGTCCATCTTTGCTGAGTAACTTTTACAGACAATGGGGTTGTGTAGCACATCTTGTACAATGCCTTGTTGGAAATTAGACTGTCTGGTTATAGTGTCGGGTGATAACGCGAAGATGTCTGCAGTGACAAGAATCATAGTTTTCCAGAGTTGCCATTGAAATTGTCCAGCTGTTGCAATTGGTACCATGCAAATGGCATTGTACAGCCACAGTTTAGTTAGGACTACGCACTTCTAGCTAGGTTCCTATTGGATGCCAGCTCAGCTCCATGTAAAGTGGAGCTCTAGTATCCAGCAGCATGGCTCCCCACATGAACTATATAGCGCCTAGGCACCCACCAGTAGCAGTAATCCCAAGGTTAGAGTTTGGCCAGGATGATGGAAGGACCATTTACCAGATTCAGAGCTATGGGGTGGATGAAACAAAAATGGTCTAGTATACTAATTTTGTCCCCAATTTTCCATGACAGTTCTTCTGGTATGAGTTAACCAAGCTAGACATTAGTTCACCACTAGGGACATGAATTTCTGCCTATTTCATCTTTTCCTGGCATAGCAATCAATGGAATTTTCAATAATATGTTCAGCTTCTGTAGACAATCTTATGAAGCTACGACAGCATTATGTCATATATACAATGGTCATAAAAAGCAGGGCTGACTGCATGAAATTGCGTGCAAGTGCTTGCATAAGCTACTGGGCAATTATTGAAGGCAATTGAAAAAGAGAAAATAAACAAAATGGCATTGAAGTACATATACTATCGAGGATCTCCGCGAGTAGCTGAAACAGTCATGTGTGTCACAGGTCGTAAATCTGCAGAATAAAACGCAAAAAATCATTAATGGAAAATCATGAATTCAAACAGCATCGTTTAATTACTGCTAAATCACTGTATAAATATGTACATGTATATATATGTATATATATAGCAGGTCTGAAGAAAGCATTTTCAAAGTGTGTAGGCAATTATGTATAGGTGTGCCAATGAGGTTCCTCCCATTCTCTTTTCAAACATAATTTAGTCTTTAGTCCTGCTTAATTGTGTTATAAAGGCTGATTCATAATAGGCCACATGCATTAGTGACGTGACATTGTTAAAAAAAAGTGAACATTGAACGCGTTGCATTCACATCGCATCACTTGAATGGAATCTAGTTCTATTCAAGCGATGTAATGTGACTTATCACGAACCAGCTTAAGAGTGGTGCCTTGGATGACCATGGGATGTGGTGACTCTATTATGAAGTTACATACCCTTAATTCGAAGTAGGTATGACAGAAAAGAATGACATGTGCATTGATATCATGCTAGAGTTAAAGAAGTTGGCCATTTTGAAGAAGTTCACCACAGAGAGCTTCTCTGTTACTTGATTACTGATTAATTATTAACATCTATTGAGCTCAATTGATCCATAGCCATCGATGCATAAAAGTGATGGCATTGCGTATCTGGGCACGGTTCATTGTTGCTCTGAGTATGACTTGATTTGTGTCAAGTACTCAAGGAGTACCAACTTGAAGCATTTATGATGAGGATGAACAAAGCAGGACAATAAAAAGAATTTGCACCAAAAAATGGATTGCTAGTCAAATAATTGACTCAAGTGGACCATGATGACCCTTTACCAATCATCAAACATATTTTAAGAGTAGCTGGGGGGGAACTTTTTCATGTAACTTGAGTACATTGGGTCCTCATGATCCAAGAGATTGGAAACTTACTAAGTCACGTGCAAAGACTTGGAAACACTGACTAAGTCATGTGCAAAGACTTGGAAACATTGGCTCAGTCATGTGCAAAGACTTGGAAACACTGGCTAAGTCATGTGCAAAGACTTGGAAACGCTAGCTAAGTCACGTGCAAAGACTTGGAAACACTGGCTAAGTCATGTGCAAAGACTTGGAAACATTGGCTAAGTCATGTGCAAAGACTTGGAAACACTGGCTAAGTCATGTGTAAAGACTTGGAAACACTGGCTAAGTCATGTGCAAAGACTTGGAAACACCGACTAAGTCATGTGCAAAGACTTGGAAACACCGACTAAGTCATGTGCAAAGACTTGGAAACACTGGCTAAGTCATGTGCAAAGACTTGGAAACACTGACTAAGTCATGTGCAAAGACTTGGAAACACTGACTAAGTCATGTGCAAAGACTTGACTAAGTCATGTGCAAAGACTTGGAAACACTGGCTAAGTCATGTGCAAAGACTTGGAAACACTGGCTAAGTAATGTGCAAAGACTTGGAAACACTGGCCAAGTCATGTGCAAAGACTTGGAAACACTGACTAAGTCATGTGCAAAGACTTGGAAACACTGGCTAAGTCATGTGCAAAGACTTGGAAACACTGGCTAAGTCATGTGCAAAGACTTGGAAACACTGACTAAGTCATGTGCAAAGACTTGGAAACACTGACTAAGTCATGTGCAAAGACTTGGAAACACTGACTAAGTCGTGTGCAAAGACCTGGAAACACTGGCTAAGTCATGTGCAAAGACTTGGAAACACTGGCTAAGTCATGTGCAAAGACTTGAAAACACTGGCTAAGTCGTGTGCAAAGACACACTGACTAAGTCGTGTGCAAAGACTTGGAAACACTGGTTAAGTCATGTGCAAAGACTTGGAAACACTGGCTAAGTCATGTGCAAAGACTTGGAAACACTGGCTAAGTCTTCAAAGACTTGGAAACACTGGCTAAGTCATGTGCAAAGACTTGGAAACACTGGCTAAGTCGTGTGCAAAGACTTGGAAACACTGGCTAAGTCATGTGCAAAGATTTGGAAACACTGACTAAGTCGTGTGCAAAGACTTGGAAACACTGACTAAGTCGTGTGCAAAGACTTGGAAACACTGGCTACAAAGACTTGGAAACACTGGAAAAGTCATGTGCAAAGACTTGGAAACACTGGCTAAGTCGTGTGCAAAGACACACTGACTAAGTCATGTGCAAAGACTTGGAAACACTGACTAAGTTATGTGTAAAGACTTGGAAACACTGGCTAAGTCATGTGCAAAGACTTGGAAACACTGGCTTAGTCTTCAAAGACTTGGAAACACTGGCTAAGTCATGTGCAAAGACTTGGAAACACTGGCTAAGTCATGTGCAAAGACTTGGAAACACTGACTAAGTCATGTGCAAAGACTTGGAAACACTGGCTAAGTCATGTGCAAAGACTTGGAAACACTGGCTAAGTCATGTGCAAAGACTTGGAAACACTGACTAAGTCATGTGCAAAGACTTGGAAACACTGGCTAAGTCATGTGCAAAGACTTGGAAACACTGACTAAGTCTTCAAAGACTTGGAAACACTGACTAAGTCGTGTGCAAAGACTTGGAAACACTGGCTAAGTCATGTGCAAAGACTTGGAAACATTGGCTAAGTCATGTGCAAAGACTTGGAAACACTGGCTAAGTCATGTGCAAAGACTTGGAAACACTGACTAAGTCATAGTCGAAAGGTTAGGTTCAGAGGCGGGGCTAGGGCAATTTTAAAGTGGTCAGGCCAGGAAGTGGGTGTGATTTAGTATTGTGCACACAATTGCTGACATAATATTTTAGCACAGCAGAGTCATTAAAATCTTGTTGTCTGTGCTCACCCTAGCCTACAAAGTCATTGGCTACATCAAATATATGACTTCCTTGATTAGACGCATGTTCTAATGAGCTGCTTAGCTCCGTACTTTCGAGGGTAAACTCTATTATTTCAACATGACTAACAGTAATTTGCACAGTAGTTACACGAGATCACCGGATCTCGAACATTGGTAGTGGCAGTATTCATCCAGCCATTGTAGCTTCGTTGAACGTATCTTTCGTCTAATTTTTTGCTCTGGACAGTCAGCTTCGTCGCTTCTATTCGAGGGCTCATTTTATTCGAGTGCGCATTCTAATCAAGAAACTCCGATAAGTTTGTCTGTCAGGTGCCTGTAAGCATGGAGCTGCTCAGTCTTTATTGTGATGTAGTGGGACGCAGATGCGATTTCACTCGGCACAAACGATCGTTTACTGGTGCAGTTCGTAGCTAGCATGAATAGCAAGTGCGCATGCACCTCCTAATGACCACACCCATAAATTACTAGAGGTGCGGAGACGCCCCTGGTATGTAAATTATAACTCTTGCTGATCATTATAACTCAGTGAAATATTAGTTGCCTGGCAACTTGGAGTAGCAAGAAAATGCTTACCTTGATCAGGGGCTGGATGCTGTTTGGTTCCGCCAATGACAACATGCTGATTGTTAGTGAACTGCACTTCTCTGTTTAGAAGGACAAGAAGAATATCCATCATGATGGTGATGATGCACTAATAACAGCATCAACAATAACAACAACAGCAAAACCCGGCCAATGATGGTAACGATGATGATAGTAGTTAACACACTGTAATGATAATAACTCATTTGTGCAAAATGAGTTCAAATTTGGCACCTTTAAGAATAACCAGTAAAGGTCTACACCACAGTGGCTGTGATAATGAGCTCGACATGTTAGCCAATTCTACAGTGTGTATATACAGCACTGTGAGCCTATTAGTCTACAGTGTATGTATATACAGCACTGTGAGCCTATTAGTCTACAGTGTATGTACATACAGCACTGTGAGTCTATTAGTCTACAGTGTATGTATATACAGCACTGTGAGCCTATTAGTCTACAGTGTATGTATATACAGCACTGTGAGCCTATTAGTCTACAGTGTATGTATATACAGCACTGTGAGCCTATTAGTCTACAGTGTATGTATATACAGCACTGTGAGCCTATTAGTCTACAGTGTATGTATATACAGCACTGTGAGCCTATTAGTCTACAGTGTATGTACATACAGCACTGTGAGCCTATTAGTCTACAGTGTATGTATATACAGCACTGTGAGCCTATTAGTCTACAGTGTATGTATATACAGCACTGTGAGCCTATTAGTCTACAGTGTATGTACATACAGCACTGTGAGCCTATTAGTCTACAGTGTATGTATATACAGCACTGTGAGCCTATTAGTCTACAGTGTATGTATATACAGCACTGTGAGCCTATTAGTCTACAGTGTATGTATATACAGCACTGTGAGCCTATTAGTCTACAGTGTATGTATATACAGCACTGTGAGCCTATTAGTCTACAGTGTATGTATATACAGCACTGTGAGCCTATTAGTCTACAGTGTATGTACATACAGCACTGTGAGCCTATTAGTCTACAGTGTATGTATATACAGCACTGTGAGCCTATTAGTCTACAGTGTATGTACATACAGCACTGTGAGCCTATTAGTCTACAGTGTATGTACATACAGCACTGTGAGCCTATTAGTCTACAGTGTATGTACATACAGCACTGTGAGCCTATTAGTCTACAGTGTATGTATATACAGCACTGTGAGCCTATTAGTCTACAGTGTATGTATATACAGCACTGTGAGCCTATTAGTCTACAGTGTATGTATATACAGCACTGTGAGCCTATTAGTCTACAGTGTATGTATATACAGCACTATGAGTCTATTAGTCTACAGTGTATGTATATACAGCACTGTGAGCCTATTAGTCTACAGTGTATGTATATACAGCACTGTGAGCCTATTAGTCTACAGTGTATGTACATACAGCACTGTGAGCCTATTAGTCTACAGTGTATGTATATACAGCACTGTGAGCCTATTAGTCTACAGTGTATGTATATACAGCACTGTGAGCCTATTAGTCTACAGTGTATGTATATACAGCACTGTGAGCCTATTAGTCTACAGTGTATGTATATACAGCACTGTGAGCCTATTAGTCTACAGTGTATGTACATACAGCACTGTGAGCCTATTAGTCTACAGTGTATGTACATACAGCACTGTGAGCCTATTAGTCTACAGTGTATGTATATACAGCACTGTGAGCCTATTAGTCTACAGTGTATGTATATACAGCACTGTGAGCCTATTAGTCTACAGTGTATGTACATACAGCACTGTGAGCCTATTAGTCTACAGTGTATGTATATACAGCACTGTGAGCCTATTAGTCTACAGTGTATGTATATACAGCACTGTGAGCCTATTAGTCTACAGTGTATGTATATACAGCACTGTGAGCCTATTAGTCTACAGTGTATGTACATACAGCACTGTGAGCCTATTAGTCTACAGTGTATGTATATACAGCACTGTGAGCCTATTAGTCTACAGTGTATGTATATACAGCACTGTGAGCCTATTAGTCTACAGTGTATGTACATACAGCACTGTGAGCCTATTAGTCTACAGTGTATGTATATACAGCACTGTGAGCCTATTAGTCTACAGTGTATGTATATACAGCACTGTGAGCCTATTAGTCTACAGTGTATGTATATACAGCACTGTGAGCCTATTAGTCTACAGTGTATGTATATACAGCACTGTGAGCCTATTAGTCTACAGTGTATGTACATACAGCACTGTGAGCCTATTAGTCTACAGTGTATGTATATACAGCACTGTGAGCCTATTAGTCTACAGTGTATGTACATACAGCACTGTGAGCCTATTAGTCTACAGTGTATGTATATACAGCACTGTGAGCCTATTAGTCTACAGTGTATGTATATACAGCACTGTGAGCCTATTAGTCTACAGTGTATGTATATACAGCACTGTGAGCCTATTAGTCTACAGTGTATGTATATACAGCACTGTGAGCCTATTAGTCTACAGTGTATGTATATACAGCACTGTGAGCCTATTAGTCTACAGTGTATGTACATACAGCACTGTGAGTCTATTAGTCTACAGTGTATGTATATACAGCACTGTGAGCCTATTAGTCTACAGTGTATGTATATACAGCACTGTGAGCTATTAGTCTACAGTGTATGTATATACAGCACTGTGAGCCTATTAGTCTACAGTGTATGTATATACAGCACTGTGAGCCTAGGAATCTAACCATAGTGTAGTATACTCGGCACTAAAGTCAGGATATTCGATGTCTAAAACTGATCTCTGTTACTAACAAGTCAATATACTTTTCGTGCACAAAAAATTGGCACATAATAATGTTCATTAAATTGACCTATCGAAACCCATCCCATTACCACACCCCATACACACCCATAAATAATCTTACTACACAAAGGGGAAATTGTGTTGGTTTGTCCACTCCGTTTGTCTGTTCGCTTTGGTACTCAAGGTCCCAGTTCAATCCTGAGCAGAATCATTTTTCACCCCCCCCCCCCCCCCCACCCCATGCACACACAGACTTCTTTTCCCAGCCTCTTGCCTTAGCACGCAATGTTCCCAGTCAACGATCTTGGGTGGAGAATCATTCACTTCCCCCCCCCCCCCCCCCCCCCCCCATTTTTATCACCCCTCACTTTTTGCCTACTATACATACTATACAAGCAACAAATTTCTGTTGGACGCCTTCAACAACAACAAAACAACAACAACAACAAAACAACAACAACAAAATAGTAGCCATAATGGATAGCTCTATCTGTGTATATTATGTGTGTGTTACTCAAGGTTTCCAGTTCGATCATGGGGAATCACTCACTTCCCCCCTCCCCTTTCCCCTTTCCCCTTCTCCCCCTTCCTACTGTACCAAACAATCAACAATGGGAAATTCTGTGGGACACCTTCGACCAAAAGAAGAAAGAAAAAAAAGAAAAAAATCTGAATGCTGTATATGTATGTGTGTGTGTGTGTGTGTGGAGGCCATTGGATGCCACACCAGCTTGAAAGCATTCCTACAACGGAGTGTGGGTATCTCAGCTAGTCATCTATATGGATAAAGGAATAAAGGACACCTTCAAGAGCTTCTCACAAGAAGAAGAGCTTTAGCAATGTTCATAACTTAAGTGCAATAGATACATATGCTCACAACAACAGGGTCTTACCCGTCCCTGGTGGAGAAATGATGACCAGGCAACAGCACACTGTCTCCCTGTGCAGAGTCAGAGAATGAGATAGAGAAGGGGTACAGAGGTGCACTGAGAGTGGGCAAGATGCCGCGAGCCGATGCATGAGCCTTGGGCATGCTCCCAGTGAAAACCAGTAGGTCATCTACCAGAAGCTGAGTGCATGTGGAGAGGAAATAAAGAATGCACTTTATATAGAGATTGCTTTGACAAAACTGATTATGTCAGGTCAAATTCACCTGTATGTTTAGAACATGATGCTAGGGAATTACTACTGCAAGAATAGGTGCAATGCGCACAGCACCTGATAATAATAATGCCATCACAATATGTGCACACGTCCATTTGCTGAGTCATATTGCTGTGCACCTTTTGAAGTTGTGGGGAGTATTTATTCCTACCCTAAATACTCTTGAATGCGAGCTTCTTGGGTTTCCAAGGTTTAATGGCCTCACCTTCCATCTTACTTTCCAGCTTACTGCAATCTGCTGCTGAGTACATTTGTCAGCTGTTGTTCACACCAGCATTTGCAGCTGTAGATGTTGCCACACTTTCTGTTGCTCTGAGTATGCCAGCTGTTGTTCACACATTTGCAGCTGTTGATGTTGCTGCACTTGGACTTTGAATCAACTCCTGAGATTGTCAGTGCTGATTCAAGCCACAGCTATGCTGGAGGACCCCACATGGTTGTAAGGTCGTATCAGTGATAGAAAAAGGTGTCTTCTGTTATTCCCTCCAGTAACCTTTAATGGTCTCTCCAAGAGTATGTTAGCATTCCCTCCAGTAACCTTTAATGGTCTCTCCAAGAGACTGTTAGCATTCCCTCCAGTAACCTTTAATGGTTCTCTCCAAGAGTCTGTTAGCATTCCCTCCAGTAACCTTTAATGGTTCTCTCCAAGAGACTGTTAGCATTCCCTCCAGTAACCTTTAATGGTTCTCTCCAAGAGTCTGTTAGCATTCCCTCCAGTAACCTTTAATGGTTCTCTCCAAGAGTCTGTTAGCATTCCCTCCAGTAACCTTTAATGGTTCTCTCCAAGAGACTGTTAGCATTCCCTCCAGTAACCTTTAATGGTTCTCTCCAAGAGACTGTTAGCATTCCCTCCAGTAACCTTTAATGGTTCTCTCCAAGCATTCCCTCCAGTAACCTTTAATGGTTCTCTCCAAGAGTCTGTTAGCATTCCCTCCAGTAACCTTTAATGGTTCTCTCCAAGCATTCCCTCCAGTAACCTTTAATGGTTCTCTCCAAGAGTCTGTTAGCATTCCCTCCAGTAACCTTTAATGGTTCTCTCCAAGAGTCTGTTAGCATTCCCTCCAGTGACCTTTAATGGTTCTCTCCAAGAGTCTGTTAGCATTCCCTCCAGTAACCTTTAATGGTTCTCTCCAAGAGTCTGTTAGCATTCCCTCCAGTAACCTTTAATGGTTCTCTCCAAGAGTCTGTTAGCATTCCCTCCAGTGACCTTTAATGGTTCTCTCCAAGAGTATGTTAGCATTCCCTCCAGTAACCTTTAATGGTTCTCTCCAAGAGTCTGTTAGCATTCCCTCCAGTGACCTTTAATGGTTCTCTCCAAGAGACTGTTAGCATTCCCTCCAGTGACCTTTAATGGTTCTCTCCAAGAGTCATTCCCTCCAGTGACCTTTAATGGTTCTCTCCAAGAGTCTGTTAGCATTCCCTCCAGTAACCTTTAATGGTTCTCTCCAAGAGTCTGTTAGCATTCCCTCCAGTGACCTTCAATGGTTCTCTCCAAGAGACTGTTAGCATTCCCTCCAGTAACCTTTAATGGTTCTCTCCAAGAGTCTGTTAGCATTCCCTCCAGTGACCTTTAATGGTTCTCTCCAAGAGACTGTTAGCATTCCCTCCAGTGACCTTCAATGGTTCTCTCCAAGCATTCCCTCCAGTAACCTTTAATGGTTCTCTCCAAGAGGGTTTCTTGTTTTAACTTTGTATGCAATAGCGACAAAATATGTTATTCTCTTTAAATCAGCTTTTTGGTTTTTGAAGCGAACGTTTCAACCGGTTGCAAAGTTGGCTTCAAAAACTGATTTAAAGAGAAACCTTAAAAGTATTCGATGTCAGTTGAAAGTGAACGTACAAAATATGTTATGTTGTGTTTTGGTGTACACTCAACAATAGCAACAAGACATGGCATGTGCTAATAGGTGCAGTTGAATTCTGTAGATCTCGGTGTAGTGCATTATAATTGAGCGTGTAGTCCCTCACATCCGAACTACAATACGCACAACAACAGCAAACAGAGAGACAAGAAAATAACTTGAAACAAGGAAAATATTTTCTTATTTAAAAAAAAAAGAACAACAACAAATAACTATATTGGACACAGCAACAACAAAGCAACAACAACAAAAAATAACATATTGGACACAACAGCAACAACAAATAACTATATTGGACACAACAACAACAACAAATAACTATATTGGACCACAACAGCAACAACAAATAACTGTATTGGACACAACAGCAACACTACACAACAGCAACACTATATTGGATACAACAACAACAAATGGACACAACAACAACAACAACAAATAACTATATTGGACATAACAGCAACAACAAATAACTATATTGGACACAACAGCAACACTACACAACAGCAACACTATATTGGATACAACAACAACAAATGGACACAACAACAACAAATAACTATATTGGACATAACAGCAACAACAAATAACTATATTGGACACAACAGCAACACTACACAACAGCAACACTATATTGGATACAACAACAACAAATGGACACAACAAGAACAACAACAACAAATAACTATATTGGACATAACAGCAACAACAAATAACTATATTGGACACAACAGCAACAACAAATAACTATTGGACACAACAGCAACAACAAATAACTATATTGGACACAACAGCAGCACTACACAACAGCAACACTATATTGGATACAACAACAACAAATGGACACAACAACAACAAATAACTATATTGGACATAACAGCAACAACAAATAACTATATTGGACCAACAACAAATAACTATATTGGACACAACAGCAACAACAAATAACTATATTGGACCCAACAACAACAAATAACTATATCGGACACAATGTCAGGGAATGTATTCTTGGTACCCTTGGGTCATATAGACCGAACCACAGAATACTCCCTGCGATGCCTAGCTCTACTCCCTTAGCTAGACCACTTGTTTATTCCCATCAATATCTTAACAACATTTGATAAAATAATATAGTCCCCCTAGCCCGAACTCTCCAGTTCTGTCTAACAGGCTATCTTATATCTTATTTTTAGATCAGAGGTTCCGACTGTCCAATCAGACCATTCCATCTGTCCTTCCCAACTTTCTGTTTCTCCATATACATAGGTGATGTAATAACTACTGTGTATTGTGTAATAATCCATTTCCATTACATAATAATACATTTCAGGTATCATGAGGTATCGGTGACCTTATCAGTTAATCTTGTGTAGGTGGGGTGTTTTCCCGGTGTAGTTCAAGTCATGGAAGGTTGTTTCCATGACATCTCCCCTTCCTCTAGTTGAGAACACTGTTCTCTAGAGAGTCCATCCGCATTTCCATTTTTCCGTCCCGCACGATAAACCATTGTATAGTTATAGGGCTGAAGGGCCAACATCCATCTGGCAATTCTTCCATGGCTGTCTTTCAGTTTAGAAAGGTGCACAAGAGGGTTGTGGTCTATCTCTATGCGGAAGTGTATTCCTTCAAGATATACTCTGAAGTGTTTGACGCCCTCCACTATTGCCAACCCTTCTCGCTCAATGGCCGAATACTTGGTTTCTCTGGGAAGTAGCTTTCTGGAACCGAAGGCGATTGGATGCTCCTCGCCTAGTTCGTCCCGCTGGCTTAACACATACCCGATCCCACAACTTGAAGCATCGGTTTGCAGTATAAATTCCTTCCCCCAAATAGGTGGGTGTAGAACTGGTTCTTGAGATAGTAATTTTTCGAACGCCTCTCTTGTCTGGTCTGTCCATATCACTTTGTTTGGCATATCTTCCATGTTAGGTTCGAGAGGGCGGTGGCTATTGTCGAGAACGATGGAATAAATCTCCGATAATAGCCACAAAGTCCAAGGAATGCTCGTACTTCCCTCTTCGTTTTCGGGGTGTCAAAGTTCTTTACTGCTTTCACCTTGGCCTCCTTCGGTTTGATTTGGCCTCTTCCCACCACATGGCCTAGATAGGTACAGGTGTTGCATGCAAACTTGCACTTTTCTTCTTTTATTCTTAGTCCTGCTCGTCTCAATCTCGTGAACACTTCTCGTAAGTGGGTAATGTGGTCTTCCCAGTTTCTGCTGTGAACAATAATGTCATCCAGGTAATACTCCTGAGTGTCGTCCAAGACCTGATCCATCATTCGCTGGAAGGTCGATGGGGCGGATACTAGACCAAATGGCATTGTGGTGAACTCGTATTTGCCCCACGGTGTTATGAATGCTGTCTTTTCTCTGCTTGACCTTTCCATGGGCACCTGCCAATAGCCTTTTGTTAAATCTATGGCGGTAATCCATTGTGAGTTTCCAATATTGTCAATAAGTTCCTCTATCCGGGGTATTGGATAGGGGTCGGATTGGGTGATCAGGTTCAATTTCCGAAAGTCAATGCAGAGCCTCTTCGATCCGTCCTTTTTTGGTACTAAAAAAACTGGGGCGGCCCAGGGGCTTTTGGAGGGTATGATGATGTTCTGCTCTAGTAACGTCTTTATCTCCTTTCGCAGGAATTCGTGCGATGAGTGTGGGAGGCGGTTCGGTGGGAGTCGGATGGGGGATGCGTCCCCGGTGTCGATGGTGTGCTCCACCACTTCCGTCCTTCCAGGTACGTCGCTGATCACCTCACTGAACTCGGCCTTCAGTTGTTGTAATGCTTCCTTTTGATAGGGCTGAAGTTGATTCAGATGCTCCTCCCATTGTGGTGTTTCATTGGGTTCGGGGTCGCTTGGTTCATTGTCCACGGCTAGCAACACAGCTGGCATTGGAGAATGCCACTCCTTCATTCCGTTCACATGGAAGGTTCTCAACCGCTTCGACCCCTCCCCCAAATCTACTTGGTAGGTTACATCTGTCAACTTCCGGGTAATTATTACCGGCCCTCTCCTCCATTCATTTTGGAGTTTGCTTGTTTTCCGTGGCTGAAAAACCAACACAAAATCTCCCACATTGAACTCTCTCTCGGTAGCCTTTCGATTATGGTACTTCTGATGGGCTTGCTTAGCTTGTCTCTCGTTACTCGCTGCTACCCCCCCGAACTAATTCGAACTTCTCTCTCAGTATTCTCAGGTACTCAATGACCTCTATACCTTCCTCTCCCTGTTTCTCTCTCCAATAATCGGGCTAATTCATCTCTCGTGGTTCGCATCCTTCTCCCATACAGCAATTCAAAAGGGGAATACCCTGTGGTACTATGGACCGTTCCCCTGTAGGCCCACACTACAAATGGTAGACATTGGTCCCACTCTCTCACTCTTTTGGGTTAGCTTCTTTAGCAATCTCTTCATGGTAGCATTAAACCTCTCCACCATACCATCAGTTTGGGGATGGTATGGGGAGGTTTTTATTTGGTGGATGCCTGTTAACCGGCAAAATTGAGCCATGGTGCGTGAGACGAAATTACTACCATTATCCGAGAGGATTTCCTTGGGGGTCCCTAGTCTAGCAAAGACCTCTACCAAACAGCCCAGAAGCGTCTCAGTTGAGGTATTCTAAAGAGGAAACGCTTCCGGCCATTTAGTAGCATAATCCATGATTATCAACACATACTTGTTCCCTCCCTTCGTTCTTTTCAGGGGCCCAAATATATCCATAGCCACCCTTTCGAATGGTATGCTTATTACGGGTAGGGAGTGTAAGGGTGCTCTCTGGGCGGTTATAGGTTTGGCTCTCTGACAGGTGGGACAAGACATGCACATTGACCTTACGTCTGAAGCGATATTCAGCCAGTCCATGCTCTGCCTGATGGTGGAGAGCGTCTTTGCTTGCCCGAAATGTCCGGCTGTAGGGGCGTTGTGGGCCATCCTTAGGATCTCGCTTCATGCGGCACCACCACCAAGTTCCCCCCGTCCACTTCCTCATGAGGAGTCCATTTTCCCAAAGTTATGGTTCTTCTCCTCGGTCTGCTTGTGTCCTTATCTTCTCCAGGGATGTGTCTGTTTGCTGTAGGGCCCGTAATTCATCTGGGGGCATTCGGTCGGGAATTCTAACAGTCTCCACCTTATTTCTGGTCTGTTGCTCCTTCTCGATTCTCTTCTCGGTGAAGAACTCGTCTTCAAAATCGTAAGGGAGTTCATTTCCCTTCTCTTCTTCCTCGTGGTCTCCGTCTGTGGGGTCTGTCAGTACGACCTCATCGTCTGCTTGCTGTACCCATGACGCTTCCTTTTCCTGCACTCGTGTCTGTGCCTTTACTCTGGTGGTTACGAGGGCCATTTCACTCGTGTCCTCCCTGGCGAGTTGTGTCTTCTCTGAGCACACTCCGGCCAGCAACTGCTTCAGCTGGGGCACATCCTGCCCCACCAGCATATCCACCGGTAGGTAAGGCGAGATGCCTACCGTCAGATGGTATGTTCTCCCAGCCAGCTTCAGCACCACCCGGGCTGCTGGGAACCATGTCTCGCTGGAGGTGGCTGTGGCATACGGTATGCTCCACCCCAGCTTGGCTTTCTCCTGCACACATCTTGGGTGCACCATGGACTTCGTGCATCCAGTGTCTAGCCACACCTTCACGACTCGTCCGTTCAGCTTAGCCCTCCTTGTCCAACGATTAGAGGTCTCTTCCCTGGTTGTCTCGCCCACCAGCTGCGCTTGTTCCAGTTTGACTATGCAGTCCCTTTCCATGTGTCCCACACGGTTGCAATGGAAGCATCGGACTTCCTGGTTGGTTCTTTGGGATGGGGGTCCGTTTTCCCCACTCTCTTGACTTCCCCTCGGCGTCGGTCTGTCCCAGCCAAGTCGTCTGGGGGCCTGTTGCTGAGGTCCCAACCGGAAAGGAGTCTCGGGGCGAGTTCTCCCTCTCTCGGTCACTTTCTCAGTTAGTCTTGGCTGCTCTGTCTCTCTCCGTGACTGATTAGACAAGTGCCTCACAACTGCTTAGCTCAGTGTCTCAAAGTTGCCAGGGTTGAGGTTCCTCATTTGAATCTCCAACCATCGAGACAGGCATTTGAGTGTTATCTCCATTAGCATTGTTTCCTGGTCATCGAGGGGGGATGATGCCAACCACTGCTGGAAGCTCTGGCGGTGTCTTGCTAGCCAGGTGTCGGGATGGATGGTGTCGAAAGGTACATCAAATGCTCTTTTTCGGAAGGTTTCAGTTGTTATCCTGTATTCCCGAAGTAACACTTCCTTCACTGAACAGTAATCCGCCTGGTTGTCGGCAGGCATAGCAGCTACGGCAGTCAAGCCCACTCCTGATAAGGAACTACGCAGAAAGGCCGTCCACTGGCGTCGTGGCCACCCTCCAGCAACTGCAGTCGCCTCGAACGCATCTAAGAAGGCTCCCATGTCACCTACACCTTCCTGGAACTTATGCATGGTCAGTTTCGGGGTACAAGCAGCGGACTCTGCCACGGCTGGAAGTAGCCTTGCAGGCTCTCGGACTTCTGTTAGCAGTCGAATCAGATGCTCTTGTTGCTCGGTCTGGTTCTTCATGAGTCTCTCCTGGAGGTCGGCTTGCCTTTGCCGCTCCTCTGCTCTCCTTTTCTCCTCTTGCTCTATCCTTAGTTGGTCTATCTGCAACCATTGGGACAGGAATTTCTCCATGGGGTCCACTGCCCCAGGAGAGGCCTCGGGAGCATTGCTCTGGAGACGGCGAGACTCTCTCAGGGCTCTCCTGTCCTCACTGCTCATCCTTCACCCCACCTCCACCAACCAAACAAAAAAAAAATTCCTCAACACTAGCTATCCAGGGTTGGTTCTCAAACCTCATAGGCCGTGCCCAGGTTGTTGCCCTGATCTATTCTAACTAGACTTCCAAACCTCTACACTACCTAAAGGCGGGTCCGGGATCTTCTATGAGAGAAGAATCCCACTGCTGCCACCAATGTCAGGGAATGTATTCTTGGTACCCTTGGGTCATATAGACCGAACCACAGAATACTCCCTGCGATGCCTAGCTCTACTCCCTTAGCTAGACCACTTGTTTATTCCCATCAATATGACTTAACAACATTTGATAGAATAATATAGTCCCATAGGAAATCACATCCTAGTCCGAACTCTCCAGTTCTGTCTAACAGGCTATCTTATATCTTATTTTTAGATCAGAGGTTCGACTGTCCAATCAGACCATTCCATCTTTTCTGTTTCTCCGTATACATAGGTGATGTAATAACTACTGTGTATTGTGTAATAATCATTACATAATAATACATTTCAGGTATCGTGACCTTATCGGTAATCTTGTGTGGGTGTGGTGTTTTCCTGGTGTAGTTCAAGTCATGGAAGGTTGCTTCCATGACACACAACAACAACAACAACAAATAACTATATTGGATTGTTGACGTGTGGAAATGAGGCTGTTAATAACCACCCTTACTATAAAATCGGTAAAGGGTCCCCTACTGGCTGTGACCCAATGGGTCTAGTCTTGTTTCCTCTTTTTAAATTTACTTTTTGTTTTGTAACAAATAGAATTTGGAGGAAGAAAGGGGGAAAAAGGGGGGAAAAGTAATAATAAAAGGGCACATGTACGGGGGAGGGGGTTGTGTTGTTCGCCTCTGAGCTATTTCCATCACTGCTACTGGTATAGTTGATCCCATGGCCCAGTTAGCGGTCGCTGTACTGGATCATGTCGTCTTCCATCAGCAAAGGCTCCTCAACACCTGCCCATCTTTCGAAGCTAGTATGCCACGAGGTCAGTCACGCGATCTTATCTGTTTATCGTCATTTGTCGGCATCGTCATCCGTGTGTACATGCGCATGGATATGCCACGTTGTTCTGAACATTTGATGGCTAGTTCTGTATCTCTCTCAATCTTCCTTTCTGTTGTTGATTCATAAGATGTGGCAAACTCGTGTGAAATATGTTGGCAATTCTTGTTCAATAAGGAATTCAACTTTACTACAAATTTCACACTGTATGCAAACACAACAAAATGATGAAAACACAATGAGTAACAATCAATAAGACATGAATAGGAATGTACTGTATCGGATATTCAGTTCACTTGATCTACAATCAGCATTCCAACAAATTCCATCCTCGCGAGCGCCCGTTAACAGCTTTTGAAGGCTGGCTGCTTGTACGAATGGCTAGTGCTACCTTTTGGACTAACAAACAGTGGAGCCGTGTTTGCTCGAGTTCTCGGAGACCTCGTCAAAGACTGTCCTGGATGTTTCCACTACTTAGATGACATTGTCATTGCTGGGAAATCTAAGGAGGAGCATGATAGTAACCTGGAGAGATTTCTGGACCTCGCTAGTTCTGCAGGTATCAGTTTCAATTCATCAAAAAGTTCACTTGGGAAAGAAACACTCTCGTTCCTTGGACATGAGATATCTCACAGTTCTATCAAACCTTCTCCTTCCAGGTTGCTCCCTATCCTGGAGTATGATACGCCAAGGAATACTAAACAACTCGAGCGATTTCTTGGGTTGGCAGTCTACCACTCCAAGTAGGTACCCGACTTTGCTGCACGAGCTGCCCCTCTCTTCAAAGCCAAAGCTGCAAAAGGTCCTTTTCCTTCAACTAACGTCTGCAAGGACTCAATTCAGCACCTAAAACAAGCAATAGCCAAGTCCGTGCTGGCTATACCTGATCCCAACAAGATTCTGAGGTTGGAAACTGACGCTTCTGGCACATCTATTGCTGCCACCTTATCGCAAGGAGGACGTCCTGTTGCATTTTTCAGTCACATTCTGTCTCCCCGAGAGAGAGCTTGGTCTGCTGTGGAGTTGGAGGCGTTGTATCGTCCAGGTGAACTCAATATTGTAGCTGATGCACTTACTCGTTGTTCTGCATTGTCTGCTAACCTTGAGATGATCAACAAACTACACGAGTCTATGGGACACCCTCGAGCCAGTCGCTTACATGTCACTGTATCACGATGTGACCATGAAGAGCGTCATGGAGGTGACTCACAACTGCAAGCTTTGTGCTGATGTGAAACCTCGATTCTTTCGCCCTCCTCTGGGAAAATTGATTCATGCTACTGCTCCTTGGCAACGCATATCAATTGATTTTGTCGGACCTAAGGTTAGCCGTACTACCAATCGATATCTATTCACCATCATAGATGAGTACTCCCGATATCTTTTCGCCTTTCCTGTACCCAATCAATCGCTGCAAACTGTCATAAAGTGCTTATCATCACTATTCTATCTATTTGGACCGACCACCTTGCAATGTGCACAGTGATAGAGGTGCTCAGTTTGAACCCCCTCAATTTCTCAACTTTTTTCATTCCTTTGGCGTTACTAAATCGCGGACTATGGATACCATCCACAAGGTAACGCATGCATGGAACATTGTGGCGGACTATTCTATTGAGATTGTGTCAAGAACGCCTGCCTTTGGAAGCCTGGTAAAGGCAGTTAGCCCCTGCGCTTAGCAACCTACGTTCGCTTGAATGTCGAAGTACTGGTGCGACACCTCACTCTCTGTTTTTACAATTCCCTCGGCGCTCTCCTTTTATGGATCTTCCTGTAGCATCGCCTCATGATAACTTTGCCCATCATGATAACTTGCCTTCAGTTCCAGGTTGGCTACATGCCGGAGCCAGGGCCTTGCGCTTTGGCAGGCGGTACGCAATAAAGATGAACCCCTTGTCGATCCAGTGGAGGTTCAGGAAGTGATCTCTCCATATGTAGTGCATGTATTACTTCCATCTGGTCTCTCTGAAACAGTCTCTTCTCACCGTTTAGCTCCTTGTCCACAGGAGTCGGATCAAGACCTTTCAGTATCTGTTGATCATGTCGTCTTCTCCAGGATCAGCAGAGATGCAAATCCCGGTGCCTACTGACATTCAAGCACTTTCATCATCCTTACCGTCACCCAGGTCTTCACCTGAAATATCTCCATCTTCAACACCCGACCATACCGCTTCTCCTTATCTAGCGGACTATGAGACAGTACACCCTCCCTCATACAGGACTCGGTCAGGATGCATTATTCGAGCTCCATCGAGACTGGGATTTGATGATTGATTATTGAGGGGAGTATGTGGTGTATTTGTTAGTTGCGTGTGTCTGTCTATTACGTCGTTCATTATCTGTTCGTCAATTATCGTCATTTGTCAGCATCATCATCCGTGTGTACATGCACATGGATATGCCACGTTGTTCTGAACATTCTAGATAGACAGTTGATGGCTAGTTCTGTATCTCTCTCAATCTTCCTTTCTGTTCTTGATTCATAAGATGTGGCAAACTCGGTACGTTCCTGTTCATGTCTTATTGATTGTTACTCATTGTGTTTTCATCATTGTGTTGTATTTGCATACAGTGTGAAATTTGTAGTAAAGTTGAATTCCTTATTGAACTAGAATTGCCAACAGAGGGGAAGTTGCTGGTGTGGGATGTGGAATGTCCAGGTACCTTTTGGTACACTTCCAATGCCGCCAGTGAGGGGCAGCTTCATTGCCTTCAATCCTGTTGCCCTTGAGATGTCCAGGGCTTTCGGTCCCAACCACTTAACTTTTATTTTGTAATATTATTTTTATTGTTATTATAATATTTGTTAAGTGTAATAATAATAATAGCTAGCCAAAGGAACTCTGCAGATATGTATTTAATTGCGACTAGAGGCCACTAATAATAATTGCCCCTACACATGTGCCACCTATAATAAAATAATGTGTCTATGTCAGATGCGAAGGAGAAGGCACTGCTGCGTTGCTTAAGTTATAATGAAAGTGATTTGCCTTGCTGATGGTTAATGGTTCTTGCAGTGTTGGTGTGCACTCAGACAGTACTGGTAGACTAATCATGCCATTGTGGCAGAAGTTCAGGGTGTCCATACCTTAAAGCATGTCAATGCTGGCCCAGTGTGGACATTGGCCCTAAGGAGAAGTTTGCATTGCTAGGACTTTCACTTGTACTTCTTCTCACCAATCTGCGCCTTTCTCCGTTCAGCTTTTGTCAGACATTTCTTTCCTTGCCTGCTAATCTCTCCTAGTCTCTGCCTTTCTCCATTTAGAGCCTTCTGGATGTTCCTTCTTCGTGAGGTGATACTGTTCTTCTCTCTCTTTCCCACTCCCTGTTAATACTTGCTGCTCGAACACTCTCATCTAAATCTGCCCTTCTCCGCCTCTATCTCTCTTGTGCAGTAACTCGATCTCAGACTTGCGGTATTTCACAGGTTGATGATAGCTGGTATGTGTTGCACTGCACATGCTCAGTTGCATGACACACACACACACGGACAAGCATATTAGATAATAACAATCGGCAAGTGAAGCGAGCCCTCAGTGGGGAGTAGGGTGGTCGACTTGGTACTACCACGCACGTCGCACCTATCTATGTATGTACATGTATATATGCACTGGACGTTCACCCGTTAAAAATATGATTGGATCACCTGCATTAAATAAAGAGGGCTTATGTAAACCAGGAATGATGTCATGGCAAAGAGAAAGATCGAGAAAAAGGAAGCAGATTTGAAGCTAGCTAGAGGAAAGAAAACTGGCTGCACAGGCAGGTGAGAACTGGCTGCACAGGCAGGTGAGAACAGGCTGCGAGGCTAATAGCTGCCAGGAAAGGATGGTGACGTTTCATTCTGACTTAGCCACTCGATTCACCAACCACTCTAGCTATGGACGGGTTTGCTAACTAGAAATGATCGTCACAGTCAATATTAAGAATACCTGAGCTGGTTCTCATCCCAACCTTGCACCAGTTTGGTGATCTGTAAGGACTACATCAACTGCTACACTTAGCTACTTCTCCATATCACAATCCAAGCAATAAAATATGATGACATCAATAATGTACACATCAGTGTATAGTATTAGGCCTGCAGCTATGCTTGGGGCAAGACAACAGCTAGAGCAACACTAGGATTCCAAGCTCATTCTTGACCCTCTCTATTGCACTTTGTTCACCACTCAATGCCTAGCATCATTACTAACATTAACATTTTTTGTTCTTGCTTCTTTAGCCATAGCCTGTTCCCCCACAAGTGGCCATCTCCCACCATGGGTGGAGCAAAGACACAAGTGTTGATTGCAATGGTGTAGGTGGCGTCATTACCCTTGTACCATGTGGAGCATCAAGGGTCACCGCGATGGTCGAGCTGTATTGTTGCAGGCCGATTGCTTTGCGAGTGGTTGTCAACAGGTTCTCCTCCTCCTGCTGTCAGCCACCATTTCACTTGGTTCTCCTTCAGCCAGGAGCTAGACCATGCTTCACATATCCCACTGCAGTCCCATGCAGTATTGCTAGGATTTGTGCTTTAAAAGGGGCAGGTATGGAATCCTAAGGATCTAGTGAGTTAGAAATTGTGTGAAAGTGGGGCTAATTAGCTTGTACTCACTGACTCAACAGACCCCAATTTACGCTCCCACCCTCTCCAGTTCCATGCAGGATTCTGACAAGATCTATAAGCTGGGCATTTGCTGCCACAGTGGTAGATGCTGGATTTTGCAAAGGGTATTGCAAATGACAAATCTCACGAGTCAGACACTTTTACCTTTACAGAATTACTATGCTGGTGCGTAATAATTTGGTAAAGGGTCTGCCTTCCAAGGCTAGGCTGCTGCTACATGGAAAAAGCTGACACGAGTTCACAAAAGCAAGACCAGAAGTTGACCTTGCACTGTTCTATTCCGAGGCAAAGAAACCTAGTTAAAAACCGAAAGGATATGTAGACCATCAGAAAGGGGAAGTTCAGTGAAATCCACGGAGTACTCGTGGATCCATCACTGCTACATGCCTCCACCCTTGCCCTACATCGCTGAAAACAGCATAGTGGGTGCATGCTATGTCAATGGGCACATTGTCCAGAGTGTCATGATCAGGATGGGGGGGGGGGGGGCGGAGGGTACATCAAAGTGCTACATCTTCTACGGTAATAAAGAAGGTAACTTATCAGGAATATACCCACGTGACTGTCAGGGTTTTAGTTATCAAAACTCTAGTGATCTGGTTGGTGCACTGCGCTGACACACCACACACGAACATGTATCCCCTGTGTGCACCCCTTCTAGCTAGGGGGGAGGAGGGGCTGGGGACATATATCCCACGGCACCAGGAATATTTCTGTAATTTTAAGTTTTGCAAATTGATACAATGTTAATGGTAACTGCATCCTCATAGAATTAACTTGATATAATGTTATGGTCAATTTGATGAAAATAGTCAAAACTGGCAGAAACAATGCTGCGATATTCTTTTGCAGAAATATTCTTATGCAGAAATGAATTCACTGGCTGTTTCTTCCATGTTTAAGTTAAGGGTTAGTTTTTGTGGGATTGAAACTTAGATGGTTAGTCCTCCCTTTGCTGGAGAGTCACCAGCGCTCAAGGCTGAGGTTGGAACTTATGGTCTCACGACAGCTTTTAGGGTCTCAGTTAAACCTTGGTGGTAATGAAGAAGCCAAAGGTGGTTGAAGCGGCCATGGGTAATTGTATACGCAAATAACTCTTGATCCCCATGAGAACACCAAACGAATGCTCTGATGTGGCACTGGTTGCTGTGTGGAACTCCAGGGTGACAACGTTTAATGTGGATCTTTAGGCAGGACTTAAAAGGACTGAAAAGAATTTTCTTAACAAGTGGTCTCTTTCCTGTCTCCATTTTCTCCTTGCAGAGTGTTTAAGCTGTTAAGCTGTGACTCGTAACTCGTCTCTATCGAGATCTTCATAGAAATTGAAACAGAAAACTCGTTTTCATAACTCTGTCCTGATGATGCTTTGAAGAGCAGTTGCTCAACATTTGGAGTAGACTCGAAAGCCGTCTTGGTCAAACCACATTTTTTATACTGCTAACAGTGAAGTCTATAACCTTGAAGTGGCTTTACTTATAATAATAATAGACCTTCAACCTTTCCATGAAAACTTCCTTCGTGGATTTCTTCCTCGCATCTCCTTGGAGTTTTGCAACCCCTAGGGTCCTCCACATCCCATTCAGATCTTCTGCTTTCAACGTTCTTCTTCCAGAACAAATCAAAATTGGCATCATCTACAGAGTGCAATGTTTGTAGTGGCTTTAACTGTGAGCATTGCAACTTCATGGCCTTTTTGAAACTTCTCCATCTGACTTTCAACTCGAGCTTTCATATCAGAGTCTGATGTACTTAACAATGCTCTCTCCTACAAACTCTGTAACTCAGCATAGTTGGATATATTGCTAGAAAGTGATTCACCTCGTACTGTCATCTAGTGGGACGTAGAGTACGAACTGATGGAGCCAGTTTCTTCTTTACTAAGGTTCCATTACTTCTCATGGAGAAAGCTTAAACCAACTCAAAGCAATCCAGACTGCTTGATTGTATCAACAACACTTAAGTTAAGTGCATGCCCAATAACAGTGGGTAAAAAGTGCTTTAGGCTCCAGTTTAGCAGCAACCACCCCTTGCTCCTGCCATGCTGCAACCATCATGCACCGGCCATGCACTTTCATTAATGGCGGCTACCTCAGTAAAGAATCGGTTATAGCTGAGATAAGACTACTAGCTAGTTGTCAATAATTGTGCATGCCAAGAAAATCTCAAAGTTTTCATCAACTGACTTAATTATAAGTGTAAATTGCTCCTTATTGGACCAGTAAGTGGTTTCATCCACCATTGAAATATTTGGAGACTTGTGAATTATGTTCAGAATCTTTCTTTGAACTTGTGTAGCCATAATATTAAACATCTCACTTTGATTCTCCGGGGAGATGCATATTTTCGTCTAGATTTTGCTAGCCAATCAGAAACATTTAAAGCTTTACTTTCCCAGTGCTATAGTGGTGGCAACTATGACAAGCAAGTCTGGAAAGGCTCAAACTAGAACTGTCAGTCCTCCTTCATTATATCCTGCAGCACTCTTGGTCACTTAATTTAAAAAAAGTCTCTGGTGACTTTATTAATAAACACGACCTGTGAAGATATGCCTTGCTACCTCAGCAATACTTCGTACAAGTCCCTTGCAACCATACCACATGTGATAGCATTTGTATCGACCAACATTGTGGTTAGTGTTTGTTGCCATAGAAACACACCACAAAACCACATCGAGGTGAATTTCATTTGAACTTGGTAATTCTCGTTTTAATGTGTGTTTATCTTTTAATGTGTGTTTATCCAGTAAAAATAATAAGCTACATGAATAAGCTACCTTCATGCATAAATGATATTTTTAACATTATAGTATAGGTTACAAGGAAAAGAAAAATACAAGATGTACCATGAATACTGTAATACCATAGGCAACTATGTTGAAACAGTGTTCAGGAGACTCTAAAACAAAGTGCCTTATCGCAGGAACAAGTGTTTTGAATGTGTCTTCATAATAATGAAAACATATTACTTTACGTGTACAGTGTACCACAATTTGATATTTTGATCTCAATTACAACATTCCAGAAGTGTGAATACATATATGCATGCTAGCACAATGCATGAGCATCACAATGAATCCTATTCGGTTCGCAAGTAGAGGAAGAATGTAGCTTTTTTATTATTACCTTTATGGGATATTTTTGAATCCTATGATCGATTTTTTATCGATTTTTAAATTCAATAAATAGCTTTTGGCGTATATATATGCTTACAACAGTAAATGAGTTAAACTACCAAGGAATATATATATATGCATTCTAAACACCCAATACAATACCCATTCAATGGTTACTGCATTAAAAAAATTACAGGCACTAGATGTGTGAAGGTGTGATCTAATCTTACACTTTCTTAACCAAGATTTGACGAGTGGACCAACCTTGATCCAATTATGCATACAAGGCACACTTTGCCACATGCATGAAATCGCATGTCAAAAACTATTCTATGTACATGCTAGACCATGTTCAAACCTTGGGTGTCAAGGGTGTGGCAATGCATGGGCTGAAGCCGAAGCTTATTTCTCTGAATCTACATATGCACACCTGAGCCAAAAAGGGTTTTTCACAGCCTAACTCTCCTCTATTCCTCTGTTTCTACAGCATGCTCGGCTCTCTGCGGCTCATTCTTTGCCCCCATTTTCATCCTGTTCGTTTCTCTTGGTTCCACCATTACACTGGACTATCCCTTAGCAGTGCAATTAAGCACATGCACAGAATCACAATGCTGAAGGTTATGCATATATATGGAGGCTGTTTGACACTCCCTGTTATAAACATACGTATGTATGCTTTCATGAGTAATACAGTGTCTCGCTGCATTTGCTGGTAAAGGAGAGTGTTCGTTCTGCCGTCTATCTCTGTGTGTATGTGTGGTGTGTGTGGTGTGTGTTTGTGTATATGTGTGTGTGGTGTGTATGTGTGGTGTGCATGTGTGGTGTGTGTGGTGTGCGTGTATATGTATGTGTGTAGCTCATAGACATTGAGCCTACCCACACATGCTGCATGTAATTAGAAACCTCTTGACCTCAGGGAAGCTTTTGGACCCACTTTTGGGTCCTTACACCTTGCCCCCCTGACCATGCCCCCCAAAGCAGCCACAATGGCCAAACTAGAGCAGATACAGGGTCGGCACTGAAGCGCAATGTTGTAGGGTCAATTTAGGGGGACTTAGTCACCTCAAAGCATCCCCTGGAGCCAACCTGTAGACAGTACGTATGTCCAAGTGTATCGAATATTGACATGCTGACATTATTTCAAGTATTTGTCAATCAGTATCCAAGCTGGATATTATCCATACAGTATGTCACACATATTGGAAACCCCTTTACCCCAGGGTGGTTTTGCACCTGTTTTTTTGGCCCGGGCAGACAAATACAGGGATGGCACTGAAGTGCATGTTGTTAATTTGGGTTGATTGGGGGGGGGGTTAGGAATATCCCATCCAGAGGGTGTGCTGATATATTACACATGCACATGTGTATATAAACTAACTTACAGATAGTTCCTTGACTCCTCTGGATGGAGCCTTTCTATAGTTCCAGAGATTGACCAGAGAGACCGTGTGGGGTTGGTCAAAGATGACAAAGATGCTGTTTGTCAATCCAGGGAAGATGGGGCTAAGCCATGCATGCTTGCCATCGTCTGTGTCATTCACTCCATCCACCAGCTTGTCCGGAGTACGGACGTCAGCAGTGAGGACGTCAGCAGTGAGGTCTGGTAGCACATTCACACTGTCAGGGAAGGCAGCTATATCTGTGGATAGCAAGTATTACTGTATCACATTTTGGTTTATCAAACTCACAAAGGGTTAAAATGGCACTACAGAAATGCGCTTTATGACAAGTGTATGAAGTGCAGTACAAGTGTGCCGATGCTGCAGATGATGTGGGAAGCTAAGAACTCACTCTTTTCAGTCAGAGGGATCTTATTCCCTTTTTCATTGTAGAGTTCCAGCCCATTCAGCCCCACATAGTATGGGTCTCCCCATGTACTGAACAACTGCAGCTGGAAGACGACTGTAGCAAGGTGGTTAAGGAGTGAAATTATTGCACAGGAAGACTAGCTCTGCGGTGTGAAGCTCTCTAATTAATGCACACGGGAGGTATTTAAACTATCACCTTCTAAGGAAAGGAGAGGGAGGGAGAGCTTGAGAGAGGAAAGGCAAATGAGAAAAGAGTTGGAAAAGTTGAAAGAGCAATGGAGTTAGGAAGAGGGAGTAATGCACCTATGCTGTCTTTCCCTATCTTTCTCTCTGCTCTCTGTCAAATTTTTGTTCCTTGCCCATCTCTTCCTCTTGGCATACTTTGTCCTGTAAGCTTCCTCCCCAAGTTTTTGCTTTTGCTACTCTCTGTAGCGTGAAGAAGGCAAGTGAGGAAACAGTGTGGTGTGTGAGTGGAGAAAGGTGCGATGAGTGAATAGGTGAGTGAGTGAGTGTGTGCTTGCCATAGCAAGTGCCAGGCATGGTCGTACTAAATGGTCAGGGCTATTACCATCAAACAACAGGCATTTTTGTGAAATCCTCTGAACTCCCTCATGACTAATCGCGAGGAGCAATAGTTTTAAAGCAGACCGATTCTCTACTATGGCAGATTCAGATTATTCAAAGAGGTCATTATTCCTTGACCTTCTCTTCTCCTCCCTCCCCAGAAATACTTTATATGTACACAGCATATGGTGAGGAAACGTTGAGTCTTCTGGCACTGAGCACTTGCTGATGCACGATCCTTCCTAGTAGACATTCTAGGCCAGCAGTTAGGGCCAGGATATAGAGGGCCAGAGCTAAAGGAGGGAAATGGCAAGTGCAGCATGACAATGTAAGCTAGTGATACGAAAATAAGTCCAATGCCGATAAGAAACAGCCAATGGCAAAAAGGTTAGGTATGGGATAGAAAATACTGGGGCAGGAGGGGGGGAAGAGAGGCGGGGAGGAGGTTGGGTTTTGAAGTCTGCCAGTTTACTACCTTGATCAATGGCATGCTGGAAGTGCTTTTGGAGCTGGAAACAGTGAAAGATGAGCTCTAAGCTTGCAACAAGCTGCTCAAGTAAGTATTGACGAGACACGATTTTTGGGGAGGGAATTTTTGGAGGTCACTAGCTATTTGAAAATACCAGTCTACAGAATATAGAGAGAGCTCCCACACCTTCTGTTATATGTTTTGTGTGCTAGGCATGAGCAGATATATCTGCCTATGGATGGAAGACCCGACTGTGTGCTTCACCTGTACCCAGTGCAGCGTGGAGAAATAACTATCAACATCAATCTATCTCGCCTATTTGAAGTGCTTGTATGTAACCCGCACCCTAGTCAACGTGGTACTGATAGACCACGCACCTCCCGACCAAAGTCTGCTTGGCTATATATGCCATTTGCCAGGGCACAAATACTGACTCGGAATGACCGAACAGGATACAGCCTCGGGGTAGGCAGTGGGTACGTGTCTCCTCCCTGCTGCTGGCCCTTCCTGCGCTTCCTCGCTGCTTCCCCTGCGGCTGGAACAAAATGTCCTGGGAAAAGTTGTACTGCACATGTCCAGGAGCTCGTCGTAGCAATTGTCCTTTACCCTCCTGGCTGCTGCTGCAGAGCACGGCACAGCCATCCACATACACACAGACCTGCCGCACCTGTGACAGTTTCAAGACAATAGTATCTAGAACATCTCAGTGACAATCTGCAGCTGGGCCACCTCTCTAATACAGAGGTCACGTGTGACTGAGTTAATGCCACCACTCCACTCTGTAGCAATAGCTAGCTAGTACTAAATCACACACACACACACAAAGAGAGACACACACACACTCACACACAAGACACACACACAGAGACACTCATAGACACACAAACTCACACACACACACACACACACACACACATAGACACTCACACACACACACACACTAGTAAATATGAAGTATTCCACTCTAATAAGTAATCGACCAATGAAAAGGTTCTCACTCCTTTATAGCTGTCTTCCAGTGAGGCGTTATAGTTCCACACTCGAAGCCCCCGCAATGCAGTCCTCCTGTCAAGTTTAACCACAAGAGTAGGGCCAACACCCGCAGTGCCTGGCGATGGACACGTCCACATGTGGGCGACATCAGTGGTCACATTAACACCATCCACTATTGCTGCCAATTCAGAACTCGGATGACACACATAATTCTCATCTTCTCCCTTGGAAGGGGCAGGCAAAATATACACTTGATCTGGCCTTGGGAGTACGGGCTCCTCCGAGCCAGCCTCGAGTAGAGCGAATCCCGTTAGTCCTATATAAAGGGGGTCCCCCCAGCTAGAGGATAACACTAAGTGCACCTCAGATCCTACCACATGTCTCAGCGATGCATCCAATTCCTTTCCTACTCTCGTGGACGACTCTGTACTAGACAGTCCGATTCCTGAGGCCGTGGAAGAGGTGGAGGGCCGCTGTAGGATGAGGGGTAGCACTGCAGCTTCTGCTGTTCTGGGACAGCAGACTTCGTCATCGACACTGGGATCATAGGGATCTTTGTTCGTGAGGTACTTCTGGTAGACAGGATCATGACAGGACACTCTGTGGAGCACCTCTTCATCAACAGTGAATAGAATTGTCTAATACATGTGCAGATGCAAGGAGGAAGAGGAGAGCAGGGAGGGAGAGTGAGAAATGATAGCTCCATGTAAACACAGACCATTCGTATTGATTTTTGTTGCCGGGCAGTGGTGGCTTTGGGGAAGTTCATTGCATTTATCTATAGGAACCAGTTTTATTTCTATGGACCTGTTAAAAAGAAGGGAAACAGGTACTCGTGTAGACCATTTGATGACCCTTTACCACAATAATAATGGTATATAAGGTAAAGGGTCATCAAATCGGTTGTGGGGCATGTTTCTTACAGGTGTTGCTTTTTTTGTTCCCATTTGAAGTTATTCTTTTTGTGTTTCTTGGATGAGTGGTGGAAGATTAGAGCCTCTGGGTCTCCAGTTTTTTAAACACCTTTGCTTGTTGTTGTTGTATAATCACCACACGCCATGTCTTGCAGCTGGTGTTGACCACACCCATGTACACCAACGTGTCCACTGTGCAGAAATCAACACATTGACAGTACTCATGTAGGGCCAGCTACTGCCTCCTTCAAGGACTTGCACAGCAGAGAACTCCACAACCAAACAGTGGATGTTTAGGTAGAGGATCAGCCACAGTCTCCTTTGGACGGTACCAGTTTCTAAGGAGTGCCAGCTCCACATACCAAACAGCAGAACTGAGTGCAGCTCTGCTTATAATATACAGCATGGCCAGTAGCTAGCTGTCATTGGTCCTCTCTCTCTCCTCTACTCTTCTTCAAAGAACTCCTCCTGTGATGGCATACCTTGAGTAATAAGTGAGACGGATACCCTGACCAAGTGTCTTCCCCACTTTATGGCTAGGACCCTCGCCACCATCACTACCATCACATCTCTTCCTTACCTCCCGGACATAATCCTGCCGTACACACTCACGTATGTCAAATTGCGAACAGAAATGTTTAACTAATGACTTGACCCTTGTACTGGATTAGACCTTCGGCTAGGGCTAGGTCAGTGGTAGACCCAGGGCCTGCAGGACACAGGCTTGAGCAATGCTATATTAACAATTAATTATTCCTGATGAAGGCTAGAGTATCTAGCTGAAGTGCTATATTAACAATTAATCATTCCTGATGAAGGCTAGAGTATCTAGCTGAAGTGTTGAGCAATGCTATATTAACAATTAATTATTCCTGATGATGGCTAGAGTATCTAGCTGAAGTGTTGAGCAATGCCTGATGAAGGCTAGAGTATCTAGCACAAACATCCAGAGAATAAATAAATTTCAAGTTAATTATTGAGAAGGTCATTGTAATTTGTTATGTCAAGTGAGAGTCCGTTGAGAGCTTATAGATATTAGCAATGCTCAAGATGAAGTAATGCTAAGGTATTTTGTGCCGTGAGGAACCAGTCCCTTACTTTATTCTTAGCTAAATATTCCCATTTTTGAGTGGCAAAAGTTGCATGCTTACTCTCTGGTGATGATATCTTCCCAAACATTTCCAGCCTCACAGGTTCCATCGACCAAACACTAGTACAAACTGTACAGTAAACTCGGACGGTGAACTTTAGACACATGCTTATCGTGAATACAATTCTCCTGCCTTGAAGCCTTGCTCCAAAACCACTTTTTAAATTTTAAAATCATGAATATCATATTCACAAGCCAAAACATGCGCTTGACTTCTGGTTGATAAGTGAATGGTAGTAACACAATCTTCATACATTCCAGGCACTATCAAAACACTGAGTGTGACAACTGGTTCGGCTTGGGGGAAATCCCATGTGACCTGCATCTCTAGACCAATCAAATAGCACATGACCGTGGCCAGATTGTCATAGAGGATTTTCAATTATGAGGGAGGGTGGGGGGGTAGAGGGGTAGGGGGGAGAAGTACCCAAAGATAATGTTCAAGGCATAAGCATTTTATTCACCAAAATCACTTGAGAATCAATTACAGCTGCACACCAACTACAGGCAGCACAGCTACATCTACACACCAACTACAGGCAGCATAGCTACATGCACACCAACTACAGGCAGCATAGCTACAGCTACACACCAACTACAGGCAGCACAGCTACAGCTACACACCAACTACAGGCAGCAGAGCTACAACTGCACACCAACTACAGCCAGCATAGCTACAGCTGCACACCAACTACAGGCAGCACAGCTACAGCTACACACCAACTACAGGCAGCACAGCTACATGCACACCAACTACAGGCAGCATAGCTACAGCCCCACACCAACTACAGGCAGCACAGCTACAGCTACACACCAACTACAGGCAGCATAGCTACAGCCCCACACCAACTACAGGCAGCACAGCTACAGCTACACACCAACTACAGGCAGCACAGCTACAGCTACACACCAACTACAGGCAGCACAGCTACATACACACCAACTACAGGCAGCATAGCTACAGCCCCACACCAACTACAGGCAGCACAGCTACAGCTACACACCAACTACAGGCAGCACAGCTACAGCTACACACCAACTACAGGCAGCACAGCTACAGCTACACACCAACTACAGGCAGCACAGCTACATGCACACCAACTAACATATCCCAAGAGTATACTCCCCGGACATGATTTTCCTCTACACCGTAACATCTGAGACTGAGCTATTTTGACTTCCAAAATGGATTGAAATAGTTTACACACCAGCTATATAGCAGGTTAGTGCATGTATAACTAGGGCACTAGGAGCACTTCCACTTCGTACAGTAAGTCACTGCTTGGGATGGGGAATATAAAATCCTCCCACCTGCCCCACCACTCTGACCCCCCCCCCCCCCCGTATGAAGACACCATGCAGGGTTGTATACAGAAATTTTGCCAAGGGGGGGCGAACTTGAGATATGGAAAAATAAGGGGGGGCGAGAATGATACAATGATGGTGTATGTAATGTATAAGGGTGGTGTCTAATTTCAAGGGGGGGGGGGGCGAGAATGATACAAGGGGGGGCGAATGCCCCCCCCCGCCCCCCCCTAAATACACCCCTGCCATGATAGCCTTACAAGAACATAATATGCCAGCACACGCACAGCCAGTGATAAGAATAAGTTCTTAACTTAATTTACTTCCGAGTCTCCTGGTGTTTCTGCGCCAGTACCCTGGGCTATCTCTCCTGTGAAGATCATGAGACCGTCCAAGAACATCTGGACATGGCACGCTCCACGAGAGGAATGGATCCTGGACTTGTTGTAGTTCTAAGACGCAGGACACCTCTGGGTGACACCAACAACAGCGGACAAGCAAAACAAATAACCTACCCATATTCGTATCAGGGCGAGACTGCAGGGGTCAGAGAACTTCACGTCTATTTTGAGGTCCTGGCCGGGAGTGTAAGGGGAGAGCCACATGTGGCGGTCATCTCGGGTCTGATTGCTGCCGTCCAGCAAGTTAGCGACCCCTTGAGGATCACAGGTGGGCTGTGAGAGCATGTTGATGTCACTAGGCTCTGCTGAGATCTGATTAAGTGTCCATACAATCAACAAAAATCAACAAATACAAGATATTATTTACAGCGTGTCTTCATAACTTCTATCTCACATCAAGTATAAGTGTGCCACAAGTCTTTAAGGTTTGATTGCACCGAGTACAGCTAATGAATATTTACAATGGCTGCAAAAATGTCTATCACAAGAACAGAAAATGTTTCCCAAATAACTAAATTGGATTGACATGAAAGCAAACAAGATTGTGCCCATGTAGACCACAAACAGTTTGATGACCCTTTACCATTTCAATCATGTCCACCAATATTTTAAAATCAGTATAATCATTGGTTGGTCTACATGGTTAAACATGTTATAAATTATTTTTAATATCACTTTTTTTATCAAGTCAATCCAACATAGTTGATATTTTTCAAGTTTTTTTTTTAATGCCTCCATGAGTTTTTATCATATTTTTTCCTTCCTATTGCTGTTGTGCACTACACACATTAGCACGTGCCATGTCTTGTTGCTATACCCTTAGGGTCAGTTACAGCCTCCTTCAAACACCAACCAAACAGCAGCTTTTGTGTGTGTGTGTGTGTGTGTGGTGTGTGTGTGTGTGTGTGGAGGATCAGCTACACCCTTCTTTGGACATTGCCCAGGAGTGAGAGCACCACAGGCCACCCACCCAGCAGGTCATTTGTCCGGCTTGTAATACAGCACATGTGTCAGTTTGGTTGCACCATCAATGAAGTCACTCTCTGGGTGTTCCTTATAGCCAGTGCTTAATTATACAATTTTGAGAAAGACAGCAGTTGAGTAGTTGGACCTTATTGTACACGAGTTATGTATGGGAGGTGGGAAAATAGATAGGTCCTTGAGGAGGATTTTTTTCTCCCACACTTTCTATGTTTTTAGGGGGGAGGGTCTGCGGATTTACTACCTCAGCAAAGGACTCAAGGCATGCTGGGAGTCCTTTTTTGTAACTACTAATGGCTGAAACCACAGTTTAGGCAGCTAAGAAACAGCTTTATTTGAGATATGAGCTTTATTTTGGGTTGTTTTGTTGTTGTTGCTGTTGTTGCCGTGTATCATTTATAAAATAGAGGTGAAACCAATGTAGGGAGCAGTACCACACTCCACGATATTTCAAGGCAGGTTAATGCAATGGTGGCTAGCATTGTATAGAAGTATAATCAGATATGGGACAGGCAACAGCAGTAGTTCAAGCTCTAGTCCACACTACAACTGCATGTGTGCTCACCACTAATTTCCAAAGGATACACGTAAGAGTTTGTGAGGTGAGAGTCAGGGTGAATTCATAGATGCTGGAGAAACTGTGGACTGACTTGTGCTGATCCATGCTTTCTACCTATCTATGATTGATGCTTCCGTGAGTTCTACTGCTACTGATAACCATGAAGGTAAAGTGGCTCTTTAGCTCTATAGTTGGTTATCGTCTTTGACAGACGTTCAGTTTTTCTTTTTAAGGGTATGCCACGCAATAAAATATATTTATATATCATGGTGGAGGAGTGGAGGAGTTTTGCTACAGGAAGTCATCCACCAGCTGCAAGGTCACATGAGTTATGGTGGCCATGCAGCACTATCAACTCTGCTATTAGCGATAAGTCCCCCCCCCCAAAAAGTAGTTGTGGTCACGTATTACATAAGGTTTGACAGGACTAGAGTCAGAGTTCTATGAGAGATTAATATAATTTACCAATAGACTACCACAAGCACCTCCAGATGTAACCTCATCCACAATAAGATGTTCACATACAACACTAGATTTATTATTTTTTTAATCTGTTTCATAAAATGGTCCTTCTGGTCTGACAAGGGGACCAAGCAAAATAGCTGATAAAGTATCTCATGGAGACCTTTTCCTGGTCTTCATTCCTGTTTCTAAGACCCCTCTTTCAGAGGAAACACAGATGCCTATGCTCGCCTGAAATCTCTCTGAATCCCTTCGCTCTTGAGAATAGTGCTTCTGGATGGATATTTTTTGCTGTAAGTTTTTGTTATAGACAGATAGCAACGTAGCAATGTGTAGCTTTTGTTTGCATGACTTAATGGAGAGGATACCTAGCCCAAACTCAAGCTTACTGTATTTGCATTTGTTCATGATTTTTTTAATAATAGCAGTTGTGGAAAAAAACCCCACAAATGAAGTGGGAGGTCAATCGGTTCAGGGAGATGTGGCATCAGGAGCCACTAGAAGAGAGGCAGGTAATACACATGCACACACACACACACACACACACACACACACACACACAAGGTGATAGACGATGAAGGTGTAAGAAAACTTCAGTAGCGTTTCTAGATTACTAAAGCCGATGCCATTCCAGCTTAAGAGATGCTCGGCACATTAAGAAGTGTCCTTCAGTAGCTGTGCAGCAAACATGCAACTATGTAATGTATTTCAACCATATCTCCACCATCATTAATCCCACGCAGGTCACGTCCCACAAGCAGAACAATTTCTGTTTGGGCACTAAGTGGAATGACGCTACTGAATGACCACATGGTGTCGTGTGAACTACAACCGCTAATCATTTCCCCTTTCACCTGAATAATCTTTGGTTGCTCTCCTGTAGCTGTGAACAGCTCCAGGCCAGTCAGCCCCACATAGAATCTATCTCCCCACGTAGAAAGAATGTTGATGATCAACTCCTTCCCAACAGGCAGCTCAGGGATGGGAAAATGACTTGGTGCTTCTCTGATGCCCTCTGCCAGGCCATGGTCTCTGCTGAAGGGTGCACCACATAGAGCACTCACTGCTTCATTCAGTTGTGTAGAGGTGGAGGGATGTGATGGATGTGATGGTGGTGATGGTGGTGAGGGATGACGAGATCGCTTGTTCTGCCGGTACTCCGATAGAAAGGTGTCCAGCACATCATCTAATTTTTTTTTTAAAGAAGATCATTTTAATCCCATGATGAGGTCTGTTGCATTACCTTGCAAGTCGTGTTGCATCCGCACCAAGCAGGACTGGCTGAATTTGGAGTGTGAATTCGTACAGTCGTTGCAAATAAGAGGAGGGAGACGACTCTTTTTCATTCGTTGATGAGATGAGCTCTTACTGAGCTCATGGTAACACCCATCAAGGAAGGCAAGGTCGTCCGCATATGAGCAGGCCAGCTCAGTGGCTGGAGGAACCTGAAAATATTATAATTTAAACGAACGTTGAGAAGATTAAATTATGAGTGTTCTATTATTAACGGGCAGTTCGGGCTCATCCTCTTTAATTAGCCTGTTAATGAGCTCACACATTTGCAACTAATGTCAAAGTCCTTCACAGAGAGCTATACATGCATGCACATGCAGAGTCCCACATGCATCACATGATGCTAATCCCGTACGTCATATAATGAATGTGTGGGTGGCGGTTAAAGTGCCTCTGCTATATACTTGACTGACCATTGTGTGAGTTCCGTTGCCACCGCAGGTCTCAACGGAGGAGGATGGGGAGAAACCATCCCAATGCTTGAGGCACGTGTCAGAACTGGAGGGAATGAGTGGGAAAGGAAGCCTCCCCTTCCGTAGCACGGCCGTCTTCAGCCAAGCTCGTTGCGATGAGAGAGGTAATGGAGAAGTTAGGACTAATTCACTCAAGCATTCGTTATCTTTACTGCTATGCTTCTGTGGTGGTGGCCATGATGGTGATGTAAGCTGAGTCAAAGAGAAATCAGAGTGAGAAAGAACTTGTTTCGACTTGCTAAGTAGTGTTTGATTTTGATAGGGGAATGTACTTTGTTGCTCACTAGATCCAAGTAGTGTTTGATTTTGATAGGGGAATGTACTTTGTTGCTCACTAGATCCAAGTAGTGTTTGATTTTGATAGGGGAATGTACTTTGTTGCTCACTAGATCCAAGTAGTGTTTGATTTTGATAGGGGAATGTACTTTGTTGCTCACTAGATCCAAGTAGTGTTTGATTTTGATAGGGGACTGTACTTTGTTGCTCACTAGATCCTGCTACTCCAGCAGGTATTCTGTTCATCGTAGCCATCTCCCCTTTAAGACCATCTCTTCTGCTGCTCACTTTTGGGGCTCTCGGGCTTGTCAGAGATACTCCTCTATCTCCCTCTACAGGAACATTTTTTTCCTCGGGAGTTTGAAGGATGACGTCTTTCAGAAAATTTACATCATTTCGTGGTAAAGGCAGTAAGCTGTTTGATTGGACACACACCTCTTTGTTTCCCCTGCTGTTCTCTTCAGCAGGTGCCCGGTTCTGCCGTGACTGAGCATCGAAAGAGTCCCACTGCTCACTTTGCTTCTGGCATTGCTGTGCTGTCGATGCCGTGACTTGTGGTGGCGAGTAACCCCTTGATGCTGTGTCATCATCCAGGGTGTTAAGAACAGTTAAGTGCTGTGCTGTCGATGACATGATTTGTGGTGGCGAGTGGCCCCTTGATGCTGTGTCATCATCCAGGGTGTTACGAAGCTGTGATGTCGATGACGTCACTTGTGGTGGCGAGTAACCCCTTGATGTTGTGTCATCATCCAGGGTGTTACAAAGAGTTAAGTACTGTGCTGTCGATAATGTGACTTGCGGTGGCGAGTAGCCCCTTGATGCTGTGTCATCATCCAGGGTGTTAAGAACAGTTAAGTGCTGTGCTGTCGATGACGTGACTTGGGGTGGCGAGTGGCCCCTTGATGCTGTGTCATCATCCAGGGTGTTAAGACGAGTTAAGTGCTGTGATGTCAATGATGTCACTTGCGGTGGCGAGTTGCCCCTTGATGCTGTGTCATCATCCAGGGTGTTAAGAAGAGCTAACAGCTTACAATGTTGCCTGAAAACAACAACTACAATTTGATTGAGTACTGAAGTACCGTAACCTTTAACCTTTAACCCCAAGCAAAACTAAGAATATTCATACAACTTAAATATAACTTGCAGACTTACTTGGAATTCATTGATCTGATCTTCTCAGTGATCAACTTCAAAGCTTGCCCAGCAGTTGGCTCGCTAAAGTTTCCCTTTATCTCATCTGCTCGTAAACTGGAGGTAGTACCACTATGAGAGCTGACCTTGGCTTCAACCGGCTTTGCATGGCATCTGCTACGCTTAAAAGCATCGCAGTTCAAGAGCACCGGCTTGACACGGAAGCCAGGTTTTGCTGCCATTGCTTGATCTTGAGATGAAGTTTGAAAGTCATTACTCTCAGATATCTTTCCCTCATCTTGTCGATGGTCTCCAAGACCTCCGGGTAATCTAGCAGAATCTGTTGCACTGGGAGAGTTACCAAATTCCTTTTCAGTTGATGTGGCACGGTCCAAGTGACTGCTAACGTTTGGCATGACAACAAGAGCTTCCTTCAATGCACTCACTGCATCGTCTAGCTGTTTGTTGGGCAACGATGATTTTCTACAAGCAAAATGATCATTTAATCCCCCAGAAATGACTTCGTTTTCTGTTTGCATTGCTTTGGATAAGTCCACCACATTCTGTTCAGTTACCTGAACCTCTTTCATTCCCAAAGTATCTGAAAATGTCTGTGTATTACTTTGGGGAAACTTAGCCCGAGACAGCAGGCTATTTCCATGTGACACACTACTGTACTCGTCCAGGCCTGAAGTGGATTGCACACACTGTAATCTGGTTTCTGCATTGTAGGACTCCAACGAAGAAGCTTTGGTCTTGAGAGATGTGAGACTAACAGCCTTTCTGGGATGTTGCTGTGATTCAAATTCAATGACTATCCCGTTTCCCTTCATTGAACCTGTTCTTTGACCTGTTCTTTGACCTGTTCCTAATTGTCCCCTTTTATCTTCCTCTTCCTCCTCATCCACCTCTTCTACACACACCTCCTCCACTATATCTTCCTCGTCTCCCTCATCCTCTCCATTCCCCTTTAGTTCTTCTGAATCCAACTATTATTTACACACAGAGAGAGACACACACAGAGAGAGAGAAGATTTTTTTATATAAAAAATGTAATATTTATAACATGAGATATGTATTACTAAGCTCTTCCAGGGAACAGAATCATCCTCCAAAATCACGGAAAGATCATCGAAATCTTCTTCACTTTCATCAGCATTTCTCGAGCTGCACTCCGATTCATGGTAATCCTCTAACTCTTCCTCCACCTTTTCCTGGGAGCTGCTGCTATCAGGTTCATACACCTCGAAATCATCTTCATATCTTCCACTCAAGGCTCCTGTTTTGCACGAAGTAAATGCCCATTTGTAAGAATTGCCCAATGCTCTCCTTACCTGGAGCTTCTACATGTAATGGTTGCCCTCCATCTGTTCTGAGCTCCACATCATTATGTTTCCAGCATTTTCTATTAGTAGGTGCGGTCTTGGCCCTAGCCTCACTTTGACCATCATCATCTTCGCCTCTGCATCCTTCAATACCTGGAAGAGGAGAATGGAAATGAGGTAAAACTTCCATGCAGAGACGAGGATACCGAGGATGCCTGGAGGAAAAGATCAAGAAGAGGAAGAAAGACAAACAAGAGAGATGAATATATCTTTACCTACAGTTTCTCTTGGCCTATTCATCAATACTAGTTTATCCTTAGGTGAATAAGAAAAATCTGCGTCTAGTCCTCGTTTGGTTCGAAGTGCGTTGTGTCCTAATGCAAAGTTGGCTCCATTGATGTATAGAGTAAATCCCTGCTCCCTTTTTTCCATCTCAGCTTGGTGGTTATCTTTTTGTCGAAGTCTTTTCAACAATCTACATAGAATATAACTATAATTTCGTATTTCCTCTCAGTTGTAGCTAGCTAAATCTATAACTAGGCGCTTTGGCAGTATTACCTACCTATTTCGCTCTTGCAGCATTTGGAGGTACTGTTCATATCCATCGCACGACTTAGTTATTGATGCATCGGACATGACGACTAGAAATAGTTTATCAAGCGACAACTACGCCAATTTAGGCGCACCTAGCAACGGGGTCAAAGGTCTGAATTTACCTTCGCGTCTTGATTTTAATAGTGCGCACTTAAAAAGAAAGGGGGGTGTTGGGGGAAAGATGTCAAAAAGTGATGTTAACGGAGAGATTAGGGAAGGGGAAGATGATCTTGAATATTACACCTTCTTTAATGTGGACAAAAAAGCAGATGTCGAGGAAATCAGGCGAGCATATCGTCGCCTATGTAAAATGTACCACCCAGACAGGTTCCAGGACGAGCATAAGCAGAAGAAAGCTGCAGAATTATTTTCCCACATCCAAGAAGCCTACAGGGTTCTGAATGATCCTCTACTGAGGTTAATCTATGACAAGAGAGGCAAGAAAGGTTTGGATAATGAACTAGCAGTTGTTGAGCGGATGTCGGTGCCAATTGAGCTTCTTGAAGAATATGAAAAGCTGAGAGAATTATTTGAGAAACGTATGTGCATTCAAGACAGTTGCCCTAATGGTAACTTCAAGATGGAGTTTGATGCCACTCAGCTTATAGATGGAATTGATTATCATGACGCTATCAAAGATCGATCGTGGATTTCTTTTAAAAAGTGTGTAGTTGATCAGTCTGTCAATGCTATCATAACGAAGTCTGCCTTTGGTCAGGTAACAGGATTTTTCTCAGCTCAAGAGAAAAACTCACATGCTGAAGTAGGCTCCATTCCTGTGGGTGAGCCAAAGTTCCAGTTTAAAGGCGGTTTTCATATCTCTCTGAGACACCTACTCTCGAACCATAACTGGATTAAATTCTCGGTTCTGGTGTCTGACAAACCGGTATTGGGATTTGATGTCTACCACGTACTTGGATATGGCATGAACATCCAAGCCAACTCTGCTATTGCCATAGAAAATGACTCAATCAGATTTAGTTCCAGTGTCATCATAACGAAACAACTGACGGATTCAACCTTGAGTAGCATAACGCTCAGCAACTTAGGTCACAGAGTTTCGTTCAAAATCATTCACCAACTCTCATCCACCACCAGTCTCACAGGAGAATCCAGTGTCTCTGAGGAGGAGTCCTACTTGAGGGGAATTGTTCGCTACCAGCCTCTGCCAAAGTACGTGCTTAAGGCTGGAATCAGAGCAGGAACAACAGGACTGGATTTCATGTACGGAATTGAGCATGAGGTGGCAACAATGACCAGCATCTGTGCCTCCGTCTTGCTGGGACCATCTCAGGGCGTCATTTTGAAGCTGAAGCTGTCCCGGGCATTCATGAATTTCAGTGTTAGGATTCATTTGTCTAATTTTGTTGGAGTTCCAGCAATATTCTATGCCACCTCCATCCCCTTAGCCCTCTATGGATGTATTAAAGCTCTAGCATATGCTCCACTTGTAAGAAGCGAGTGGCAGGAAGAGATCAAGGAGAAGAGACTAGAGAAGACCAAGGAAATGAAAGAGAAGAGAAGTAGGGCCGAGTCTGCTATTGAGCTCATGGAAGAAACAATGGAACGGATCGTGAACACAGAGCAGGCCAAGCATGGCCTTTTGATTGTTGAGGCTTGGTATGGGAAACTTTTTGACCACCAATCAGACAAGGACCAGGTTGAACCCAAGGTCATTGATGTCCGTGTACCACTTCAGTGTTTGGTGATGGACTCCAAGCTCATTCTCCATGACACTAGCAAGGCAGACATTCCAGGGTTCTATGATCCTTGCTCTGGAGAGAAGAAGCATCTTCGGGTGATGTACGAGTTTCGGGGGACACCACATGAGGTGACTGTGGAGAATTCGGAGCCATTGGTTATTCCTAGGGTCTCACATAGGGTGATAAATGCAGGGGGTTAATCGTCATTGCAATCATTATTGGTTATCAAAGATTGACTGTACTGTCATCATTTTTTGCACTAGTGAATTATTTTTGTATATATATTGATTGTATGTATATTGAATATGTATATTGAATGCATATTTTACAATCTAGAAGCATAATTGGATTAACTTGCAAAAAATCGAGGTTGTAGATTTAGAAGACCCTTTACCCTTTAAATGAATGCTGGTAATATGACCTAAACATGTGTGGTGATATATTCTTTGGCTATTTCCTTCTAATCATAAAAATTAAGACTTCTTTTTGTTTTGTTCTGTTTCTGCTCTAAATGGAATTATAGGCAATGGAGTAGGAAGGGGGAACTGGATGTCTCCACCCAAATATTTTTGGTGAAGGTAGATTCCTTGCTGTGGTCTTGGGGAAAAAATGTTGCAGAAACAGAAACAAAGCTAAATTAATCAGCAGCTTAATTGACACATAGCTTGTTAAATATTGTGGCAAAGGTTACTATCCTAAATAAAGGTCAGAGGGGTGGGGTATGTTTTATTTAAAAAACCTCTGAACTCTTTTAAATTGCTGGCTATATATATATGACCCTGTGAATGCAATTGAGCAATGGCAAAGAGGAGAAAATTAAGTTCTAAGCAGTGTTCACTAACAATGCAAATGCAGAATCCTAACTGTGTAGACGATCTGAGCCAGAGTCTTCTTCAGTTTTTAGTACTAACTTTGACACTTTCAGATTAGGCTTTCGCAGAGTGAAAAAAAATGGAGTTCCCTAGTTTCATAAGCCATATGCTGTTGGTTTTGTTCATCAGGTTCTGTAAAGTGTTTAGTACTAACTTTGACACTTTCAGATTAGGCTTTCGCAGAGTGAAAAAAATGGAGTTCGCTAGTTTCATAAGCCATAAGAGAAAGCCAGTGTTGTGATAGTATATGTATGTATGACAGTAATGAACATAGCACATTATGCATAATCTCAATAATCACACCATTATATTTCAGGTGATCATTTACCCACAACTCCTCACTAGAAGAAAGAAAACATAAAGCCGTTAATAAAACTTGGTCTTTGTTTTCCCCTAATCTTGTCTAAGCAATGTACTAAGTATAGGTGGCACATGCATCTCTGTGCAAGAGAAGATTATGATCTTTGAATCACAGAAACGATCAGTAGAAAAAGGTGGTTCAGCCTCGGAACGCATCACCTTTATGCCAGAATTGTAAGCATATTTGCAATAGTAAGTAGATGATTCCTAGATTTAAAAAAATCAGAACTCCCTGTCGTACTCATTGGACAGTTCATATATAGGAGCACTTCAAGCAATTATGAAGTTTTGCAAATATAACCGTGGAAGGTGTATTGCATGGTGCTGATGACTGTTCCAGATGTGCCAGTGGAGTTTTTGCATTCATGGATCACTTTTCCACATATTTTAGTCTTAAGCTTTCTCATATCATATTTAGCACCACTGAGCAACTTTCTGTATCACTGCAGGGAGAAGATACAAATGTTGATGATAGCTATCTTGCTGCGGAATTTGACATTATGAGAACTTTAGACACGACAACAGTCATATTTTCTATGAAACAGGAGGCTTCAGATATATACGACCCACCTGGTTTACCCAGGCAAAGACGCCAATTGATGATTGTGTACCTCACCATGTTCACAGTTCTGTCAAAGATTATTTCAAAAGAGAGTATTTTCAAGCAATTGAGGTCAAAGGTGACATGGAAAAATAATTTTTTGCAGGATAAAACTGAAAATTTGACAAGTTGCTTTTTGATAATGCCATGCCTCAGGAAGTGTGCACCTTGTGCAATTAATGTATATGCATAAATTACATTTACCTTTGCAGTTGTTACCCGATATTATCAAGGTCATACATTTGGATGAAATTCAAATTCGTGAAGTTATAATTGTCTAGCTATAATGCCAAGTGTTTAATGAGCAGAGAAGTATCAAACTGACAGAAGTAATAATTCCTGTCACATCAACTGCAGAATGCATTTATTTTCATTACTAAAGATAAATATTTGAGGAATACAAAGACTCAGGAATGTCTTAATCATTGCTGATATTGCATGTCGATAGGCTAAAAAATAAGGAACTTGATGTGGTATTGCAAAGAAATTTGAGGAAAGAAAAATGAAAGAAGAAAGAATTACTTTGGATAATTTTAATAAACGATATACTTTATTTGTTACAATTATTGTCTCGACTTTAATATTGATTATTCTCAATGTGGTAAAAGCTTTAAGCTTACATGGCATAGGCCTATCAATATTCATCCCCCCCCCCCCCCCAATGCCAGTCTCATCATCCTACTCCACTGACAGTGTTAGAATTTTGTCTTGAACAACACTTGCAAGCAAAAGTTATTATTGGTGTTCGGTGATATGCATTTCCCTTTGGTATGTTGCTACTCTATAGATCTCAGTAATAGGTGCTTCCCTTTCTGTCTTATAGCACATGCTCTAGTGCTCTCCCTTCTCTATATATACAATTAACTGAGCCATGGTTTGGATGGCAGTAATGGAAAATATCCTTGATTATTGGAATTTGGTGATATGCATTCCTTCATTGGTATTAGATGTTGCAAGGTTTAGTCTATTGATATCCCTTATCTTATGTCTGATGCCATCATATTTCACAGACAATTTGCTTGTTATGAACGATGTTGGAGGCATACCATTGGTGTTCCGTGATATGCATTCCCCTTGGTATTATATTACGTTGTCGTGGTATGGTATCCCTTTTCCTAGACCTGAATGCTGTCATACATTACATTGTTAGCTGGGTCTGGATGGCAATGGTGGCAAAGATTAATTGTTCAGTGATACGTATTTTCTCTTGATTAGAAGGATAAAGTTTCCCCATAATTAGAAGGATAAAGCTCTCCCCATGATTAGAAGGATAAAGCTTTCCCCATGATTAGAAGGGTAAAGTTTTCCCCGTGATTAGAAGGATAAAGCTTTCCTCATGATTAGGATAAAGCATTCCCCATGATTAGAAGGATTAAACTTTGCCCATATTAGAAGGATAAAGCTTTCCCCATTATTAGAAGGATAAAGCTTTCCCCATGATTAGAAGGATAGAGCTTTCCCCATGATTAGAACAATAAAACTTTCCCCATTAGAAGGATAAAGCTTTCCCCATGATTAGAAGGATAAAGCTTTCCCCATGATGCTTTCTCCATGATTAGAAGGATAAAGATTTCCCCATGATTAGGACAAAACTTTCCCCATGATTAGAAGGATAAAGCTTTCCCCATGATTGGACGGTGAGGGGTATTTGTGTCCCCTTGATTTGCTATTTTATGATTGCATCTAGTGGTCTCACTGGTTATGCTAAAAAAGAAGAACAAGAAATGGATATTTAGAGGAAGAAGGTGGAGGAAATGTACAATAATAAAGACTCGAAACCAAATAGCATTGTAACTTGACATTGCAAGCTGTTATAATTATAATGGAACTTCACCATTGCTGAAACATTTAGTAAACATCACAGATTATTTAGCTGTATAACTCAAAATGAATACAAACAAATGTGAAAATATATTTGACTACATATCTAGATTGTCCTCACTACAAATTCTACCTAATGTTCTGGATGGATCTCCAGGAAATAATATTCCTGGTGAAATGTGATTAATCTATATTTTTAAGTTTGTCTCATTTGTCTCGTCATCAACTGGATCTAGCACCACCAAAAGGCTATTGCAGCACTTCAACTTTGCGACATTTTAGTGTTTTCTTTATGGAACTTCAAACCCTCAATTGATCTGGAGCAGAGTGTGTCCCCACTATCAAATGTAAACACTTGGCTCATATGTGGGCCAACTTTCATAATTTTTTTTTTAAGCCCAACACTTGTAAGCTAAGATTTTTTTGTCCTTGTTTTAACTACTTTGACATTCCTAGACTATAAGAGATGCTATTATATATATATATATCTTGCTCCTTACTAGCTGCACCAATACATGGCTGCAGTCTATTAAAACATCTCAGTCCCATTATCATATTGCCTCGCATGTGGTAGAAATGAAATGAAATTGTCAGTAAATGTATGTGGGTTAACTGGGTTTATGTAAATCGGGAATGATAGTGGGGTGCTTTAGGTCAAACCACAAAAAACATGCCACGAAGTAAAAACCATCATAACATTTAGGTTTCTAGGCCTACAAATATAATTTTTTTGTGTTAAAAGATAGCTCTTTCTATGTGCTTTCAAGTGATATGTATAATGATATATTTACGGGTGTTTTTCTATCTAGGTACCTGCAGCCATCAGACCTCCTTAAAATTACCATTCACAGCTTCCAATCTTGGATATTGGATCAAATGACGTCAAACTTGTTGTTTGTGCATTACTCTTTGTTATCAACGATCAGATTTTAAAAAATCCCACTGTTTGCTGGGTTCATATAGATGCCACGCCCACTAAGCAACATAACTTTTTATAGTATTATGAATTTTTTTTAAATTGATCGTTGAACACAAAGAGCAAAGAAAGAGCTTCAAAATAATATACAAGGTTTGGGCAAATTTTTAAATATACCTAGTTATGCTGTGAATGGCGATTGGAAACCAGAATTTGACAAAAAGCTGTTACAGCCGTCTAAAGGGGGACCGAGGGTATTTTTTACTTTTTAAAATTTTACTTGTGGTTACAACTTTAGAGCTCCGTAGATTCTGCAAACTTCATGGTATGAACTTGATATATAGCTCAAATTATAGATCTCTCTGTGTGCTCTTTTGATACTAAAATATGTTTGTATAACTATAGGCAGACCCTAAAGTGGAGGTACCTGCATCCCAAAGTTCCCATCCAGAATAACTCCAGATTGCCAAGTGCAAGAAAATTGAAATTGGCAATTGCAATGACCTTTTTCATTAGGCGTTTAAAATTTTAGTACATGGTCAAGCGCGCGGGTGGAAAATTGAGGGCGTTGATTTTCAACGTAATCAATTTTCCACCCGCGCGCTTGACCACGTACTAAAATTTTAACGCCCATGCCACTCGATTTTTTGTGCTCAGATATTGAGTAATCAATCCGGGTCGATGGGTTTTCAGATGTTTGAATAAATGCATTAAGGCGAGCTTCTGACATTTTGTGTGTACTTTGTGTGTACTCAAGGCAAGAGTGTGCTTGCAAATGGCTTCGGGCATCTTTCCAATTTTGGTAAGCTTTGGTTATCAACAATGATCCTCTTTGCCCATGTACAGGTTCGACAGGAAAAAGCACACATGATAGGCAGTAAATTCCATCCTCCCTAGTGGAGTAAGAAATAAATGGGTAGATTTTAAACCATTCATGCTGGCAATATACCGCTTCTTAATACCCATAGAACTGTTTTTGTCCTTATAAACTTTATCTGGAAATTTGAAAGTTTTGTCAGGACATCTCTCTTTGAGTAGCAAGAGTTTAGTTTTTTCTGGTAGGCTAGCACATTCCAGGTAGTCACTGATATCAATAGGACCTGTCACGACAAATTTGTTCCCCCCATATTTGGTTCCCCCTGGAACTTTTTCTTTAAAAAATATGTTCCGCCTGGAACTTTTTACTTGAAAAAAAGTTCCCGCTTGAAAAATAAAGGGCTAGGGGCTAGGGCTGGGGCTAGGGCTAGGGCTAGGGCTAGGGCTAAATTAAACGTTACAGACCCTCAGGCTCTGGCCTAACAGTGAGAACTGCATAACATGTTACCTCCAACTGAGCCAGGGTTGTGATTTGCTGAAGGGTCATCATCAGGTCTCCATCTTTTCTCAGCAACCTCTCCAGTGGCACTAACAAAGAAATCAGAAATAAGTGTTCTTTTCATCTTGCACTCAGAAAGTCAGGGTCAGAAACTGAATGGCAGGCCAGCTGTCAATATCACACAAGCTGCTGCAGCTGTCAACTCATCAATACATACGAGTTTTTGTTAATTGATTATTACAATCACTATCAGTATGATCAACCACTAACTTGTAGTAAGCTATAGTGACAGACACTAGCTTTGATCATAATAATGGGATAACTACATATTTTAGGGGGTGCCTGGGCCCCCTGGGCCCCCTCCTGTATCTGCCCAGCCCATGGATAAGGAGAGAGTAGCAAACACTGAGAGATGACCATACCAGAGAGCAGGTAGGAGATAACTGAGGGCTGCACTCAACATTAAGGAGGCAGGCAAACAATAACTCTCACCCAAAACATTATTCTTGTGGAGTAATATTTGCGTCACCCCTATAAGTATTTGATGTATTAAAATCGACAAAACAACAAACAATAGTTGATATATAGCACAATGGTAGATTAGGATCCTCTTGAAAAATTGTGACCTGCCAAAAATTACACAACACAAAATATTTCTCGTGTGGGAACTCGTTAGTTATTATTATTACTATTATTATTACTATTATTATTACTATTATTATTACTACTATTATTATTACTATTATTATTAGTATTATTACTATTATTATTACTATTATTATTACTATTATTATTACTACTATTATTATTACTATTATTATTACTATTATTATTACTATTATTATTACTATTATTATTACTACTATTATTATTACTATTATTATTACTATTATTATTACTACTATTATTATTACTACTATTATTTATTATATTATATTATTCTCTCAGTTGATACAGTTAACATTATAACTACCTCTTCAATAATCTTATATTCACTCGTCGTTTGGCTCTAGCCTTCACAAAGATGCTGGCTCATGTGAGCCTGCTATATAGCTGCACCAAGTGCCAGTACGAGCATGTGCACAGGATGTAATTTTAAAAAAATTAAAAATATAAATACACAAATAAATACATACCTAAATACATACCTAAATAAATAAACAAATTCAAATATATATATATATACATGTAATAAACAAATAAATAAATAATAAAACAACAACAATATTAAATAAATACATAATAAATAAATAAATATAATTTAATAATAAAATAAATATTAAATATATAAAAATATTAATTAGGTGTATTGTCTCAATAATTATTAAAAAAGATAAAATAAGAGTAATTATGGTGGTCATGGCTTCAAGTTCAGGCTCTTCAGAGCAGCCAGGCAAGTCCATTCCACAGTCTTGATTGAACTGCTCACACTTTGGTGCTAGCAATGCCTCCTTCACTAGCAGTTCCTTCTGTCTTCTGACCTGGTCCAAGATGGTGGCTTCCTCCCACAAAATAGGATGTCCATTATCCCATGCATGCTCAGCAATTGCATACTTCTCTTTATTACACTTTCTACAGGCATCTTGATGTTCTTACACTCTGTCCTCCAGTCTTTGATGGTCTCCCCTATGTAGTATTTCCCACAGCTACAGACGATGCGGTTCACAACACATGAGTGCATATTAGCTGGTAAAACATCCTTCACTCTGCTTAGTTGTGTCCTCAGAGTTCTTCCAATCTGAGGACGACTTTGATGTTGAACTTCCTGCAGACCCTCCTGTTGTCTTCATTCATCCCTGCTGCATAAGGAATCACTACCATAGAATCCTTCTTTTTAGAACCTTCATTGTCTGTATATTGGTGTATATCTTCCTTTCTGTGTTTAGATGTATCTGCAGATGAAAGGTTGATGAAGGCTTGTGGATAACCGTTCTCTATAAGGACCTTATTCAAATGATGTTATTCCTTCAAGGTCAGTCACTACTCTTCTGGCTGTATCATACTTGGACCAGGCCAGAAGACAGATGGTGAAGGAAGCATTGCACATCAGCCTAGCACCAAAGTGTGAGCAATTCAATCAAGACTGTGGAATGAACTTGCCTGGCTGCTGGGGAGCTGCTCAGAAGAGGAGCTGCTCAGAAGAGCCTGAACTTGCCTTATTTTTTTAATTTGATATTTATGATTATTGTTGTTGTTGTTGTTGTTATTATTGTTATTGTTGTTTTTGTTATGGTTATTGTTATTATTATTGTTGTTATATTGTTGTTACTATTATTATCATTTTTATTAAATTTATTATATTTTTAATTATATTTTATTTATTTATTTATTTAATATTTAATAGTATTGTTGTTACTGTTTTATTTGTCTATTTATTTGTTTGTTTATATCATCATCATCATCATCATCATCATCATCATCATCATCATCATCATCATCATCATTATTTATTATTATTATTATGATAAACGGGCTGATAAACAGGCACATATGATAAACAGGCAATATCAGAGTCCATTCACACCTAATTAACACCTAATTAAGTATAATACCTAATTAAGTATAAGAAGATAATAATAATAATAATAATAATATTATTATTATTATTATATTATTATTATTATAATAATAATAATATTATTATTAAATTGATTAATTTATTATATTTTTAATTATTTTTGTTATATTTTATTTATTTATTTATTTAATATTTAATTGTATTGTTGTTGCTGTTTTATTTGTCTATTAATTTGTTTGTTTATATATTATTATTATTATTATTATTATTATTATTATTATTATTATTATTATTATTATTATTATTATTATTATTATTATTATTACTATTACTATTATTATTACTATTACTATTATTATTATTATTATTATTACTATTATTATTATTACTATTATTATTACTATTATTATTACTATTATTATTACTATTATTATTACTATTATTATTACTATTATTATTATTATTATTATTATTATTATTATTATTATTATTATTATTATTATTATTATTATTATTATTATTATTATTATTATTATTATTATTATTATTATTATTATTATTATTATTATTATTATTATTATTATTATTACTACTACTACTACTACTACTACTACTACTACTACTACTACTACTACTACTACTACTACTACTACTACTACTACTACTACTACTACTACTACTACTATTATTATTATTATTAAACCAATAAATTGGAGTGGTCCAAGAAAGGAGAATAAATAATAAAAAATATAATAACCAACAATAACAGAGGAAAGACACTCTGAAGAGAACAGGTCCCCAAAACTGCTGGTTATCACACTGCATGACAACAGACAGCCTCTGCAGCAAGAAATGGTGCGAAAGATGTTCTCCTGTCTCCTGAACTCGTGACCTAGCACAGCACAAAAAGATCGAATGTTCAAATAATTCTCTTTTTTGAGAGCTACTGCACCAGGATATTATAGTAGTTTTTTTTGGTAAAAATATATAATAAATCAAATAATTATTGGTTATTATTAATATTTATTTTTATCTTTATTTTCCTTCATTTTCCTTCTTTCTTGGACCACTCCAATGTAATTTATTTTATTGATTTCTTTTTATAAAACTCAAAAATTATATATCACAATAAACAAGGTTATTATTATTATATAATTTTTTGGTATTATTATTATAATTAGTTTTGTAAATTAGTTTTGTAATGGCTTGATTAACTATTACCGCTATCTTGTCTTGACTTGTAGACCACTATATACATATTATGTTCATGTAATACACAGGTATAGGTGTAATATCGAGTCTAGTAGATGAGCCAAGTCAGCAAGCAGCTGCACATTTTCATCATGAAGCAACCAGTTCCTCAGAACCTACACAACAATTAACACTGCAAACCTAATAAAACCATGTAACTACTTGCATGTTACTATGTGTGTTATGTAGTACATATATAGGCATGCAAATCTATCTACTGTAGTAATACACATGGTAAATAATTACATATATGATTGTAGTTCTGGTGTTATACTGAGCAACTTCTTGTAGGCGGCTGCTTGACTATATAGAAACACGACAAAAATTATTTTTTTAATTTAAAAACAAAAGATTGACTAGTCAAATAAGAAATGAATTTACTAATGTTGATAGCAAACATTAATATTATAATACGGTCCTCATTAAGGTCATGTAAATGCATGTTATCTGTCTATATTTATTTAAAAATAATAATAATAAATAATAAGGATACGAGGGAATGAGGGAGTGAGGTTGATGTTTAACCCAGCAGTACAACACATTAGACATAGAACTAACATTAATGGTTATCCAATTTATTACAGCACAAGTCATCTTACCTCATTTTCTGTCATTTTTTATACTTAATTTTTGCACTGCACTGGGTGCAATGGTCCCAAGGGACTCAGCATTTTGAAGATTAAAAAATAAAATTGATGACGGCTGACATGGTGTGTAGAGAGTCGTGTCTTAAGTGATGCACCATCAAGTATGTGCTCACTTGATGGTGAACGAGTTTAAAAAGCTAGGGGAATCTCCGGAGAAATGGGTATGTGGAAGTTGTGCAGAACAAGAGGCAGAGCAGAATTCAAAGGTTATAATTAGTTGGGGTGAATCTGAAAGGAAAATCTCTGATAGGTAGCTTGGTCAGCTGGAGGAGGCTCCAGCTAGAGAAGATTTGTCTAACTTAAGGAAAGCTGGTGGAATGGAAGCAGTGAAAGTAGCTGTTGGTCACTTTGGGAGTCAAATGGTTTATGATAGTATGAGTTAAAAGAGTGTAAAGTGATAGATATAGAGAGGAGAGAGAGAAAAAATATGCTGACACAAATGTCCTTAAAAGCCTTGAAGAAAGATGTTTTGGTACAGCTTACTCCAAGTGAGAGCAAGGGGATGCTTATTAACTAACAAGTAGTCATGCAACAGTGGCCAGAGGTGGGGAAGTTGCTGGTTCATCTGGTGCAGAGGATAGAAGATTCAATCAGCCATAAGGGCCAGAGGTTAGGAGTGTTGAGTAGGAAGCTTCAACTGTTAGAAGAGGCACAAGATCAAATGAAGCTGAAGGAGAGTGTAGAAGATATGTGGTTGAAGAAGAATGTAAGAGATACGGGGTCGAAGGAAAATGTAGTGGTGGAGAAGAAGAAGAAACACAATCAGCAACATGGATAAGGTCAAGGCAGAAAGCCCAGGATGAGGAATAATAGGAAAGCCTGCAGCATTTATCCTGTGGGGGTGCACACAAGTACACACAAGGATAGCACACACAAGGATACCAATGACTTAGTAGGAGAAGGAAATGGAGAGCAGGAAACCAAGGAATACAACTGCAATGGCGAAGAGACATGAAGCAGCACCAGAGGTGGTCAAAAAACTATTATCATCCTCACAGAGAGATCCGACCTCTGGAGTTATAAAGAGCCAGGCCAAGGTGTGGCCAGATTGCCCAGGGAGCCAAGTAAGATGAGTTGTACAAATGTGGTTGGTGCAGGTGGGGAGGCTAAAGTGGAGGGTGGAGGAAAGGGGGCTTGGAGAGTGTTAACTGTAGGGGTTGGTGGTTGAGGGAAGTGCATTTGAACTGAGGGAGATGAAGTTGGATATTCTAAGGGTTGGCAAAGACGTTCCTGCAGAAAGAGGAGGAGGCGTGTGTAGCTGGGTATGAATGGTATGGTTGAAATAGGGAGGTCTATAGGCGGGCAAGTGGTGGTGTAGGAATATTGTAGATAAGAGACTGAAGTCACAGACGCTAGGTGGATCAAGGGAGGGTGGAATGCGGGTGGAATGTGGGTGGAATGTGGGTGGAATGTGGGTGAAATGTGGGCAGATTGTGGTTGGACTGTGGCTGGAATGTGGGTGGAATGCGGGTGGAATGTGGGTGGAATGTGGGTGGAATGTGGGTGGAATGTGGGTGGAATGTGAAGTAGAGGAAGAGAAAAAGTTGTGGTAAGCATTTATGTAAACCCAGAGGGGGCGAGAATACACGAGACGGAAATGCTTTTTGAAATACTACAATCAGGTATCGAAGGGAATGGTTACTAAGTAATTTTGACGGGCGATTTTAATGCAAGGATAGGTCTGGGGGAGGAAGTATTTGCTAACAGCAATGGTAGAAGGCTCCTCAACTTGGTGTTGCTTGGAGGACTGGTTGTAGGGAATAATATGAAGAACTGAGAGGGAATGTAGACATGGGAAGTAGGGAAGAAGAAATCAGTAACTGACTATCTATTGTTTTCGAGAAGTTTGATCGTGGGGAAGGTAGTGATTGAAGACACTGGGAAGAAAAAATTTAGAACATAGTTCAGATCACAGTCTAGAGTGTGGTAGGCAAGACTGGATGGAGTACCAACCGGCAGTAAGGAAGCACTTGTAGGATGGGAAGAACACTTGAGGGAGTTTGATCAAGAGCAGGGGTCCAATGTAACTGGAATGCATTGAAAGAAAAGATGTTGACAGTAACACAGAAAGGCTTACTCGAAGGGATGGTGGTCAGATGAAGTAGGGGAAGCTATACGTAACAGGAAATGGGTTGGTTTGTAGGAAATTGAAGGCAGCAAGAATGGGGGGTCACTATGTTCAAGTGAGAAAACTCTGGGATGAATATAAAAACCCAAGGAAAAAAGTGAAGCTAATGATAAGGAAAGAGAAGAAAGAGCTATGGGAAAAGACAGTGAGGAGAATAAGAGAACAGGATACCAGTTGGTTGTTTTGGTCAGACCTGAGGGGAAAGAAGAAAAGTAGAAAGATAGGAAGATTGAAGGCCAACTCTGGTGGAGTGATAGAGGGAGAAGATGAGGTTTTAGAGGAGATGGCAAGACACTGGGAGGAGCTTGGCAGAGAGAGAGGAGTGTCTACAAGACCTGGTTCAGGTGAAAGAGGTCAGGGTGGCAATGAGATAGGTATGTGGAACAAGTAAGATGGGGAGAAGTGGTGGATATCTTGAAGAATCTAAAGAGGGGAAAAGCTCCAGGACCAGATGGAATACTCAATGAGATGATGTATGTCAGGGGGAAGATGATAGAGGATTTGCTGAACAAGGTTCAGAGGATTGGATGAGGAGTTTGTTGGTACAACTCTACAACGTGATGCAGAAGTGATTCGGAATTATAGAGGGATGTCATTGAGGAGTTGTAGAGTGAAGGTCTTTGCTAGGTTGATGGCAGAGAGGTTATGGAAGTTTTGTGAGGAGCAAGTTTTCATGGAGACACAGGAGGTTTCAGAAGGAAGAGGAGATGCACAGACCAGTAGTTTGTCCTAAGGGGTACATGTGAGATTCGAAAAAGGGAGAAGGGATTGTCTTACCTAGCTTTTCTAGACATCAGTAAGGCTTACAACAGTGTGTGGAGGGATGGTTTGTGGTAACAATGAGACAAGCAGGAGTGAAGGAGAAATTTGTACAAATGTGTGAAGGCCTCTACAATGGGGTGGAAGCTAGGATAGTATCAGAGGGAGGTCAGTCAAGGTGGTTTGGGATATAGAGAGGAGACTTAAGGCAGTGGTGTCCAACATGTATGTGTCTGGAGATGAACTAGAGGGAACTGAGCTAGGATTTAAGATGGTCCCTGGTGTGCCGTGGTGTATTGCTCTACGCAGATGATATTGTGCTTTTAGCAGACACAGGAGTGGAGCTGCAAGAGATGTTGGATATGGTTCAGAATTATGCGATAAGGTTGAAGTTGAAGTTTAATGGGAAGAAGAGTAAGGTAATGATCATTAGGAAAGGGAGAAGTAGTGTGAAGTGGAATATTTGATGGAGAGGAGTTAGAAGTAGTGGAAGCATTCATATACCTGGGTGTGTGGTTTGATGAGAAACGGAGAGGGAATGTACACTTGGAGAAAATGAAGATTAAGGCACAAGAATGAAAGGCAGCGATTGTGGATGAGTAAAGTGAACGGAAAACAGAAGTGGTATAGGTTGGCAATGGAGCAGAAAGGTATACAAGGTCATTACAGGGGCGTGAGGGAGTGGGGTTGATGTTTAGGGTCAGCAGGTCTATTGTAGGACAAGAAACAATGTAGGATGTGTAGTGTGTGTTGTGTGATAGGAAGGAAGTGGAAGATGTGGGGCTTTCTAATAGGCTGTGATGAATTTGGAAGAGAACGGAAAGCGTTAATGAATGAGCTGGGTGGAATTGAGGGAGCTGGAATTTGGAGGAGTTTGAGTGGGTGGGCACTGAGAGATAAGTGGCATTGTTGCTTGGGAAGAAGGTGGAGGGTGTGAGTAATCAGGTGATGGTGGAAGTGTGTGGGTGCATTTTACAGTGCTGAGTGAAGTTTTGGTAGAGGAGGAAGGGACTGATTTATGTCCTCCTTCCCCCCACTCTACCATAACCAAGCAGTACAACATGAACTTATCAGATATGTATGTCATAGTGTTTATTATAGTACAAGTCATGTTACCTCATTTACTGTCATTATTATTACTGCACAGGGCGTCGCTGGTCCCTCCAGACTCAGCATTTTGAACATAAATAAAAACCCTACCTAAATTTTTTTTGTATACTCACATGTCAGGGAAATACTCTCACCTGACAGTGGCAGAACCAGCAGGTGGTGTTGACAGCAGAACATCACTATCTGTGGGATTAACAAAGGGAAATAAATTATACATGTGAAAGAACATGTGAGCAAACAAGCCACAACCATACCACAGACAACAAGCAAGAACACTGAGGAGCCTGTGGCATGGGGTGACCCAAGTGAAGATGATTGGTCCAATCCAGAGGTTGGCAAGGAGACCAGTGATCTCAAACTGAACTGATAGAAAGAATATAAAAGGAGACTACTATGGATAAGATAAAAACACGCTATGGCCTATGCCCCAAAGAACTGATACCTACCTGATTATGTTGAACTTTAAGAAACTGTCGTAAGAACTTTGTAGATAGTGTTGATTGACACCGTGTATGTGTGATTCTCTATCTGTATTTAATATATAACATACTTGTTTCAAGTGGGTAGCCAGTATCTCGGGGAGAGATAGCCAACTGAGTTTGGCTTGGGATAAGATTTCTAGCAGGTGGCTAGGAATAGGTCCCAGGTGTCGGACGGAAGTGTGGATCTGACTGAACAGTTAAAGTGTCTGTTTCAGCAGAAGGACGGCTTTCCGTCACATCACACATAACTTGCACACAATATATCATAATTCTACAAGACTCCAAACTACAATTGCAGTGACTAATGATTCAACACTAATCCGTTTCTCTGAGTGAAATTAATGAAATGGGTAAATGTCATGAATGGCTTATATAGCCAACAGAACATTAATAGGTGATACTTGTGATGCAAGTGCGGATATATGTAGGTGAATACATAAGCATGTGTGTCTACTGTAAAGAATAACATGATCAGTGTTATACGGAGTAACTTTAAGTGGATCAGTGACTAATATAATGACCTACGCATTCTTATGCCCCTGATTATCATAATTATAGACTACGCAAGATTATTTTGCTGCTCAATCTATAAATTTCCCTACCTAGAATATTTGCCACATATCTTCCTGGCTTTGGTAAGGGTAGAAGACTAATTCTCTGTATTAGTTATCAGTAGCAATGTAGCTAAATTTTAATTTGTGCATTTTTGTTCACTCATCATCATCTGTGACTAGTAAACATTGTAGCTCCATCTGGCTTCTATATACATGCCTTCACTTCGCATGCATTCACTTCAATATAATGCCAGACACATTTGTGGTAATGTGTTTTATAATATTATGGCTGTTACACTGATCATATTTGTGCTATGGTTCTCTCAAGTTCTGAGGATTCTTTAATTTTCATCCACTAATTGTAAACCTCATTTTAAATTATAACTAAAAGCTATTAATGACAAACAAATTGAAGACAAGAATGGTGGAACAGAGATCAGGAATAGTAAGACAATGGTGAGGAAAAGAAAAGGAAGGAAGAGATTGGGAATGAACTGAAGAATGCTCTTGTAGCAAATTACTACTGACCAAAATTCAAACAAGAGAAATATGGGTGGAAAGTATCTCCTGGCCTATCCAGAGAATCTCCACATATGTGCTGTTCTCGTCCTATCAATCTGTGTCTTGAAGTTAGGCTTGGGTTCATATCTTCATACTCGATAAGGCCAATGGATGCATCCTAGAAGGTGGTCACCACTAAGATTGATAAACTGACCATAATTGCAGAGCATCGGCGGTTGAAAGTGAAGGGAAGCCCAGCCATATCCTGATTGCAATTATAAACTCTGTCTGGGGAATAGCAAGTCCTAGGATTGGTATTGGCGGTGCCTTTAGCCAACTGCTGGTATGCTTGATGTGGATCTCATGCTGGCTCTACCTGCGAGTGGCAAGCGATCTAGCAGGTTGTTGAAGCTTAGCTTGTCTAACTGTACCTGTATGAAACTCAGTGTTTCATCCAAGGTCAGCCATCACCTCACCCATCTCAGTGTGCAGTGCATCTCTGTCTCCTGACTCGCCATCCATACTTAACATTTGGCTGTGTTGTACTTGATTAAGGCCAGACAAAAGAGCTCCATCAAAAACCTTTGTTTGCTTTGTGCCGATGGTGTATTCTGCAGCAGCAGTTCCTCGTTATTCTCGAAAACCCAAATCTCCCCCTCCCCCCCCTCTCCCCTGACGGCAAAGTAAAAGCCACGGCTTTATATTTATTTCTGCCACATCCGGATGTGATATTCCTTGCACTTTCCACTTTATTTGTCCTTGTTCATCCTGCTTTATAATTCATCAATCGTAGCTATTTTATTTACTCTACACAGGATTCACCAAAGTTGGTGATTGTCCTTCAACAGTTGCCATGTCACTCTCTTCTCTAGTTTTTGTGCCTGTATGCTCAATGTTGTAAAGTTCAAATAATAATAAATGTGATGGACATGTGCCAACATGTGTTTGTTATCATGCAGTGGATGGGTATATAACAAGCTCATGCCTCACTAGAGTAAATTTCAAGTTGATTATTGAGAAGATCATTGTATGCAGAACTTACTACAGCCATCAGGTGGCAGAATCATGTCGATAAACACCTGGGGAGTAATTTGGCAAGGGCGAGGAATATGGCAGGTGCAAAGTGGCATGGAGGCCATGCCTAATTATTCGCATTCCCCGTGGGAATTTTCCAAGAGCGAGTAATTTAGAAATGCAAATAATTTGGCATGACACCGACCTTTATTTACCTATATAGTCAATTTTTTGTTGTTGTCAAAACTGAACAATCAGTATTTTTTTAATGGTGAAGAAGTCGGGAGGGAGTTGGGGAGGGGGGTTAACTGACATTCGGTAAAAGCTACGAGAAAGAAAGTGCACGAGGTTTGTGGAGATAAGAAGGATTGCATAAAATATTAATATGATTTACAGAACATCATGAGTGAAATTGGTGGATGAGATTGTGACAAGTGAAATTTGATGATAGTAGATGGCTGTGGGCTTACTAGCTCTGTCACTAGCAGCCTGGTAAGATACATGTGTGAATTCTTAATTATAGTTATTTGAATGTGGAACTGACATGCAATAATAATAAAAGTACTGAACCAAACACCATCATTGATACTCGTACAGCACAAGGTATGCATATACGGGTGGCAACTCAAAACAAACAAGCCACTAACATTCATGTCTTTGACCTGGCTCGGGTCTAAGCCCTCTGGATGTGCTTCAATATCAATATTGAAATCCTAGTGTAACTTAGCCACATGGCTTATGCGTAGTCACACCAGATACTAGATTTAGAATGTTTGCAAGGATTTAGAGAAATATAAAAAATCCAATTACTTTGGTGGAGATATGGTACTAGCAAGTATGCTCTCAACTATTATAGATCGTGATGTCGATTAGATCGTGATGTCAACATTCTGACATTGGCTGGTGAAAAGCTGTCGACAGTATTTTCACCCAGCTTCTAGACTAGTAGATGAGCCAGTCCCACAGGAATGGCTTAGCATACTATTACCATACCACACTGCCTGGATCACCATGCCAGGGATTGTTTAAACCAAGCTGGATTATAACACTGGTTTCTACACAGAATTATATCATAACTGGATAGAGATGCTAATAGCCTAATGGAGTAAAGTAGCATGGGTGATGTCATCATGACAATATCCCACCACATGCCATTGCACTTATTGGATGTACATACAACAGACTCCACTCCTGTTTCAAGCTTTCATACATTTTGTTCGAAATTGGATTAAAACCTTAACCAAGTTCAGTTTTGTGCGAAGTCTTCCTTTACTCTGTACAATTCAATTGGGCCCTACCGCCACACTCGATGACTAACCAAGAATGCCTTGAGGGAATGCACGAACTCCTCAGGAAGAAAGAGGGTACATGTGTTCCATGAACAGGCAGTCATCTTGTCGGCTTACTAGAAGTTAGACCCTGGACTGGAACTGCCTGCCACAAAGAACCCATAACTGGTACTTTAGCATTACACTTCAGATACTAGTATACTGGCTCAGTACATGCAATGTTAAAAATAACATTCAAGACACAAATGATAACTGAAATTTTATGAGACCAGTGAAATGAATATCACCTTCACTCACCTCTATCAGAACAGTAGATTGTCTCACAACCCAGGTGTATTATGTGAACAAAGGAGTGGGAGGAAGGGGAGAGGGGAGGGGGGGTGAGGGGTGGGGGGAAGAAGAGGATGAAACATGGTGAATCATGCCAAGTTGTTATAATCCCTGTCAGAGTGTTGGCGGCACCAATCAGGTTGCACAACTGATTTGGATTCAAAAAGACAACCATAAGCTCAGCGCTGGTGCCCAACATTTATGGGATCAGCGCAATTCCATGTCACTTCAAGTGACTGAACCTGCTGGTATATATAGTCTGTTAGTAAAGGTACAGCTGCAGCAGTAGTATGAAAATGAATTGTCAATGAACAGCTGCTGCAGGTTGGGTGGCAGAACTATGAAGCTGCTTTAGAGAATGTCTTACAACATGAACACCTGCAACACCAGGGAGAAAAAGCAGGAAAAACATCCAAAAAAATTGAGCTTTTTTCACACTGTTGCCATGGTACCAGGCAGGATAGATTTGAATGTCACATGGTGTATATGTATGTGATTCGGTTTAACATCCCTGGAAACAACATTTGACACCCACAACATTGTCTGTTCCTGTAGATATTTTCCCTCTTCCACAAAAATATGTCTAGCTGGAGATGGAAGCCGTTCATAACCTTTTCCTCAATGGGATTGGCTACCAGAACTTATCTTTATTAATGAGGGGTGAGTGAGGCTAATTGTGCCTGATTAAGTCTGGATAATGGCACCAAAAATCTAAGCCATTGAGGTGAGGCTGTATCCACATAGCTTAGCAATGCAAACAAAAATCCCAGCTATTCATCATCATGATGACATTATGAACTTTTGCCCTAGCCCTAGCTACTGCCTACTGCCTAGCCTTTGCATAGTCTGGCATCACTGACCCTTTTAACTTAATTATCTTTAGGGTTGGGGGGAAAATGTCTGGCATCTCTAAAACTAGTCATCAAAACCATGGACAATCTTTCGATGAGCAATAGTGTAACATAGAGATGACAACCTGGCTAGCTGCTAGCTGATGCATACCTCTCGGTGTTTCTCTCCGACACCAAGGCTAGTTCATCTTGGTTGTGGGAAACTAAGCCCATCTGCCCTTCCACATGCCTGGATTGTAATAAATCTGGTGTACATATTATCATGCATTTTGTCTGTGTTTTATATTATACAGGCTCTGAGTCAGTGGCGGAAGAAACTTACGCCTGCAAAGGGTGCCAATCCCTGAGAGGATGCCAAATCCACTAGGGTATTTGGCTCAGGGATGCCATATTTCCCTGGGGATGCCAATACCCTGTGATATTCTGTATTTAGTCTTCTGCTCAATAGAATAGTAGTAAGTATGTCTCTATCCAAAAATGAGGAATAATACATTTTCTAAGCAAAGCCATTAGCTACATTCATGACATATTTTCCACACAGTAATTATATTTGAAAAGATAGCTACTTCTTATTAGCTTCCATGAAATGTAGGATGCTTTTTGGGTGTTCTCTAGCATGTGCACTTGATTTATATTACACTGTCTAGAGGTTCACAGGTTTCTCTAAACCTTGCCTTCTAGCCTGTGCACTTGATATTGCACTGTCATAGAGGTGCACAGGTTTCTCTAAACCTTGCCTTCTAGCCTGAGCACTTGATTTATATTGCACTGTCATAGAGGTTCTCAGGTTTCTCCAAACCTTGTCTTCTAGCCTGAGCACTTGATTTGTATTGCACTGTCATAGAGGTTCACAGGTTTCTCTAAACCTTGCCTTCTATATAGCCTGAGCACTTGATTTATATTGCACTGTCATAGAGGTTCACAGGTTTCTCTAAACCTTGCCTTCTATATAGCCTGAGCACTTGATTTATATTGCACTGTCATAGAGGTTCACAGGTTTCTCTAAACCTTGCCTTCCAGCCTGAGCACTTGATTTATATTGCACTGTCATAGAGGTTCACAGGTTTCTCTAAACCTTGCCTTCTAGCCTGAGCACTTGATTTACATTGCACTGTCTAGAGGTTCACAGGTTTCTCTAAACCTTGCCTTCTAGTCTGAGCACTTGATTGTATTGCACTGTCATAGAGGTTTACAGGTTTCTCTAAACCTTGCATTCTAGCCTGAGCACTTGATTTACATTGCACTGTCTAGAGGTTCACAGGTTTCTCTAAACCTTGCCTTCTAGCCTGAGCACTTGATTTATATTGCAGTCATAGAGGTTCACAGGTTTCTCTAAACCTTGCCTTCTAGCCTGAGCACTTGATTTGTATTGCACTGTCATAGAGGTTCACAGGTTTCTCTAAACCTTGCCTTCTAGCCTGTGCACTTGATTTATATTGCACTGTCATAGAGGTTCACAGGTTTCTCTAAACCTTGCCTTCTAGCTTGAGCACTTGATTTATATTGCACTGTCTAGAGGTTCACAGGTTTCTCTAAACCTTGCCTTCTAGCCTGAGCACTTGATTTATATTGCACTGTTATAGAGGTTCACAGGTTTCTCTAAACCTTGCCTTCTAGCCTGTGCACTTGATTTATATTGCACTGTCATAGAGGTTTACAGGTTTCTCTAAACCTTGCCTTCCAGCCTGAGCACTTGATTTATATTGCACTGTCATAGAGGTGCACAGGTTTCTCTAAACCTTGCCTTCTAGCCTGAGCACTTGATTTATATTGCACTGTCATAGAGGTTCACAGGTTTCTCTAAACTTTGTCTTCTAGCCTGAGCACTTGATTTGTATTGCACTGTCATAGAGGTTCACAGGTTTCTCTAAACCTTGCCTTCTAGCCTGAGCACTTGATTTATATTGCACTGTCATAGAGGTTTACAGGTTTCTCTAAACCTTGCCTTCTCTATAGCCTGAGCACTTGATTTATATTGCACTGTCATAGAGGTGCACAGGTTTCTCTAAACCTTGCCTTCTAGCCTGAGCACTTGATTTATATTGCACTGTCATAGAGGTTCACAGGTTTCTCTAAACTTTGTCTTCTAGCCTGAGCACTTGATTTGTATTGCACTGTCATAGAGGTTCACAGGTTTCTCTAAACCTTGCCTTCTAGCCTGAGCACTTGATTTACATTGCACTGTCATAGAGGTTCACAGGTTTCTCTAAACCTTGCCTTCTAGCCTGAGCACTTGATTTATATTGCAGTCATAGAGGTTCACAGGTTTCTCTAAACTTTGCCTTCTAGCCTGTGCACTTGATTTATATTGCACTGTCATAGAGGTTCACAGGTTTCTCTAAACCTTGCCTTCTATATAGCCTGAGCACTTGATTTATATTGCACTGTCATAGAGGTTCACAGGTTTCTCTAAACCTTGCCTTCTAGCCTGTGCACTTGATTTATATTGCACTGTCATAGAGGTTTACAGGTTTCTCTAAACCTTGCCTTCCAGCCTGAGCACTTGATATATATTGCGCTGTCATAGAGGTTTACAGGTTTCTCTAAACCTTGCCTTCCAGCCTGAGCACTTGATTTGTATTGCACTGTCATCGAGGTTCACAGGTTTCTCTAAGCCTTGCTGTGCACTTGATTTATATTGCACTGTCATTGAGGTTCACAGGTTTCTCTAAACCTTGCCTTCCAGCCTGAGCACTTGATTTATATTGCACTGTCATAGAGGTGCACAGGTTTCTCTAAACCTTGCCTTCTAGCCTGAGCACTTGATTTGTATTGCACTGTCATCTAAGTTCACAAGTTTCTCTAAACCTTGCCTTCTAGCCTGAGCACTTGATTTATATTGCACTGTCATTGAGATTCACAGGTTTCTCTAAACCTTGCCTTCTAGCCTGAGCACTTGATTTATATTGCACTGTCAATAGAGGTGCACAGGTTTCTCTAAACCTTGCCTTCTAGCCTGAGCACTTTATTTATATTGCACTGTCATAGAGGTGCACAGGTTTCTCTAAACCTTGCCTTCTAGCCTGAGCACTTGATTTATATTGCACTGTCATAGAGGTTAACAGGTTTCTCTAAACTTTGTCTTCTAGCCTGAGCACTTGATTTGTATTGCACTGTCATAGAGGTTCACAGGTTTCTCTAAACCTTGCCTTCTAGCCTGAGCACTTGATTTATATTGCACTGTCATAGAGGTTTACAGGTTTCTCTAAACCTTGCCTTCTCTATAGCCTGAGCACTTGATTTATATTGCACTGTCATAGAGGTTCACCGGTTTCTCTAAACCTTGCCTTCTATATAGCCTGAGCACTTGATTTATATTGCACTGTCATAGAGGTTCACAGGTTTCTCTAAACCTTGCTGTGCACTTGATTTATATTGCACTGTCATTGAGGTTCACAGGTTTCTCTAAACCTTGCCTTCCAGCCTGAGCACTTGATTTATATTGCACTGTCATAGAGGTGCACAGGTTTCTCTAAACCTTGCCTTCTAGCCTGAGCACTTGATTTGTATTGCACTGTCATCTAAGTTCACAAGTTTCTCTAAACCTTGCCTTCTAGCCTGAGCACTTGATTTATATTGCACTGTCATTGAGATTCACAGGTTTCTCTAAACCTTGCCTTCTAGCCTGAGCACTTGATTTATATTGCACTGTCAATAGAGGTGCACAGGTTTCTCTAAACCTTGCCTTCTAGCCTGAGCACTTGATTTATATTGCACTGTCATAGAGGTGCACAGGTTTCTCTAAACCTTGCCTTCTAGCCTGAGCACTTGATTTATATTGCACTGTCATAGAGGTTCACAGGTTTCTCTAAACTTTGTATTCTAGCCTGAGCACTTGATTTGTATTGCACTGTCATAGAGGTTCACAGGTTTCTCTAAACCTTGCCTTCTAGCCTGAGCACTTGATTTATATTGCACTGTCATAGAGGTTTACAGGTTTCTCTAAACCTTGCCTTCTCTATAGCCTGAGCACTTGATTTATATTGCACTGTCATAGAGGTGCACAGGTTTCTCTAAACATTGCCTTCTAGCCTGAGCACTTGATTTATATTGCACTGTCATAGAGGTTCACAGGTTTCTCTAAACTTTGTCTTCTAGCCTGAGCACTTGATTTGTATTGCACTGTCATAGAGGTTCACAGGTTTCTCTAAACCTTGCCTTCTAGCCTGAGCACTTGATTTACATTGCACTGTCATAGAGGTTCACAGGTTTCTCTAAACCTTGCCTTCTAGCCTGAGCACTTGATTTATATTGCAGTCATAGAGGTTCACAGGTTTCTCTAAACTTTGCCTTCTAGCCTGTGCACTTGATTTATATTGCACTGTCATAGAGGTTCACAGGTTTCTCTAAACCTTGCCTTCTATATAGCCTGAGCAATTGATTTATATTGCACTGTCATAGAGGTTCACAGGTTTCTCTAAACCTTGCTTCTAGCCTGAGCACTTGATTTATATTGCACTGTACTGTCATAGAGGTTCACAGGTTTCTCTAAACCTTGCCTTCCAGCCTGAGCACTTGATTTTTATTGTACTGTCATCGAGGTTCACCGGTTTCTCTAAACCTTGCCTTCTAGCCTGAGCACTTGATTTGTATTGCACTGTCATCGAGGTTCACAGGTTTCTCTAAACCTTGCTGTGCACTTGATTTATATTGCACTGTCATTGAGGTTCACAGGTTTCTCTAAACCTTGCCTTCCAGCCTGAGCACTTGATTTATATTGCACTGTCATAGAGGTGCACAGGTTTCTCTAAACCTTCCCTTCTAGCCTGAGCACTTGATTTGTATTGCACTGTCATCTAAGTTCACAAGTTTCTCTAAACCTTGCCTTCTAGCCTGAGCACTTGATTTATATTGCACTGTCATAGAGGTTTACAGGTTTCTCTAAACCTTGCCTTCTCTATAGCCTGAGCACTTGATTTATATTGCACTGTCATAGAGGTGCACAGGTTTCTCTAAACCTTGCCTTCTAGCCTGAGCACTTGATTTATATTGCACTGTCATAGAGGTTCACAGGTTTCTCTAAACTTTGTCTTCTAGCCTGAGCACTTGATTTGTATTGCACTGTCATAGAGGTTCACAGGTTTCTCTAAACCTTGCCTTCTAGCCTGAGCACTTGATTTATATTGCACTGTCATAGAGGTTTACAGGTTTCTCTAAACCTTGCTTCTCTATAGCCTGAGCACTTGATTTATATTGCACTGTCATAGAGGTGCACAGGTTTCTCTAAACCTTGCCTTCTAGCCTGAGCACTTGATTTATATTGCACTGTCATAGAGGTTCACAGGTTTCTCTAAACCTTGCCTTCTAGCCTGAGCACTTGATTTATATTGCACTGTTATAGAGGTTCACAGGTTTCTCTAAACCTTGCCTTCTAGCCTGTGCACTTGATTTATATTGCACTGTCATAGAGGTTTACAGGTTTCTCTAAACCTTGCCTTCCAGCCTGAGCACTTGATTTATATTGCACTGTCATAGAGGTGCACAGGTTTCTCTAAACCTTGCCTTCTAGCCTGAGCACTTGATTTATATTGCACTGTCATAGAGGTTCACAGGTTTCTCTAAACTTTGTCTTCTAGCCTGAGCACTTGATTTGTATTGCACTGTCATAGAGGTTCACAGGTTTCTCTAAACCTTGCCTTCTAGCCTGAGCACTTGATTTATATTGCACTGTCATAGAGGTTTACAGGTTTCTCTAAACCTTGCCTTCTCTATAGCCTGAGCACTTGATTTATATTGCACTGTCATAGAGGTGCACAGGTTTCTCTAAACCTTGCCTTCTAGCCTGAGCACTTGATTTATATTGCACTGTCATAGAGGTTCACAGGTTTCTCTAAACTTTGTCTTCTAGCCTGAGCACTTGATTTGTATTGCACTGTCATAGAGGTTCACAGGTTTCTCTAAACCTTGCCTTCTAGCCTGAGCACTTGATTTACATTGCACTGTCATAGAGGTTCACAGGTTTCTCTAAACCTTGCCTTCTAGCCTGAGCACTTGATTTATATTGCAGTCATAGAGGTTCACAGGTTTCTCTAAACTTTGCCTTCTAGCCTGTGCACTTGATTTATATTGCACTGTCATAGAGGTTCACAGGTTTCTCTAAACCTTGCCTTCTATATAGCCTGAGCACTTGATTTATATTGCACTGTCATAGAGGTTCACAGGTTTCTCTAAACCTTGCCTTCTAGCCTGTGCACTTGATTTATATTGCACTGTCATAGAGGTTTACAGGTTTCTCTAAACCTTGCCTTCCAGCCTGAGCACTTGATATATATTGCGCTGTCATAGAGGTTTACAGGTTTCTCTAAACCTTGCCTTCCAGCCTGAGCACTTGATTTGTATTGCACTGTCATCGAGGTTCACAGGTTTCTCTAAGCCTTGCTGTGCACTTGATTTATATTGCACTGTCATTGAGGTTCACAGGTTTCTCTAAACCTTGCCTTCCAGCCTGAGCACTTGATTTATATTGCACTGTCATAGAGGTGCACAGGTTTCTCTAAACCTTGCCTTCTAGCCTGAGCACTTGATTTGTATTGCACTGTCATCTAAGTTCACAAGTTTCTCTAAACCTTGCCTTCTAGCCTGAGCACTTGATTTATATTGCACTGTCATTGAGATTCACAGGTTTCTCTAAACCTTGCCTTCTAGCCTGAGCACTTGATTTATATTGCACTGTCAATAGAGGTGCACAGGTTTCTCTAAACCTTGCCTTCTAGCCTGAGCACTTTATTTATATTGCACTGTCATAGAGGTGCACAGGTTTCTCTAAACCTTGCCTTCTAGCCTGAGCACTTGATTTATATTGCACTGTCATAGAGGTTAACAGGTTTCTCTAAACTTTGTCTTCTAGCCTGAGCACTTGATTTGTATTGCACTGTCATAGAGGTTCACAGGTTTCTCTAAACCTTGCCTTCTAGCCTGAGCACTTGATTTATATTGCACTGTCATAGAGGTTTACAGGTTTCTCTAAACCTTGCCTTCTCTATAGCCTGAGCACTTGATTTATATTGCACTGTCATAGAGGTTCACCGGTTTCTCTAAACCTTGCCTTCTATATAGCCTGAGCACTTGATTTATATTGCACTGTCATAGAGGTTCACAGGTTTCTCTAAACCTTGCTGTGCACTTGATTTATATTGCACTGTCATTGAGGTTCACAGGTTTCTCTAAACCTTGCCTTCCAGCCTGAGCACTTGATTTATATTGCACTGTCATAGAGGTGCACAGGTTTCTCTAAACCTTGCCTTCTAGCCTGAGCACTTGATTTGTATTGCACTGTCATCTAAGTTCACAAGTTTCTCTAAACCTTGCCTTCTAGCCTGAGCACTTGATTTACATTGCACTGTCATAGAGGTTCACAGGTTTCTCTAAACCTTGCCTTCTAGCCTGAGCACTTGATTTATATTGCAGTCATAGAGGTTCACAGGTTTCTCTAAACTTTGCCTTCTAGCCTGTGCACTTGATTTATATTGCACTGTCATAGAGGTTCACAGGTTTCTCTAAACCTTGCCTTCTATATAGCCTGAGCAATTGATTTATATTGCACTGTCATAGAGGTTCACAGGTTTCTCTAAACCTTGCTTCTAGCCTGAGCACTTGATTTATATTGCACTGTACTGTCATAGAGGTTCACAGGTTTCTCTAAACCTTGCCTTCCAGCCTGAGCACTTGATTTTTATTGTACTGTCATCGAGGTTCACCGGTTTCTCTAAACCTTGCCTTCTAGCCTGAGCACTTGATTTGTATTGCACTGTCATCGAGGTTCACAGGTTTCTCTAAACCTTGCTGTGCACTTGATTTATATTGCACTGTCATTGAGGTTCACAGGTTTCTCTAAACCTTGCCTTCCAGCCTGAGCACTTGATTTATATTGCACTGTCATAGAGGTGCACAGGTTTCTCTAAACCTTCCCTTCTAGCCTGAGCACTTGATTTGTATTGCACTGTCATCTAAGTTCACAAGTTTCTCTAAACCTTGCCTTCTAGCCTGAGCACTTGATTTATATTGCACTGTCATAGAGGTTTACAGGTTTCTCTAAACCTTGCCTTCTCTATAGCCTGAGCACTTGATTTATATTGCACTGTCATAGAGGTGCACAGGTTTCTCTAAACCTTGCCATCTAGCCTGAGCACTTGATTTATATTGCACTGTCATAGAGGTTCACAGGTTTCTCTAAACTTTGTCTTCTAGCCTGAGCACTTGATTTGTATTGCACTGTCATAGAGGTTCACAGGTTTCTCTAAACCTTGCCTTCTAGCCTGAGCACTTGATTTATATTGCACTGTCATAGAGGTTTACAGGTTTCTCTAAACCTTGCTTCTCTATAGCCTGAGCACTTGATTTATATTGCACTGTCATAGAGGTGCACAGGTTTCTCTAAACCTTGCCTTCTAGCCTGAGCACTTGATTTATATTGCACTGTCATAGAGGTTCACAGGTTTCTCTAAACCTTGCCTTCTAGCCTGAGCACTTGATTTATATTGCACTGTTATAGAGGTTCACAGGTTTCTCTAAACCTTGCCTTCTAGCCTGTGCACTTGATTTATATTGCACTGTCATAGAGGTTTACAGGTTTCTCTAAACCTTGCCTTCCAGCCTGAGCACTTGATTTATATTGCACTGTCATAGAGGTGCACAGGTTTCTCTAAACCTTGCCTTCTAGCCTGAGCACTTGATTTATATTGCACTGTCATAGAGGTTCACAGGTTTCTCTAAACTTTGTCTTCTAGCCTGAGCACTTGATTTGTATTGCACTGTCATAGAGGTTCACAGGTTTCTCTAAACCTTGCCTTCTAGCCTGAGCACTTGATTTATATTGCACTGTCATAGAGGTTTACAGGTTTCTCTAAACCTTGCCTTCTCTATAGCCTGAGCACTTGATTTATATTGCACTGTCATAGAGGTGCACAGGTTTCTCTAAACCTTGCCTTCTAGCCTGAGCACTTGATTTATATTGCACTGTCATAGAGGTTCACAGGTTTCTCTAAACTTTGTCTTCTAGCCTGAGCACTTGATTTGTATTGCACTGTCATAGAGGTTCACAGGTTTCTCTAAACCTTGCCTTCTAGCCTGAGCACTTGATTTACATTGCACTGTCATAGAGGTTCACAGGTTTCTCTAAACCTTGCCTTCTAGCCTGAGCACTTGATTTATATTGCAGTCATAGAGGTTCACAGGTTTCTCTAAACTTTGCCTTCTAGCCTGTGCACTTGATTTATATTGCACTGTCATAGAGGTTCACAGGTTTCTCTAAACCTTGCCTTCTATATAGCCTGAGCACTTGATTTATATTGCACTGTCATAGAGGTTCACAGGTTTCTCTAAACCTTGCCTTCTAGCCTGTGCACTTGATTTATATTGCACTGTCATAGAGGTTTACAGGTTTCTCTAAACCTTGCCTTCCAGCCTGAGCACTTGATATATATTGCGCTGTCATAGAGGTTTACAGGTTTCTCTAAACCTTGCCTTCCAGCCTGAGCACTTGATTTGTATTGCACTGTCATCGAGGTTCACAGGTTTCTCTAAGCCTTGCTGTGCACTTGATTTATATTGCACTGTCATTGAGGTTCACAGGTTTCTCTAAACCTTGCCTTCCAGCCTGAGCACTTGATTTATATTGCACTGTCATAGAGGTGCACAGGTTTCTCTAAACCTTGCCTTCTAGCCTGAGCACTTGATTTGTATTGCACTGTCATCTAAGTTCACAAGTTTCTCTAAACCTTGCCTTCTAGCCTGAGCACTTGATTTATATTGCACTGTCATTGAGATTCACAGGTTTCTCTAAACCTTGCCTTCTAGCCTGAGCACTTGATTTATATTGCACTGTCAATAGAGGTGCACAGGTTTCTCTAAACCTTGCCTTCTAGCCTGAGCACTTTATTTATATTGCACTGTCATAGAGGTGCACAGGTTTCTCTAAACCTTGCCTTCTAGCCTGAGCACTTGATTTATATTGCACTGTCATAGAGGTTAACAGGTTTCTCTAAACTTTGTCTTCTAGCCTGAGCACTTGATTTGTATTGCACTGTCATAGAGGTTCACAGGTTTCTCTAAACCTTGCCTTCTAGCCTGAGCACTTGATTTATATTGCACTGTCATAGAGGTTTACAGGTTTCTCTAAACCTTGCCTTCTCTATAGCCTGAGCACTTGATTTATATTGCACTGTCATAGAGGTTCACCGGTTTCTCTAAACCTTGCCTTCTATATAGCCTGAGCACTTGATTTATATTGCACTGTCATAGAGGTTCACAGGTTTCTCTAAACCTTGCTGTGCACTTGATTTATATTGCACTGTCATTGAGGTTCACAGGTTTCTCTAAACCTTGCCTTCCAGCCTGAGCACTTGATTTATATTGCACTGTCATAGAGGTGCACAGGTTTCTCTAAACCTTGCCTTCTAGCCTGAGCACTTGATTTGTATTGCACTGTCATCTAAGTTCACAAGTTTCTCTAAACCTTGCCTTCTAGCCTGAGCACTTGATTTATATTGCACTGTCATTGAGATTCACAGGTTTCTCTAAACCTTGCCTTCTAGCCTGAGCACTTGATTTATATTGCACTGTCAATAGAGGTGCACAGGTTTCTCTAAACCTTGCCTTCTAGCCTGAGCACTTGATTTATATTGCACTGTCATAGAGGTGCACAGGTTTCTCTAAACCTTGCCTTCTAGCCTGAGCACTTGATTTATATTGCACTGTCATAGAGGTTCACAGGTTTCTCTAAACTTTGTATTCTAGCCTGAGCACTTGATTTGTATTGCACTGTCATAGAGGTTCACAGGTTTCTCTAAACCTTGCCTTCTAGCCTGAGCACTTGATTTATATTGCACTGTCATAGAGGTTTACAGGTTTCTCTAAACCTTGCCTTCTCTATAGCCTGAGCACTTGATTTATATTGCACTGTCATAGAGGTGCACAGGTTTCTCTAAACATTGCCTTCTAGCCTGAGCACTTGATTTATATTGCACTGTCATAGAGGTTCACAGGTTTCTCTAAACTTTGTCTTCTAGCCTGAGCACTTGATTTGTATTGCACTGTCATAGAGGTTCACAGGTTTCTCTAAACCTTGCCTTCTAGCCTGAGCACTTGATTTACATTGCACTGTCATAGAGGTTCACAGGTTTCTCTAAACCTTGCCTTCTAGCCTGAGCACTTGATTTATATTGCAGTCATAGAGGTTCACAGGTTTCTCTAAACTTTGCCTTCTAGCCTGTGCACTTGATTTATATTGCACTGTCATAGAGGTTCACAGGTTTCTCTAAACCTTGCCTTCTATATAGCCTGAGCAATTGATTTATATTGCACTGTCATAGAGGTTCACAGGTTTCTCTAAACCTTGCTTCTAGCCTGAGCACTTGATTTATATTGCACTGTACTGTCATAGAGGTTCACAGGTTTCTCTAAACCTTGCCTTCCAGCCTGAGCACTTGATTTTTATTGTACTGTCATCGAGGTTCACCGGTTTCTCTAAACCTTGCCTTCTAGCCTGAGCACTTGATTTGTATTGCACTGTCATCGAGGTTCACAGGTTTCTCTAAACCTTGCTGTGCACTTGATTTATATTGCACTGTCATTGAGGTTCACAGGTTTCTCTAAACCTTGCCTTCCAGCCTGAGCACTTGATTTATATTGCACTGTCATAGAGGTGCACAGGTTTCTCTAAACCTTCCCTTCTAGCCTGAGCACTTGATTTGTATTGCACTGTCATCTAAGTTCACAAGTTTCTCTAAACCTTGCCTTCTAGCCTGAGCACTTGATTTATATTGCACTGTCATAGAGGTTTACAGGTTTCTCTAAACCTTGCCTTCTCTATAGCCTGAGCACTTGATTTATATTGCACTGTCAATAGAGGTGCACAGGTTTCTCTAAACCTTGCCTTCTAGCCTGAGCACTTGATTTATATTGCACTGTCATAGAGGTTCACAGGTTTCTCTAAACTTTGTCTTCTAGCCTGAGCACTTGATTTGTATTGCACTGTCATAGAGGTTCACAGGTTTCTCTAAACCTTGCCTTCTAGCCTGAGCACTTGATTTATATTGCACTGTCATAGAGGTTTACAGGTTTCTCTAAACCTTGCTTCTCTATAGCCTGAGCACTTGATTTATATTGCACTGTCATAGAGGTGCACAGGTTTCTCTAAACCTTGCCTTCTAGCCTGAGCACTTGATTTATATTGCACTGTCATAGAGGTTCACAGGTTTCTCTAAACTTTGTCTTCTAGCCTGAGCACTTGATTTGTATTGCACTGTCATAGAGGTTCACAGGTTTCTCTAAACCTTGCCTTCTAGCCTGAGCACTTGATTTACATTGCACTGTCATAGAGGTTCACAGGTTTCTCTAAACCTTGCCTTCTAGCCTGAGCACTTGATTTAAATTGCAGTCATAGAGGTTCACAGGTTTCTCTAAACTTTGCCTTCTAGCCTGTGCACTTGATTTATATTGCACTGTCATAGAGGTTCACAGGTTTCTCTAAACCTTGCCTTCTATATAGCCTGAGCACTTGATTTATATTGCACTGTCATAGAGGTTCACAGGTTTCTCTAAACCTTGCCTTCTAGCCTGTGCACTTGATTTATATTGCACTGTCATAGAGGTTTACAGGTTTCTCTAAACCTTGCCTTCCAGCCTGAGCACTTGATTTATATTGCACTGTCATAGAGGTTTACAGGTTTCTCTAAACCTTGCTTTCCAGCCTGAGCACTTGATTTATATTGCACTGTCATAGAGGTTCACAGGTTTCTCTAAACCTTGCCTTCTAGCCTGAGCACTTGATTTATATTGCACTGTACTGTCATAGAGGTTCACAGGTTTCTCTAAACCTTGCCTTCCAGCCTGAGCACTTGATTTTTATTGTACTGTCATCGAGGTTCACCGGTTTCTCTAAACCTTGCCTTCTAGCCTGAGCACTTGATTTGTATTGCACTGTCATCGAGGTTCACAGGTTTCTCTAAACCTTGCCTTCTAGCCTGAGCACTTGATTTATATTGCACTGTACTGTCATAGAGGTGCACAGGTTTCTCTAAACCTTGCCTTCTAGCCTGAGCACTTGATTTGTATTGCACTGTCATCTAAGTTCACAAGTTTCTCTAAACCTTGCCTTCTAGCCTGAGCACTTGATTTATATTGCACTGTCATTGAGATTCACAGGTTTCTCTAAACCTTGCCTTCTAGCCTGAGCACTTGATTTATATTGCACTGTCAATAGAGGTGCACAGGTTTCTCTAAACCTTGCCTTCTAGCCTGAGCACTTGATTTATATTGCACTGTCATAGAGGTGCACAGGTTTCTCTAAATCTTGCCTTCTAGCCTGAGCACTTGATTTATATTGCACTGTCATAGAGGTTCACAGGTTTCTCTAAACTTTGTCTTCTAGCCTGAGCACTTGATTTGTATTGCACTGTCATAGAGGTTCACAGGTTTCTCTAAACCTTGCCTTCTAGCCTGAGCACTTGATTTACATTGCACTGTCATAGAGGTTCACAGGTTTCTCTAAACCTTGCCTTCTAGCCTGAGCACTTGATTTATATTGCAGTCATAGAGGTTCAAAGGTTTCTTTAAACTTTGCCTTCTAGCTTGTGCACTTGATTTATATTGCACTGTCATAGAGGTTCACAGGTTTCTCTAAACCTTGCCTTCTATATAGCCTGAGCACTTGATTTATATTGCACTGTCATAGAGGTTCACAGGTTTCTCTAAACCTTGCCTTCTAGCCTGTGCACTTGATTTATATTGCACTGTCATAGAGGTTTACAGGTTTCTCTAAACCTTGCCTTCCAGCCTGAGCACTTGATTTATATTGCACTGTCATAGAGGTTTACAGGTTTCTCTAAACCTTGCCTTCCAGCCTGAGCACTTGATTTATATTGCACTGTCATAGAGGTTCACAGGTTTCTCTAAACCTTGCCTTCTAGCCTGAGCACTTGATTTATATTGCACTGTACTGTCATAGAGGTTCACAGGTTTATCTAAACCTTGCCTTCCAGCCTGAGCACTTGATTTTTATTGTACTGTCATCGAGGTTCACCGGTTTCTCTAAACCTTGCCTTCTAGCCTGAGCACTTGATTTGTATTGCACTGTCATTGAGGTTCACAGGTTTCTCTAAACCTTGCTGTGCACTTGATTTATATTGCACTGTCATTGAGGTTCACAGGTTTCTCTAAACCTTGCCTTCCAGCCTGAGCACTTGATTTATATTGCACTGTCATAGAGGTGCACAGGTTTCTCTAAACCTTGCCTTCTAGCCTGAGCACTTGATTTGTATTGCACTGTCATCTAAGTTCACAAGTTTCTCTAAACCTTGCCTTCTAGCCTGAGCACTTGATTTATATTGCACTGTCATTGAGATTCACAGGTTTCTCTAAACCTTGCCTTCTAGCCTGAGCACTTGATTTATATTGCACTGTCAATAGAGGTGCACAGGTTTCTCTAAACCTTTCCTTCTAGCCTGAGCACTTGATTTATATTGCACTGTCATAGAGGTGCACAGGTTTCTATAAACCTTGCCTTCTAGCCTGAGCACTTGATTTATATTGCACTGTCATAGAGGTTCACAGGTTTCTCTAAACTTTGTCTTCTAGCCTGAGCACTTGATTTGTATTGCACTGTCATAGAGGTTCACAGGTTTCTCTAAACCTTGCCTTCTAGCCTGAGCACTTGATTTATATTGCACTGTCAATAGAGGTGCACAGGTTTCTCTAAACCTTTCCTTCTAGCCTGAGCACTTGATTTATATTGCACTGTCATAGAGGTGCACAGGTTTCTCTAAACCTTGCCTTCTAGCCTGAGCACTTGATTTATATTGCACTGTACTGTCATAGAGGTTCACAGGTTTCTCTAAACCTTGCCTTCCAGCCTGAGCACTTGATTTTTATTGTACTGTCATCGAGGTTCACCGGTTTCTCTAAACCTTGCCTTCTAGCCTGAGCACTTGATTTGTATTGCACTGTCATCGAGGTTCACAGGTTTCTCTAAACCTTGCTGTGCACTTGATTTATATTGCACTGTCATTGAGGTTCACAGGTTTCTCTAAACCTTGCCTTCCAGCCTGAGCACTTGATTTATATTGCACTGTCATAGAGGTGCACAGGTTTCTCTAAACCTTGCCTTCTATCCTGAGCACTTGATTTGTATTGCACTGTCATCTAAGTTCACAAGTTTCTCTAAACCTTGCCTTCTAGCCTGAGCACTTGATTTATATTGCACTGTCATTGAGATTCACAGGTTTCTCTAAACCTTGCCTTCTAGCCTGAGCACTTGATTTATATTGCACTGTCAATAGAGGTGCACAGGTTTCTCTAAACCTTTCCTTCTAGCCTGAGCACTTGATTTATATTGCACTGTCATAGAGGTGCACAGGTTTCTCTAAACCTTGCCTTCTAGCCTGAGCACTTGATTTATATTGCACTGTCATAGAGGTTCACAGGTTTCTCTAAACTTTGTCTTCTAGCCTGAGCACTTGATTTGTATTGCACTGTCATAGAGGTTCACAGGTTTCTCTAAACCTTGCCTTCTAGCCTGAGCACTTGATTTATATTGCACTGTACTGTCATAGAGGTTCACAGGTTTCTCTAAACCTTGCCTTCCAGCCTGAGCACTTGATTTTTATTGTACTGTCATCGAGGTTCACAGGTTTCTCTAAACCTTGCCTTCTAGCCTGAGCACTTGATTTGTATTGCACTGTCATCGAGGTTCACAGGTTTCTCTAAACCTTGCTGTGCACTTGATTTATATTGCACTGTCATTGAGGTTCACAGGTTTCTCTAAACCTTGCCTTCCAGCCTGAGCACTTGATTTATATTGCACTGTCATAGAGGTGCACAGGTTTCTCTAAACCTTGCCTTCTAGCCTGAGCACTTGATTTGTATTGCACTGTCATCTAAGTTCACAAGTTTCTCTAAACCTTGCCTTCTAGCCTGAGCACTTGATTTATATTGTACTGTCATCGAGGTTCACCGGTTTCTCTAAACCTTGCCTTCTAGCCTGAGCACTTGATTTGTATTGCACTGTCATCGAGGTTCACAGGTTTCTCTAAACCTTGCTGTGCACTTGATTTATATTGCACTGTCATTGAGGTTCACAGGTTTCTCTAAACCTTGCCTTCCAGCCTGAGCACTTGATTTATATTGCACTGTCATAGAGGTGCACAGGTTTCTCTAAACCTTGCCTTCTATCCTGAGCACTTGATTTGTATTGCACTGTCATCTAAGTTCACAAGTTTCTCTAAACCTTGCCTTCTAGCCTGAGCACTTGATTTATATTGCACTGTCATTGAGATTCACAAGTTTCTCTAAACCTTGCCTTCTAGCCTGAGCACTTGATTTATATTGCACTGTCAATAGAGGTGCACAGGTTTCTCTAAACCTTTCCTTCTAGCCTGAGCACTTGATTTATATTGCACTGTCATAGAGGTGCACAGGTTTCTCTAAACCTTGCCTTCTAGCCTGAGCACTTGATTTATATTGCACTGTACTGTCATAGAGGTTCACAGGTTTCTCTAAACCTTGCCTTCCAGCCTGAGCACTTGATTTTTATTGTACTGTCATCGAGGTTCACCGGTTTCTCTAAACCTTGCCTTCTAGCCTGAGCACTTGATTTGTATTGCACTGTCATCGAGGTTCACAGGTTTCTCTAAACCTTGCTGTGCACTTGATTTATATTGCACTGTCATTGAGGTTCACAGGTTTCTCTAAACCTTGCCTTCCAGCCTGAGCACTTGATTTATATTGCACTGTCATAGAGGTGCACAGGTTTCTCTAAACCTTGCCTTCTATCCTGAGCACTTGATTTGTATTGCACTGTCATCTAAGTTCACAAGTTTCTCTAAACCTTGCCTTCTAGCCTGAGCACTTGATTTATATTGCACTGTCATTGAGATTCACAGGTTTCTCTAAACCTTGCCTTCTAGCCTGAGCACTTGATTTATATTGCACTGTCAATAGAGGTGCACAGGTTTCTCTAAACCTTGCCTTCTAGCCTGAGCACTTGATTTATATTGCACTGTCATAGAGGTGCACAGGTTTCTCTAAACCTTGCCTTCTAGCCTGAGCACTTGATTTATATTGCACTGTCATAGAGGTTCACAGGTTTCTCTAAACTTTGTCTTCTAGCCTGAGCACTTGATTTGTATTGCACTGTCATAGAGGTTCACAGGTTTCTCTAAACCTTGCCTTCTAGCCTGAGCACTTGATTTACATTGCACTGTCATAGAGGTTCACAGGTTTCTCTAAACCTTGCCTTCTAGCCTGAGCACTTGATTTATATTGCAGTCATAGAGGTTCACAGGTTTCTTTAAACTTTGCCTTCTAGCTTGTGCACTTGATTTATATTGCACTGTCATAGAGGTTCACAGGTTTCTCTAAACCTTGCCTTCTATATAGCCTGAGCACTTGATTTATATTGCACTGTCATAGAGGTTCACAGGTTTCTCTAAACCTTTCCTTCTAGCCTGAGCACTTGATTTATATTGCACTGTCATTGAGATTCACAGGTTTCTCTAAACCTTGCCTTCTAGCCTGAGCACTTGATTTATATTGCACTGTCAATAGAGGTGCACAGGTTTCTCTAAACCTTTCCTTCTAGCCTGAGCACTTGATTTATATTGCACTGTCATAGAGGTGCACAGGTTTCTCTAAACCTTGCCTTCCAGCCTGAGCACTTGATTTATATTGCACTGTCATAGAGGTTCACAGGTTTCTCTAAACCTTGCCTTCTAGCCTGAGCACTTGATTTATATTGCACTGTACTGTCATAGAGGTTCACAGGTTTATCTAAACCTTGCCTTCCAGCCTGAGCACTTGATTTTTATTGTACTGTCATCGAGGTTCACCGGTTTCTCTAAACCTTGCCTTCTAGCCTGAGCACTTGATTTGTATTGCACTGTCATTGAGGTTCACAGGTTTCTCTAAACCTTGCTGTGCACTTGATTTATATTGCACTGTCATTGAGGTTCACAGGTTTCTCTAAACCTTGCCTTCCAGCCTGAGCACTTGATTTATATTGCACTGTCATAGAGGTGCACAGGTTTCTCTAAACCTTGCCTTCTAGCCTGAGCACTTGATTTGTATTGCACTGTCATCTAAGTTCACAAGTTTCTCTAAACCTTGCCTTCTAGCCTGAGCACTTGATTTATATTGCACTGTCATTGAGATTCACAGGTTTCTCTAAACCTTGCCTTCTAGCCTGAGCACTTGATTTATATTGCACTCTCAATAGAGGTGCACAGGTTTCTCTAAACCTTTCCTTCTAGCCTGAGCACTTGATTTATATTGCACTGTCATAGAGGTGCACAGGTTTCTCTAAACCTTGCCTTCTAGCCTGAGCACTTGATTTATATTGCACTGTCATAGAGGTTCACAGGTTTCTCTAAACTTTGTCTTCTAGCCTGAGCACTTGATTTGTATTGCACTGTCATAGAGGTTCACAGGTTTCTCTAAACCTTGCCTTCTAGCCTGAGCACTTGATTTATATTGCACTGTACTGTCATAGAGGTTCACAGGTTTCTCTAAACCTTGCCTTCCAGCCTGAGCACTTGATTTTTATTGTACTGTCATCGAGGTTCACCGGTTTCTCTAAACCTTGCCTTCTAGCCTGAGCACTTGATTTGTATTGCACTGTCATCGAGGTTCACAGGTTTCTCTAAACCTTGCTGTGCACTTGATTTATATTGCACTGTCATTGAGGTTCACAGGTTTCTCTAAACCTTGCCTTCCAGCCTGAGCACTTGATTTATATTGCACTGTCATAGAGGTGCACAGGTTTCTCTAAACCTTGCCTTCTATCCTGAGCACTTGATTTGTATTGCACTGTCATCTAAGTTCACAAGTTTCTCTAAACCTTGCCTTCTAGCCTGAGCACTTGATTTATATTGCACTGTCATTGAGATTCACAGGTTTCTCTAAACCTTGCCTTCTAGCCTGAGCACTTGATTTATATTGCACTGTCAATAGAGGTGCACAGGTTTCTCTAAACCTTGCCTTCTAGCCTGAGCACTTGATTTATATTGCACTGTCATAGAGGTGCACAGGTTTCTCTAAACCTTGCCTTCTAGCCTGAGCACTTGATTTATATTGCACTGTCATAGAGGTTCACAGGTTTCTCTAAACCTTGCCTTCTCTATAGCCTGAGCACTTGATTTATATTGCACTGTCATAGAGGTTCACAGGTTTCTCTAAACCTTGCCTTCTATATAGCCTGAGCACTTGATTTATATTGCACTGTCATAGAGGTTCACAGGTTTCTCTAAACCTTGCCTTCTAGTCTGAGCACTTGATTGTATTGCACTGTCATAGAGGTTCACAGGTTTCTCTAAACCTTGCCTTCCAGCCTGAGCACTTGATTTATATTGCACTGTCATAGAGGGTCACAGGTTTCTCTAAACCTTGCCTTCTAGCCTGAGCACTTGATTTACATCGCACTGTCATAGAGGTTCACAGGTTTCTCTAAACCTTGCCTTCTAGCCTGAGCACTTGATTTATATTGCAGTCATAGAGGTTCACAGGTTTCTCTAAACTTTGCCTTCTAGCCTGTGCACTTGATTTATATTGCACTGTCATAGAGGTTCACAGGTTTCTCTAAACCTTGCCTTCTATATAGCCTGAGCACTTGATTTGTATTGCACTGTCATAGAGGTTCACAGGTTTCTCTAAACCTTGCCTTCTAGCCTGAGCACTTGGTTTATATTGCACTGTACTGTCATAGAGGTTCACAGGTTTCTCTAAACCTTGCCTTCCAGCCTGAGCACTTGATTTTTATTGTACTGTCATCGAGGTTCACCGGTTTCTCTAAACCTTGCCTTCTAGCCTGAGCACTTGATTTGTATTGCACTGTCATCGAGGTTCACAGGTTTCTCTAAACCTTGCTGTGCACTTGATTTATATTGCACTGTCATTGAGGTTCACAGGTTTCTCTAAACCTTGCCTTCCAGCCTGAGCACTTGATTTATATTGCACTGTCATAGAGGTGCACAGGTTTCTCTAAACCTTGCCTTCTATCCTGAGCACTTGATTTGTATTGCACTGTCATCTAAGTTCACAAGTTTCTCTAAACCTTGCCTTCTAGCCTGAGCACTTGATTTATATTGCACTGTCATTGAGATTCACAGGTTTCTCTAAACCTTGCCTTCTAGCCTGAGCACTTGATTTATATTGCACTGTCAATAGAGGTGCACAGGTTTCTCTAAACCTTGCCTTCTAGCCTGAGCACTTGATTTATATTGCACTGTCATAGAGGTGCACAGGTTTCTCTTAACCTTGCCTTCTAGCCTGAGCACTTGATTTATATTGCACTGTCATAGAGGTTCACAGGTTTCTCTAAACTTTGTCTTCTAGCCTGAGCACTTGATTTGTATTGCACTGTCATAGAGGTTCACAGGTTTCTCTAAACCTTGCCTTCTAGCCTGAGCACTTGATTTACATTGCACTGTCATAGAGGTTCACAGGTTTCTCTAAACCTTGCCTTCTAGCCTGAGCACTTGATTTATATTGCAGTCATAGAGGTTCACAGGTTTCTTTAAACTTTGCCTTCTAGCTTGTGCACTTGATTTATATTGCACTGTCATAGAGGTTCACAGGTTTCTCTAAACCTTGCCTTCTATATAGCCTGAGCACTTGATTTATATTGCACTGTCATAGAGGTTCACAGGTTTCTCTAAACCTTGCCTTCTAGCCTGTGCACTTGATTTATATTGCACTGTCATAGAGGTTTACAGGTTTCTCTAAACCTTGCCTTCCAGCCTGAGCACTTGATTTATATTGCACTGTCATAGAGGTTTACAGGTTTCTCTAAACCTTGCCTTCCAGCCTGAGCACTTGATTTATATTGCACTGTCATAGAGGTTCACAGGTTTCTCTAAACCTTGCCTTCTAGCCTGAGCACTTGATTTATATTGCACTGTACTGTCATAGAGGTTCACAGGTTTATCTAAACCTTGCCTTCCAGCCTGAGCACTTGATTTTTATTGTACTGTCATCGAGGTTCACCGGTTTCTCTAAACCTTGCCTTCTAGCCTGAGCATTTGATTTGTATTGCACTGTCATTGAGGTTCACAGGTTTCTCTAAACCTTGCTGTGCACTTGATTTATATTGCACTGTCATTGAGGTTCACAGGTTTCTCTAAACCTTGCCTTCCAGCCTGAGCACTTGATTTATATTGCACTGTCATAGAGGTGCACAGGTTTCTCTAAACCTTGCCTTCTAGCCTGAGCACTTGATTTGTATTGCACTGTCATCTAAGTTCACAAGTTTCTCTAAACCTTGCCTTCTAGCCTGAGCACTTGATTTATATTGCACTGTCATAGAGGTGCACAGGTTTCTCTAAACCTTGCCTTCTAGCCTGAGCACTTGATTTATATTGCACTGTCATAGAGGTTCACAGGTTTCTCTAAACTTTGTCTTCTAGCCTGAGCACTTGATTTGTATTGCACTGTCATAGAGGTTCACAGGTTTCTCTAAACCTTGCCTTCTAGCCTGAGCACTTGATTTATATTGCACTGTCATAGAGGTTTACAGGTTTCTCTAAACCTTGCCTTCTCTATAGCCTGAGCACTTGATTTATATTGCACTGTCATAGAGGTTCACCGGTTTCTCTAAACCTTGCCTTCTAGCCTGAGCACTTGATTGATATTGCACTGTCATAGAGGTTCACAGGTTTCTCTAAACTTTGTCTTCTAGCCTGAGCACTTGATTTGTATTGCACTGTCATAGAGGTTCACAGGTTTCTCTAAACCTTGCCTTCTAGCCTGAGCACTTGATTTACATTGCACTGTCATAGAGGTTCACAGGTTTCTCTAAACCTTGCCTTCTAGCCTGAGCACTTGATTTATATTGCAGTCATAGAGGTTCACAGGTTTCTCTAAACTTTGCCTTCTAGCCTGTGCACTTGATTTATATTGCACTGTCATAGAGGTTCACAGGTTTCTCTAAACCTTGCCTTCTATATAGCCTGAGCACTTGATTTATATTGCACTGTCATAGAGGTTCACAGGTTTCTCTAAACCTTGCCTTCTAGCCTGAGCACTTGATTTATATTGCACTGTCATAGAGGTTTACAGGTTTCTCTAAACCTTGCTTTCCAGCCTGAGCACTTGATTTATATTGCACTGTCATAGAGGTTCACAGGTTTCTCTAAACCTTGCCTTCTAGCCTGAGCACTTGATTTATATTGCACTGTACTGTCATAGAGGTTCACAGGTTTCTCTAAACCTTGCCTTCCAGCCTGAGCACTTGATTTTTATTGTACTGTCATCGAGGTTCACCGGTTTCTCTAAACCTTGCCTTCTAGCCTGAGCACTTGATTTGTATTGCACTGTCATCGAGGTTCACAGGTTTCTCTAAACCTTGCTGTGCACTTGATTTATATAGCACTGTCATTGAGGTTCACAGGTTTCTCTAAACCTTGCCTTCCAGCCTGAGCACTTGATTTATATTACACTGTCATAGAGGTGCACAGGTTTCTCTAAACCTTGCCTTCTAGCCTGAGCACTTGATTTGTATTGCACTGTCATCTAAGTTCACAAGTTTCTCTAAACCTTGCCTTCTAGCCTGAGCACTTGATTTATATTGCACTGTCATTGAGATTCACAGGTTTCTCTAAACCTTGCCTTCTAGCCTGAGCACTTGATTTATATTGCACTGTCAATAGAGGTGCACAGGTTTCTCTAAACCTTGCCTTCTAGCCTGAGCACTTGATTTATATTGCACTGTCATAGAGGTGCACAGGTTTCTCTAAACCTTGCCTTCTAGCCTGAGCACTTGATTTATATTGCACTGTCATAGAGGTTCACAGGTTTCTCTAAACTTTGTCTTCTAGCCTGAGCACTTGATTTGTATTGCACTGTCATAGAGGTTCACAGGTTTCTCTAAACCTTGCCTTCTAGCCTGAGCACTTGATTTATATTGCACTGTCATAGAGGTTTACAGGTTTCTCTAAACCTTGCCTTCTCTATAGCCTGAGCACTTGATTTATATTGCACCTTCATAGAGGTTCACAGGTTTCTCTAAACCTTGCCTTCTATATAGCCTGAGCACTTGATTTATATTGCACTGTCATAGAGGTTCACAGGTTTCTCTAAACCTTGCCTTCTAGTCTGAGCACTTGATTGTATTGCACTGTCATAGAGGTTCACTGGTTTCTCTAAACCTTGCCTTCCAGCCTGAGCACTTGATTTATATTGCACTGTCATAGAGGGTCACAGGTTTCTCTAAACCTTGCCTTCTAGCCTGAGCACTTGATTTACATTGCACTGTCATAGAGGTTCACAGGTTTCTCTAAACCTTGCCTTCTAGCCTGAGCACTTGATTTATATTGCAGTCATAGAGGTTCACAGGTTTCTCTAAACTTTGCCTTCTAGCCTGTGCACTTGATTTATATTGCACTGTCATAGAGGTTCACAGGTTTCTCTAAACCTTGCCTTCTATATAGCCTGAGCACTTGATTTATATTGCACTGTCATAGAGGTTCACAGGTTTCTCTAAACCCTGCCTTCTAGCCTGTGCACTTGATTTATATTGCACTGTCATAGAGGTTCACAGGTTTCTCTAAACCTTCCCTTCCAGCCTGAGCACTGGATTTATATTGCACTGTCCTAGAGGTTCACAGGTTTCTCTAAACCTTGCCTTCTAGCCTGAGTACTTGATTTATATTGCAGTCATAGAGGTTCACAGGTTTCTCTAAACCTTGCCTTCCAGCCTGAGCACTTGATTTATATTGCACTGTCATAGAGGGTCACAGGTTTCTCTAAACCTTGCCTTCCAGCCTGAGCACTTGATTTATATTGCACTGTCATAGATGTTCACAGGTTTCTCTAAACCTTGCCTTCTAGCCTGAGCACTTGATTTATATTGCACTGTCATCGAGGTTCACAGGTTTCTCTAAACCTTGCCTTCTAGTCTGAGTACTTGATTTGTATTGCACTGTCATAGAGGTTCACAGGTTTCTCTAAACCTTGCCTTCTATATAGCCTGAGCACTTGATTTTATATTGCACTCTCATCGAGGTTCACAGGTTTCTCTAAACCTTGCCTTCTAGTCTGAGTACTTGATTTGTATCGCACTCTAAACCTTGCCTTCCAGCCTGGGCACTTGATTGTATTGCACTGCCATAGAGGTTCACAGGTTTCTCTAAACCTTGCCTTCTAGCCTGAGCACTTTATTTTATATTGCACTGTCATCGAGGTTCACAGGTTTCTCTAAACCTTGCCTTCCAGCCTGAGCACACTTGATTTATATTGCACTGTCATAGAGGTGCACAGGTTTCTCTAAACCTTGCCTTCTAGCCTGAGCACTTGATTTATATTGCACTGTCATCGAGGTTCACAGGTTTCTCTAAACCTTGCCTTCTAGTCTGAGTACTTGATTTGTATTGCACTGTCATAGAGGTTCACAGGTTTCTCTAAACCTTGCCTTCTAGCCTGAGCACTTGATTTTATATTGCACTGTCATCGAGGTTCACAGGTTTCTCTAAACCTTGCCTTCTAGTCTGAGTACTTGATTTGTATTGCACTCTAAACCTTGCCTTCCAGCCTGTGCACTTGATTTATATTGCACTGTCATAGAGGTTCACAGGTTTCTCTAAACCTTGCCTTCTAGTCTGTGCACTTGATTTTTCTCTAAACCTGGACCTAGCCCCCAACAATTACACATGCTCATGTGATGTTTCCAATGTACATAAAAAAAAAAATCCATATTAATCATGTAGTCGCCCAAAGATGAGGTTCATTCCAGACTGAGAGGTATTGTCTGTCAGACTTGATTGAAAGACTGAAATCTCCTTGTGGTATGACAAGTCACCCCTGGGGTATTGGATTCAAGTGCAAGCTAAACTCAATTTTCAATCATCCTTCTGTGCTATCTACACAAGCGTATCCAGGCCAGTATTTATCATAAGAATGAATCTCACTGTCATGGACTGGGTAAGGAATGGTACATGTAGCAATCAGAACTTTTATAATATCTAGACATGAAACAGGAGAGAATAAATTTAGCTTACACTAGTGAGCACAAGGTCCATGATAAGCAGCCAGCCATGAAGGTGTGACCTTCAAATTGATGGAGCTGGTATGGGGTCACCTACACATGTCAGTAGAAATGCATCAAACTTGATGTATGTTTGTGTACTTATTGATACTGTTTATTAAATGGCCTTGTTGTGTCAGGCCCATAGAGAAGGGAGGACCAGCGAGGATGGAGATATGGTTGCTGTGTCAGTGGATGATAAGGAGTGATTCTCTCTTCTTCATGTTATTTCATGTGTATCATGCTCATGTGTTTCACCTCCACCATTGCAGCCTAACCAGAACTGTGACTAATCACTAGACATCCTGCATGGACATTGAGACAACTTTTTTATTTTTTACGTTGTTTTTATAGAGCGATATCTAACCCGAGTGACATCAATGCCTCAAAGCCGATGTTTTCATGCAGTCTTCTTGGATTGTCTCCGCTGCTTTAATATTCCAAGACTGACTCGTAAACAATCTTCACCTTATCTCTCTTGATTTCGAACAGAATGCAAACCATCCACATCATTTCTCAGAGTACAAATGAAATTTGCATCTTGATAAAGCCTGCAGGGCTAGGAAGCATATTGGCTTTCTAAATTGAGTTTTCAGCCATTCCGACTGTAGAGTTGTCAACACCTCTAAAGACTGCTTTTTTTGGCGTAATCTTATAGTATTGTTGTGCAATTTAAGATCATTCTCCTGACACTCTCAAGAAAATTGGAAGCAGTTCACTGCTTTGCAGCAAGGATGAACTAGTCTGACAATGAGAATAAACTACATCTTCAGTTCTCTCTCCTCTCATCGGAAGAGACAGAAGTTAATGCTCATCCCTACTAAACCCACTCCCTTTCATAATCTCTCCCATTGTTCAAAGTCCATCGACGAAGTTAAATCTGCGAGTCTTCCTTGGCTGCTTCTACCTATTTGTTTTGGATGTTTGCTGTAGTCTCTTAATTAGGTGCTATATATATAACTTATCTCTCTTTTATTAAATCTGTGAGTTCTTTCTTGTTGCTGCTTCTACTTATTTGTTTTGTCTTAATTAGGTGCTATATATAACTTATCTCTCTTTTATTCAATCTGTGAGTTCTTTCTTGTTGCTGCTTCTACTTATTTGTTTTGTCTTAATTAGGTGCTATATATAACTTATCTCTCTTTTATTCAATCTGTGAGTCTTCCTTGTTGCTGCTTCTACTTATTTGTTTTGGGTGTTTGCTGTGGTCTCTTAATTAGGTGCTATATATAACTTATCTCTCTTTTATTAAATCTGAGAGTCTTCCTTGTTGCTGCTTCTACTTATTTGTTTTGGGTGTTTGCTGTGGTCTCATATTTTACTTAATTAGGTGCTATATATAATTATATATAACTTTTCTCTCTTTTCTATTACTACGACTTTTTTTTACTCGTTTACTGTTCATTATCCTGGTATGGCCTTCAATTAGCACTGAGTTGTTACACTACTATATAGTTGTCCTGTGCACTGAGCATATATATTAATATATATAAATGCATGGAAAGAGGAAAAGGAAGATGCGGGTGTGATCTTCTCTGCCGACAGCAGTGAGAATCATCATACATGAAATGCTATCTGACCCCCGAGTAGCATTTCAGTGATCTCAGGATGAGTTGAGAGGTTTGACTTGACATGAGCACTGATATATATGTACTTCCAGCCTAAAAAGAGATTGCTTTAGCATCGACTGAAATAATTATGCGATCCATGAAAAATAAATAGTGGCAACATCACTCACTAGCTAAAATGTTGATATAAGCTAGGTAGTGACCTGGACAGCCACTTCCTTCCAGGCATGTTCTTTCGCACGGAGGTCTTTACATTAGAGACCTGCCAGAGGTTGGCCACACTGGTTCCATCAGTTTCTCCTCTTGAGTCCATTGAAAAGGTGCAAAGTTAAACATATGATGCGTTCTAGAATCCCGATTGGTCTGACAATGGATGGATTGGATGCAACAAATTCTCCTCTTGCATTTCATACCCGTTCCGTTGCATTACCTGTTCATAATATCAGTGCAACAGAAACGGCCCTTTATTTATTTACACTTACCCACCGCATTTTAACACTTATTATTCACTGCACAATAGGTAAAGGGTTACCTATGCCAGACTTCCTTGGGATTCACCCACTCATTCTGATGTCTCTCGTAAATTGAACCAGATCCTTTATTTTTCCGAGTTGCAAGGTGGAGAGGGGATAGGAAAAATCAGGATTGCTAAGTACTACAGCTGCTATAATATACCTGGATTCTCAACAATACATTGGACAAGTATTTTCATATAAATATATAAACTCCCATACAGCACCTTTACATGCACTACAATATAATAGTCGTCGTCAGAAAAGGCTATCTAACAAGCCATAACCTTACCTCATCATCCACAAGGCATAGTAGAACATGGAAAGTGTAGTAGACATAACAAAACATACAGTCAAAAGGAAAATGATATTAACATGTAAGCAAGGATAATGACAGTGATTAGGTAGTATCATAATAAATTTAATAACCGAGGAAACGGGGCCACACAAACAACTTATACTCTGTCATAGTTTAGTTTGCCTCTACTACAGTTTCTGATTCATCATCTTCATTCACTACCTGCTCCTCCTCCATACTTCCTTTCACTTGCTCCTCCCCCACACTTCCTTTCACTTGCTCCTCCTCCACACTTCCTTTCACTTGCTCCTCCTCCATACTTCCTTTCACTTGCTCCTCCTCCACACTTCCTTTCACTTGCTCCTCCTCCACACTTCCTTTCACTTGCTCCTCCTCCACACTTCCTTTCACCTGCTCCTCCCCCATACTTCCTTTCACTTCCTCTTCCCCTCCCACTACGCCTGTCACACTCGCAATTCCTCGTCCCTCTCCATCCTTCATACCATCACCACCAGCTATTGCATCCCCAACCCTATCAATTTCCTGCTCTTCCATTTTTGATGCCGCTGGAACGCCAGTTCTCTCATCCGATTTACTACCATCTTCTCCTACATCACCCACCTCCATCGCTTCAACAACTTCACTGTCTCTACCTTTGTCATCGCCAGGAGGTGCTTCAGACTTCGTACTTTCTTTACCCCGATTGTCACTGATACGCTTTGGCAGCAGAAACCTCCATGGATCCTCAAACATGGACGAATGGTAAAATGGATCATCTCCTTCAGGTCTTCTCTGCTTATGAGCCTGGTAATGTCCTCGTCCATACCCCCTTCCTCCCCTATTTCCCATGCCACCTCCAGGGGGACCTTGCCTTGGATAGCGCCCCCTGTAGAATTGAGGTCTGAAGGAGCGCTGTTCATACCCTCCATAAGGTCGAGGACTGTATCCTCCCCTAAAGCCCCCACCAGGGTAGCCTTCCCCTCTACCCCTGAATCCTCCCCCTCGGAAGCCTCCACCTCCCCCTCCACCACGATAAGGACGCCTGTAGTTCTGCTGCACAGGCGGTGGTGATCCAAACTGGAAAGAGCCATTAGAATTGCTCAAGTTCACATCGGATGAGAAGTTATACTCATTATTCCATTGCTGATACCCCTGGTTACCCTGGTTACTGTAGTAAGGTTGAGGTCTCCCCCGGCCTCTGCCACTCATTCTTTCTCTCAGTATGCGAGATCCTTTTTAATCAAACACATGGAAGACTATGAAATAATGCGCACCTATTTTGGGAGCTAAAAATGACCTCTGACCTTTAGGTTACCTGGCAACTTGTTTCTGACGAAAACATGGCCGAACCAATAACGAGAGATATTTCTCCTGAGGCAGAAGTCGAGGGATCACCTAGAGTGAAATCCAAGCTCCAGGAAAGAAACGAGGCGACCTTCAACCCCATCAAAGAAATCAATCCGAGCAGCAATTTTCCAGTTTTCCTTATGATGGCTTCTGGACAAATTGAATCAGCTGAGGTATATATTAAATTATTCAGTGTCACAAATCATTCCCTTTTGAGATGTTTTATTTTTATTTATTTCTTTTTTTACTAAATTTTGATGTAAAATATTAAATAGCCAACTTAATTGGAGGGACATGCCACACCTACTTAGAGCAAAAAAACTATACTTAAGAAAAGACAACTGTTTGTGCATCTAAGTGAGTGTACTAGGCATTGTTCAAACATGGGCGTCGAGCGAGTGTGTGGCAATGTACGGGTCCAAATTTATTGCTCTGATGAATGTACGTACAATGTACGTTTGAGGCAGAGAGGTTTTTCATGAATAGTAAGCGCTCGCTTCCCTCAACGATTACATGTGAATATTATAGTGCGCATGTTGGTTATAATTTAAGGGGTTAAATTTTTCCTGGAGACAGATAAATGGGTCTTGCTTACTCTGACCATAGACTCAAAATGCATCCGGGATTCGAACCTAATTATGTGCACCTATAGGTACAATACAGATTGTTGTGATATTATGGACTCCTGGCTTTTTGGCGGTTGAGGAGATGAGCAAAGTAAGTGGTGAGTTTTTCAATTTGTGGAGTTTAGTGTGCTAATCATGGACTACATAAGCATGCTACACTTGAGGTAGGTCTAGGAAGATGAACTAAATACTTTAGTTTCTCAATTTGTGGAGTTTGGTATGCTAAGTCTTCTCTAGTCAGGGGGATTACATAAGCATACTACACTTGAGGAAGAAGAAGAAGAGATCTTTCCTTGATGTATATAGCTATGGCAAGAGTTTGTAACCTCTGAATAGCAACATACATGTATGTAGAGATGGTTGGAAGCCTTCTGTGATATTCTTAAGGTTGCTGAAGTCACTCTATTAGTACTGACATGTCTACTAGTGTCCAAAGATTGACACCTGGTTTTATAGAGCTCTTGTAATCGTGCACGTTTGGAAAGAAGTAGGAAGCTTGATATGCCATAAATCACTTTCTCGATGACTTTTTTAGGAGTGCATTTATCTTCTTTGTCACTGGGTCTTACTTTTGACTGATGTTTTAACCAAAAGCCTCTAGTGCTGACACCGAGTAGCTTGGTATGCAATGGATGAGCCTAAAATGCTAAGTGGTTGCTTGAACTATGTTGCTACACTAATTGTATATGGCACTATCAAATATAGATGGAGATAAAAAACTTTGAGTGTTCACAAAATGAGGGCAGAATGAAGAATGATAGGAGGAATGAACAAGGACATCTGCTAAAAGGCTGTTCACTCTAGGACCTAGGTCTTCATTTGCCAGACTCTAGGTCTTCATTTGTCAGACTCTACATATGTCTTCATTCGTCAGACTCTAGGTCTTCATTTGTCAGACTCTTAGTCTTTATTTGTCAGACTCTATGTCTTCATTTGCCAGACTTCTAAGTCTTCATTTGCCAGACTCTAGGTCTTCATTTGCTGGACTCTAGGTCTTCATTTGCCAGACTGTAGGTCTTCATTTGCCAGACTGTAGGTCTTCATTTGTCAGACTCTAGGTCTTCATTTGCCAGACTGTAGGTCTTCATTTGCCAGACTGTAGGTCCAGACTCTAGGTCTTCATTTGTCAGACTCTATGTCTTCATTTGTCAGACTATGTCTTCATTTGTAAGACTCTAGGTGTCTTCATTTGTCACTCTAGGTCTTCATTTGCCAGACTGTAGGTCTTCATTTGTCAGACTCTATGTCTTCATTTGTCAGACTCTGGGTCTTTATTTGTCAGATTCTAGGTCTTCATTTGTCAGACTCTGGGTCTTTATTTGTCAGATTCTAGGTCTTCATTTGTCAGACTCTGGGTCTTTATTTGTCAGATTCTAGGTCTAGGTCTTCATATGTCGGATTCTAGATCTTCATTTGCCAGACTCTATGGCCAGACTCTAGGTCTTCATTTGTCAGACTCTGGGTCTTCATTTGCTTCATTTGTCAGACTCTATGTCTTTATTTGTCAGATTCTATGTCTTTATTTGTCAGATTCTATGTCTTTATTTGTCAGACTCTAGGTCTTCATTTGCCAGACTCTATATGTCTTTTATTTGCCAGACTCTAGGTCTTCATTTGCCAGACTCTAGGTCTTCATTTGTCAGACTCTAGGTCTTCATTTGCTTCATTTGTCAGACTCTATGTCTTTATTTGTCAGATTCTATGTCTTTATTTGTCAGACTCTAGGTCTTCATTTGCCAGACTCTAGGTCTTCATTTGCCAGACTCTATGTCTTCATTTGTCAGACTCTAGGTCTTCATTTGTCAGACTCTATGTATTTATTTGTCAGACTCTAGGTCTTCATTTGCCAGACTCTATGTTTTTATTTGTCAGATTCTAGGTCTTCATTTGCCAGACTCTAGGTCTTCATTTGCCAGACTCTAGGTCTTCATTTGCCAGACTCTAGGTCTTCATTTGTCGGACTCTAGGTCTTCATTTTCCAGACTCTAGGTCTTCATTTTCCAGACTCTATGTCTTCATTTGTCAGACTCTATGTCTTTATTTGCCAGACTCTAGGTCTTCATTTGCCAGACTCTAGGTCTTCATTTGCCAGACTCTAGGTCTTCATTTGCCAGACTCTAGGTCTTCATTTTCCAGACTCTATGTTTTTATTTGTCAGATTCTAGGTCTTCATTTTCCAGACTCTATGTCTTCATTTGTCAGACTCTATGTCTTTATTTGTCAGACTCTAGGTCTTCATTTGCCAGACTCTAGGTCTTCATTTGTCAGACTCTATGTCTTCATTTGTCAGACTCTAGGTCTTCATCTGCCAGACTCTAGGTCTTCATTTGCCTTCATTTGCCAGACTCTAGGTCTTCATTTGTCAGACTCTAGGTCTTCATTTGCCTTCATTTGCCAGACTCTAGGTCTTCATTTGCCAGACTCTAGGTCTTCATTTGTCAGACTCTAGGTCTTCATTTGCCTTCATTTGCCAGACTCTAGGTCTTCATTTGCCAGACTCTAGGTCTTCATTTGCCAGACTCTAGGTCTTCATTTGTCAGACTCTAGGTCTTCATTTGTCAGACTCTATGTCTTCATTTTCCAGACTCTATGTCTTCATTTGTCAGACTCTATGTCTTTATTTGTCAGACTCTAGGTCTTCATTTGCCAGACTCTATGTTTTTATTTGTCAGATTCTAGGTCTTCATTTGTCAGACTCTAGGTCTTCATTTGTCAGACTCTAGGTCTTCATTTTCCAGACTCTAGGTCTTCATTTTCCAGACTCTATGTCTTCATTTGTCAGACTCTATGTCTTTATTTGTCAGACTCTAGGTCTTCATTTGCCAGACTCTATGTTTTTATTTGTCAGATTCTAGGTCTTCATTTGCCAGACTCTAGGTCTTCATTTTCCAGACTCTATGTCTTCATTTGTCAGACTCTATGTCTTTATTTGCCAGACTCTAGGTCTTCATTTGCCAGACTCTAGGTCTTCATTTGCCAGACTCTATGTCTTCATTTGTCAGACTCTAGGTCTTCATTTGCCAGACTCTAGGTCTTCATTTGCCAGACTCTAGGTCTTCATTTGCCAGACTCTAGGTCTTCATTTGTCAGACTCTATGTCTTTATTTGTCAGACTCTAGGTCTTCATTTGCCAGACTCTATGTTTTTATTTGTCAGATTCTAGGTCTTCATTTGCCAGACTCTAGGTCTTCATTTTCCAGACTCTATGTTTTTATTTGTCAGATTCTAGGTCTTCATTTTCCAGACTCTAGGTCTTCATTTGTCAGACTCTATGTCTTTATTTGTCAGACTCTAGGTCTTCATTTGTCAGACTCTAGGTCTTCATTTGCCAGACTCTAGGTCTTCATTTGTCAGACTCTAGGTCTTCATTTGTCAAACTCTAGGTCTTCATTTGTCAGACTCTAGGTCTTCATTTGCCAGACTCTAGGTCTTCATTTGTCAGACTCTAGGTCTTCATTTGTCAGACTCTAGGTCTTCATTTGCCAGACTGTAGGTCTTCATTTGTCAGACTCTATGTCTTTATTTGTCAGACTCTAGGTCTTCATCTGCCAGACTCTAGGTTTTCATATGTCGGATTCTAGATCTTCATTTGCCAGACTCTATGTCTTCATTTGCCAGACTCTAGGTCTTCATTTGTAAGACTCTGGGTCTTCATTTGCTTCATTTGTCAGACTCTATGTCTTTATAATTTGTCAGATTCTATGTCTTTATTTGCCAGACTCTAGGTCTTCATTTGCCAGACTCTAGGTCTTCATTTGCCAGACTCTAGGTCTTCATTTGCCAGACTCTAGGTCTTCATTTGCCAGACTCTATGTCTTTATTTGTCAGACTATAGGTCTTCATTTGCCAGACTCTAGGTCTTCATTTGTCAGACTCTAGGTCTTCATTTGTCAGACTCTAGGTCTTCATTTGTCAGACTCTAGGTCTTCATTTGCCAGACTGTAGGTCTTCATTTGCCAGACTCTAGGTCTTCATTTGCCAGACTCTAGGTCTTCATTTGCCAGACTCTAGGTCTTTATTTGTCAGACTCTAGGTCTTCATTTGCCAGACTCTAGGTCTTCATTTGCCAGACTGTAGGTCTTCATTTGTCAGACTCTAGGTCTTCATTTGCCAGACTCTGTCTTTATTTGTCAGACTCTAGGTCTTCATTTGCCAGACTCTAGGTCTTCATTTGTCAGACTCTATGTCTTCATTTGCCAGACTCTAGGTCTTCATTTGTCAGACTCTAGGTCTTCATTTGCCAGACTCTAGGTCTTCATTTGCCAGACTCTAGGTCTTCATTTGCCAGACTCTAGGTCTTCATTTGCCAGACTCTATGTCTTCATTTGCCAGACTCTAGGTCTTCATTTGTCAGACTCTAGGTCTTCATTTGCCAGACTCTAGGTCTTCATTTGCCAGACTCTAGGTCTTCATTTGCCAGACTCTAGGTCTTCATTTGCCAGACTCTAGGTCTTCATTTGTCAGACTCTATGTCTTTATTTGTCAGACTCTAGGTCTTCATTTGCCAGACTCTATGTTTTTATTTGTCAGATTCTAGGTCTTCATTTGCCAGACTCTAGGTCTTCATTTGCCAGACTCTAGGTCTTCATTTGTCAGACTCTAGGTCTTCATTTGCCAGGCTCTAGGTCTTCATTTGTCAGACTCTATGTCTTTATTTGTCAGACTCTAGGTCTTCATTTTCCAGACTCTATGTTTTTATTTGTCAGATTCTAGGTCTTCATTTTCCAGACTCTATGTCTTCATTTGCCAGACTGTAGGTCTTCATTTGTCAGACTGTAGGTCTTCATTTGCCAGACTGTAGGTCTTCATTTGCCAGACTGTAGGTCTTCATTTGTCAGACTCTAGGTCTTCATTTGCCAGACTCTAGGTCTTCATTTGCCAGACTCTAGGTCTTCATTTGCCAGACTCTAGGTCTTCATTTGCCAGGCTTAGGTCTTTGCTTGCCATTTCCACTCCTATTGCCATTGAGCTGCTTTGCCATCTTTATGACAACTGACAGAGACCGACCGACCGCTATAATAGCAGTGTCGGTTGACTTGGAGCCCATGTGGCTATCACATGCACATATTAGTACAGGACACTATCATAGCAGTATCTGTGGACTTGGAGTTCATGTGGCTATCACATGCATGTGTTAGTAGAGGACACTATCATAGCAGTGTCTGTGGACTTGGAGTTCATGTGACTATTACATGCACATGTTAGTAGAGGACACTATCATAGCAGTGTCTGTGGACTTGGAGTTCATGTGACTATTACATGCATGTGTTAGTAGAGGACACTATCATAGCAGTGTCTGTGGACTTGGAGTTCATGTGACTATTACATGCATGTGTTAATACAGGACAGAGCACACAATTTTTGGGGATTGCGGCATATAGCACTCCCTATATTGGTTTAGCCCCTATTTTGAAATGACGGCCAAAAATATATCTCATCTAAAACTTACTTTGATAGCTTCTTAATGTCATAAATGTTGTCTTCAGCCGTGCACCCCCCAAAAACAACAACAACAACACTTCACAAGATAGTAACTGGAAGCCCAAAACCTGTTGTGAATTTTTGTCTTTAGGTTATTAAGTACCCATCTACTTTCCCCCACACATAACTTTGACACCATCTATGCATATTGTACTTAACCCATACATATCTTCATATAATATGCTCATTCATCATAATTCTACTACCAAGACTCCAAACTGTTCAATGCATTGTACCCTTAGCACTAACCTGTCAGCCACCCAAAAATTGGTAAAGTGTCATTAGTGTCATAAACATGCTTGTGCACATGCAATATTCAGTCTAGCTAGGCAGAATCAGCATATTGCTACACATTTTCATACCAAGATGGTTTCCTCAGAAACCTACTCCTGTGACAATAGTTACCAGCACAGACCTTCAACAAAACCAGGTAACACTATACCTGTGATGCTGTGTATCAGTTGGTTTCCTCAGAAACCTACTCCTGTGACAATAGTTACCAGCACAGACCTTCAACAAAACCAGGTAACACTATACCTGTGATGCATGTGTATCAGTTGGTTTCCTCAGTTGCGACTAGAGTTACCAGCACAGAACTGAGCCGAGTCACCAACTGCTGCATGTTTTTGTACCAAGAAATGATCAGTTAGTTTCTTCAGAAGTTTACTCTTGTGATAATATATGGTAACACAGACCTTCAACAAAGCAGGCAACTACTTACGATGCATGAGTCTGTGTGCATTATATGAATAGGCACGTACGTGAGTCTTGAGTAAATAATAACATCTATGATTGATTAATTCTGGTGTTACGCTGAGTAAGTTCTTGTGGGAGGCTGCTTGACTATATTGACTATATAAAAAAAATTAATAAAAACATGACATATATTATTGGTCAAAAAAATGGTCAAAAAAGAAATAATTTTCCAATGTAGACCACAAACATTTACAGGACCCTTTACCTAATTAAGACCAGTACAACTTTCTCTTATATTTGAAAGGTTGTTTGTGGTCTACATTGGTAAAGTCTTGTTCCATTTGTTTTTTTTACTTTTGTAAAAAAAATATATATATATTTTTTTAATAAATATTTTTTGTCTTGTATGTGTGAAACTGTGAGTCTTTTATCAAAATGGTCCTGTTTGTTGTCCCGGCAACTGGGCTTGTCAAGATCTCACTGTCAGAGTCTTCTCAGATAATACAAAAGCCATGTGCGTTGTGGGTAGTTTTATACTGTCGTGTTAGAGAACCAGCTGGGATAGACGAGTACAAGTCAGCATCGTTGGCAAAAAATAATAATAATCATCAATGAAATCTTACTGTTCGATATAGACACAAGTACTATATGCATTTACCTGAATATTATATTTGCCACCCAACTATAAAATACCTTACCAGCTTTGTCACTCTGGTTGTTAAGCCTCTCGATGTTTAGCACACAAAAAGTTGTTAAGCATCCATTCATTGACATTACATCTCACCGAAGTGCTGCTCTCGATGTAGTTTAAAAAGTGCTGGTTATGCACATGTGTATTAGTCAGGCAACGTATTTCAACAAAACATTGAAAGAATTTTAGTAGTATGAGCATGTCTATTATTAGCTTCAATTGTTAGTAATTTCCTGATGGGCTTCTTAACGTATTTCAACAAAACATTGAGGCAAGAATTTTAGTAGTATGAGCATATCTATTATTAGCTTCAATTGTTAGATGTCCCTAATTTCCTGACGGGCTTCTTGCTGCTTATTTGCAGGGCTAGTCCTTTTTCCAGTTTTCTAGTAGCGTAGGTGCCTCCTATGACCTACGAAGTTCCAAAAACACTTTCGTACTCCTGGCTTGTGAAAGATGCCAATAGTGATCCTCCGGCAAGAATTGTTCTCATCCTTGGCTTAATCCTTGGCTAAGAGGAGCTTTTTTCCATGTAGGACGTCCAAATAGTTCTGTAGTGAACATGCTTCCGAGGAGTAAAGTCAAATGCAATGTATGCTTGGGAGGCCATCACTAGTTCCTTCTTAGTTCCTGTGAATAGACGTTCTAATGTACCCTGGGTGTCTTTCTTTTAATCTGGTTCGAGTGATTATCTTCTTCTTCAACTGCTCACAAGATCAAATCCTCGTTCTCCACATTAAAAAAGTGATTTTTCTATGAGTATGCATTATTTAGCAGTAAGCACTTAGTGCCCCTGTTTTCTTACAGGTTGGATTAGAAGCAGCGTGCTAAACGACCGGAGTTTATGGAGTATGGAGAAACAGAGGAAAGAAAAACTGTCGTGACCTTCTGAGACCAAAGTGCTCCTATCTTGAACCCTCACCCACAAATTCAAATATAGAACTTTCAGGAAGAGTTCAAAGGATAGTTAATAAAATACAGATGTTGATGAAGTATTTCTTCTTCTGCCAGGGCAAGGTAGATGTATCTCCAACCTTTGCCAGTCTGTTGGATGTATCTCTGGTCCGCTGATCGACTTTTAGCAACAAAAACTGCGATGAGGTAGTGGATGGGACCAAAAGAATTTCTTTCCATATGTAGCACAGATGGAAATATAAAAATCATGAGTTTCCTATCCCATAAAGCATCGTAGTAGCTGTGCCATGGCCGAGTTGTTCTGTGAGAAGTTTAACAACATGGCATCAGTCATCGCAGTCGAACTTCCTGGAAATTAATGCAGCTGTCTGCACTGATCCAAACACTTGGAGGAGAGTAGGTGGATGTTTTGAGTCAACCATAGCACTCACAGATAGATGCAGCCAGGCTGGGCAAATGAATGTAAGAATTTACCATGCAAAAATAAAAAGTTACAATTATCCACTTCTTCCTTGCCTAGCTCAGAGCAATCATAGAGCAATCATAAATACTCAATAAACTCTCAGTTGACATAACAATAACCTTCCCATTAATCAACTTCAAATTGTCTGTGAGAATACAATCTCAAGTTGATTATTGAGAAGGTTGCAAAATCATCTATTTTTTAATACTTCTCTTCCTCTCATAGGTTGGTCAGGATAGAAGTGGGATAAGAGAAATAATTGGGACCATCCCGTCAAGATTGGGACATGTACGATTGCTCTCAGCTGACATCATATGCTTTAAGATTTATCTTTAAATCAAGCTTTTTTTGTTTTTGAAGGCAAAGTTTCAATTGAAATACTTCGGTCTTCATCAAGACAAATTTGGAGATTGGGACAGTTTTGACAACTGCGTTCCTAGAAATAGGCTTTTTGATGAACTCACATGGAATGTGACAGCCATCCTTAATGCGGAATGTGACAGCCGTCCTCATGTGGAATGTGACAACCATCCGGAATGTGACACCCATCCTCACATGGAATGTGACAACTGTCATCACACGGAATGCAACCATCCTTACACGGAATGTGATAACCATCTCTACTATGCTGCAGTCTCAACCCTCCCCCCCTCCCCCCTCTCCACATCAGTAGTTGAGGAAAAGATCAGTCTGAACTTGTGAGACCAGGTCATGATGTGGTGATTATGCACCGAGAGCATGTTTGGAGTTAACAATAGTTATACAGTAAGAAGCCACTTATCTGAATGTACGCCAGTCAACCAGATGCTACCAAAATCCCAGTCCACAGAAATGCTAGCTACATTCAGGGAAAATACATCATCCTTCAATTGTTCTCGACCAGAACGTCCACTTCTTGGGGACCATTTCAGTCCAACCATAGATCGCCCTACTCCTCCCGAAGAGTACATGGAAGTCTATCCATTAATTTCTATAGAACTATGGATCGTGTTATTAAACCACTCTCTTAAGCCTCTTTGGAATTTGGAACTAAAATCCCAGAATGTGGACCTTACCATTCTACAGTTTTGCTGCTTGCGAAGTTGGTTAATGTTTTGAGAACTACTTGGTCCCGGCAGAGCCATGTTCACCCACCAATCCTGTTGGTCCAGTCGTTTCGTGGGTTCAGGAGGTCCTACAACCCGCCAGGACTACACTCGCCTATCAGCTCTATAGGTCCACAGTCCTGGCAGAGTCAGCACATTGTATCAACTCTTCGGTGGCAGATGCCGCATTACAGCAGAGCAACACTGCTTGAAATAGATAATAGGGGATGGGGGAAGTTCGTACTAGAGTGTGCATTTCTACCTCTACAGGAGGCGTGTCTGTGTGTGATGTCATTGCCAAGGCTCTAATGCCTTTAGGATTCAGTGACCAAAACGTAACTGGATTTGCCAGAGTCCATAAATTGACAAGAACATGATTACTAGAAGAAATTACCCACAGGGGTTAGGCTTCCTGACTCACCCACCCTTTAATCAACCTATTCTGAATATTGCACTTTAGTGCGGACACTGCATCTGCCTTGGCCGTTGTGGAAGTTTTAAAGCTTTGTTTATGACCTAAGGACCAAAACCTTCATGGGATCAAGCAGTTTGTGACATGTGGGTAGGCCCAAAGTATCCAGTTTGGATGCTATTGACAGATATCCTTTGGCAATGTTCAATATTGGATGTACCGCCCACAGGTCGGCTCCAGGGGGCATTTTGCCCCACTCCTTTCCCCTAATTGATCCTGATCTATAACATTGCACTTTAGAACCAACCTTTTATCTGCGGCTAGCTTTGGGGGTGTGGCATGATCAGGGTCATTGCGTGTTATGGGTCCAAATTTGCCAAAACCTTCCCGGGTTGGTCAAGAGGTGTCCAATTATGTGTGGACAGGCCAAAATGTGTCCAAGTTTATAAGCTACACACACACACACACACGCATGCATGCACACACACACACACACACACACACGAGGCAGGCCAAGGTGTGAAGTGCAGGGATGCCCGAACACTTGATGTGTGGGTAGCACTTGCTCCAGACACCGAGATGTGCTACACACACTTGCCCAGTTCTGGGAGCTCAAAAGATTGGCAAGATTCTTGACTAAAAACTGTTTGACTCAGATACTCTTATTCTTATAAATGCCACTTCAGTGTTATATATATAACAGAGGAAGTTTCGGTATGCAAATGCATAGAAAAAATGGGACTGGGCAGGCTACTTTGTTGCAACAGAGTGTTTGCTTGTTTGCTGTAACAGAGTTTGTTGTAACAAGAGTTTGTTGCAACAGAGTGTTTGTTGTAACAGAGTTAGATACAGCAGAGTGTTTTGCTGAAACAGAGTTTGTTGTGACAGAGTTTGTTGCGACGAGGGTTTTTTCTGTACAGATATTGGGTATTATTCGAGCAATTTAACTTTCTGTGGATATAAACTTTTCTCTTGCCAACCCTCCCACTAGCTAGTCGGTGTGAATAGTGTCTAAACCACTAAACCACGAGGGATTTTCCCCTCCAAACTTAAAATAATGCGTATTTGTGTGGTCACTTTAGAAGAGCCTCTACAATCACACATTAATAGCCACTTGCATATATAATAATCTATGTATATATGTATAGAAAGGATTACTTGCTCTTAGTTACAACAGCTTTCTTCTATTCAGATTCTCGAGTTTGATGAACTTTATTGCAACTACTCCTTTGTATATGGAACAGATTGGGATATTGTGTCGGTAAGCAACATCAATGGCCACCCCACAACGATAAACACTAGTTGATCCACCAGTTCACTGTGTGTGTGTTCTTCCTTCTCCTCAACATATCTGGCCAGGGTTTAGCAGAGGGCATCACTCAGACCACTAGGCGATGCCGTCAACGTTGCAAGAACTTTGTGTGGAACTTTCCCATTGACATCACTTTCAAGAGCACTAATCCTTATGGATGTGAGTGACCTTTGACCTCACCACTCTGATGTAATATCCATGCACCTTCATTAGCTGGAGTACCAGTTGTGCCACAAAATCTTGCGCAGACTCTCAGGGTGATGCAAGTTTTGAGAAGTGAGGGTAGCTGCATTATAAATACTAGTTAATCCTGCGCCATGCATGCGTGGAGCAAGGTCATATGATAACCATGTTGGCAATTACTATAATATTATACATGTGTGTTTATCTGATGAAAAGCTCATTAACTTTCAACCTCCAGTGTAGCCTCAGTCTCCACACACACACACACACACGCACACACACACACGCACGCACACAAAACTCTCAATGAACTCTCAGTTGGCATAGCTTACAATAACCTTCTCAATAATCAACTTGAAATTTTATTCTCTCGACGTTTCGACTAGATGCTCTAGCCTTCATCTGCTTGTGTGTGTGTGTATGCATGCACGTGTGTGTGTGTGTGCATGCATGTGTGTGTGTGTGTTCATGATGAAGGCCAGAGCAAACTAGTCGAAATGTCGAGAGAATAAAATTGCAAGTTGATTATTGAGAAGGTTATTGACTAACACATCAACCTGGGACATCTTTATGCAGCATGCAGGCATCACAATACTTGGCTGTCATCTAGCCCTCTCAATTGGCAATGCAGCAGGAGAGTTCTAAAACTAAAAAATTAGGTTGGTCTAGTTGTAGGCAGTAGTAGCTCCACCTACTTGAGGTGTATGTGGTCATGAACATGGTGTGTGTATGTTCCAGTTGCTGTTGAACTTTGATGTGTCAGAAAACAATCTCCAGATAATAATCATTGTCATACCTGCCATCTGCCATGCATTTAAATATAAGTGTATTTGTTTGTGGTGTCTGTGTGTGTGTGTGTGTGTGTGTGTGTGTGTGTGTGTGTGTGTGTGTGTGTGTGTGTGTGTGTGTGATTTCCACAGGGCCTCAGATAGTGATGAGTGTGTATGGCCTCAACACTGTGGGCAGGGATGAAGTGAGGGGCTATGGAGTCATCCACCTCCCCATAACATCAGGAAAGTGAGTGCTCTTTAATATCTCATGTGAGCCAAAAAAAGAAAAAGGCCCCCAACTGAAATAACAGCCAGCACCACCACCACCACCACCAGCACCACTAGCACCAGCACCACCACCACCAGCACCACTAGCACCACCACCACCAGCACCAGCACCACCACCACAACAACAACAACAACGAGCAACCACAAATAGATGAGCTCTAATGTAGGCTGGGCCTCCATTAAATATGGCTCTAGCTGCCAATGGTCGGCTATTGCAGTATACCTCATGCTGTAAACTCACTACATCAGCTAATATTCATAGCCACGCAGATAAAAACCTATGGATGCATGTGGCCAGTAGCCATTAAAAATTACACCTTCAGTCATGTGACTTGAATGAAAGTGGGTATGGAAGGGAGGGATCTGCTGTTGAAAGTGTTGAAGTGTTGTACTAAAGTAATCTACGTATGGGTGTGTTTGCACCCACGGCTAGTATACGTAAGAGCACTGCTTTACTCCTTAACAATAGCAACAACAACAACAACAAAATACCATATTTTCTCTGCAAGTGGTTCCTCGAGGCTTATTGGAATAATGTTGACTGACTCACACTGTGTTTCAACCACTGGAACCAAACATAACTAAGAGACTTAGAAGGTTCATAGAACACACATGCACGCAATGCTTGATATGAGTTAACATACCACTATCTGACTTCCCATGGGCTCAATGGTACGCACAAGCATTGATAACCTGTCCCGACAGAGAAGCAACAGATGTCTGTAAATTGGGGCTGTTCAGACCTAGAACCGCAGACAAAGCTATGATTGCTATAAATTAGAGTGAACTCTTTTTCTACAGACCTAGCATGCAGGATTGAGGGGCTAAATGACCTTACTTCAGGTGCCCAGGTCTTTTCTAGCAATATAAAGCCGTAGCAATTTTAACCCTTAGAACCCTATACTCCCTAATATGTGCATGCCTCTCACCCTGTGGTCCTCGAGAGAAAAAAATTACTCAAAAGTTCAAAGTTGATTATATTTCTTCATAATGCAAAAAAAAAAAGGGAAAAAAAGAAGGAAATTCCAGGCCGAAAAACCGGCCGCTCGGGTTCTAAGAGTTAAGGCTGGTTAAGGCTGTAACAGATTAATAAGTTACTTCACCCTGCTTTGTGCATGTGTCATCCTGCTGAGCTCTTGCTCCTCTGTTAATAATTAGATAACACCACTTCATATGTACATGCCACTAATTAGCTTCAGTTCAGGAATTTCATTAACTTTCTTTTAGGTGGTGGGGGTTGTAGGAGGGTGGGAGGGGATTAAGAACACACAACCCCCCTACACCCACCCACCCTGCTATGGCTTGTTGGTAAACATACACATATCTTGTTCTCTTGCTATGTAGTAATATTGTTATCTTAACTTTCCCATTCATGACAGTCACATCCTGGAGGTTCCCTTGTTTGTTCCACAGTCGGGTTCACTGTTCAAGATGTTCCTAAGGTAACCGTAACCTATAAAACTTTGTAGAGTTCCAAAGGTTCCTGAGGTAATTCTACCTTACTCAAACTGTATAGAGTTCCAGAGGTTTCTAAGATAACTGTAACCTAACTAAAATTCCAGTGGTTCCTAAGGTAACAGTAACCCAACTAAAACTTTGTAGAGTTCCAGTAGTTCCTAAGGTAGTCGTATCCTAATTCTACGTATCCTAATTCCAGTGGTTCCAAAGGTAGCCGTATCCTAACTAAAATTTTGTAGAGTTCCAGTGGTTCCTAAGATAAGCGTAACCTTTCTCAAACTTCCAGTGGTTCCTAAGGTAACCATAACTAACTAAAACTTAGTTCCTAAGGTAACCATAACCTTTCAATGAAATCTCAGTTGACAATGACTTTCTCGATAATCAACTTAAATAAACTCACTTAGTGTTTCGGCGAGATGCTCTAGCCTTCATCAGGAATAACGAGATGCTAAGACTCATGTGAGGTTGATATATACAGATGGCTAGCTATCCACCATGTGATGTGAACCACACCCAGGCACATGCGTCCTGCACGTGAACTAGATGTAGCAAAAATAAATAACAACAAAAATAATAACATTAAGACAGAATCACACATAGCAAATATGGAGAAGAAACCGTGCTATAGTTACTAATGCTACTAATTAATGAGTAATAATTAAAATATTAAACAAAAAAAGGTAATAATCAAATTAAAAATAAAATTATGGTGGGCGTGGTTTCAAGTTCAGGCTCGAGTGGCCCCCCCAGCAGCCAGGCAAGTCCATTCCATAATGTTGACTGAACTGCTCACACTTTGGTGTTAGGCTGATGTGCAATGCCTGCAGTTCCTTAGAACTGTCTTCTAAGATATGGTGGCTTCCTTAGGATATCCATTTTCCCATGCATGTTCAGCAATTGCAGATTTCTCTTTCGCACACTTGTTACAGTCAAACACATTCACTCTATACTCCAATCTTCTGTTGGTCTCCCATATGTAGTACTTCCCACAGCTGCAAGGGATACGGTACATAACACATGAGTGCATGCTAGCTGGTAATTCAACCTTCACTCTGCTTAGTTGTTCCTCAAAGTTCTTCCAATCTGAAAAAACCCTCTGATGTTGACCTTCCTGCAGACCTGGCTGATGTCTTCACTCATCCCTGCCCTAATTTGGGGTTGGTGAGGCGAAACTACACAAAACCATGCCCAACATATATTAACTACAATCACTCTAACCATACCGACAATACTGACAATACTTAATTTTTTTGGAAATTTGTATTTCCTACGTTCATTCATGTCACAAAACTCATTAGCTACACAGCTTAAATCTAAAGTGTACATAAGGTATCACTACCATAGGATCCTTCTTTTCAGACCCCTCATTGTGGTGTACTTTCAGGTTGCAGAGGAAAGGTTGATGAAGGCTTGTGGATAACCATCCTCTATAAAGACCCTATTCAAATGATGTTCTTTCTTCTGTTGGTCCTCCTTCTCTGTCACTACTCCCCTGGCTTTATCTTATTATTGTTGTTGTTGTTATTGTTGTTGTTGTTATTATTGTTGTTATTATTATTGTTGTTGTTGTTATTATTGTTGTTATTATTTTTGTTGTTATTATTGTTATTATTATTATTATTATTACTATAATATTATTATTATTATTATTATTATTATTACTACTACTACTACTACTGCTACTCTATTATTATTATTATTATTATTACTATAATATTATTATTATTATTATTATTATTATTACTACTACTACTACTACTGCTACTCTATTATTATTATTATTATTATTATTATTATTATTATTATTATTATTATTATTATTATTATTAATTATTATTACTATTATTATTAATATTATTATTATTAGTGTTGTTGTTGCCATTATTGTTGTTGTTGTTGTTGTTGTTGCTGCTGCTGCTGCTGTTGCTGTTGTTGTTGTTGTTGTTAAAGAAGTTCATAGTTGCTGTTCGATTTGCACACACAGCTGGTGGAGGAGAGCTTACTGAAGTGAACTGGATGGCTCAGCAATATTTTTTGTTTTCTGTACTAGGCTGGCCCCACAGTTGAATGATTTTGAAACAACTGTAAACAATATTTAGTGATCTTTTGTTCAATGAAAAAAGCCAGCGCGAAATAATGTCAACTGAATTTATTTTAAAACACGCGAATTATTTCAGATTTATGGGATTGTGATGTATTATCGTGCATTATAAATTAAGTTTATTAAAATGACATAATAATACTGACTAGTGCAGGCTCTGCGTTTGTACATATTAGTGAACTTGTCGACTCCCCCTATGCAGGCTAAATGCTCGGCTAGTGCAGACTATCGCACACTGTCCATATACTTAATCAAACCATGAAAATTAGATGCAAAAAAATGACCTCCATCTGACCTTACCACTTGTAATGTAGTCAATAGCAAGGTTTTCAGCTTGGCCTCAGCAAGATGGCTGCTTGCAGCTGCTGCTTGATCACCATTAGCTTCCATCTCTGCACCAACAGAAAGCTGCACTCCACTCTCATCAGCATGCTCTGTGGTGGCCCATCGCAAAGCAATAGGCAAGCTACAAAGTTTGTTTGCACACACCACTAATATTTACATAAGGTCTAGAGTTTATGGGATTATTACTTTATACTGCTCTAGCCTCAGCCCTACTCAAGTGTTGGTTGTAGCCTCCATCCACCTTGACTGTGTCTCCTCCTGCTCGAAAATCAGTCATTGTTAGTGGTAGATGCATTTTTTATGGGATGTCCAAGCAGAGCAATTACTTCATCCCTTCCAGCTAGCCAGTACATACATGTACGGTCTGCACTCAACTCCTGAAATTGAGTGTGTCTGCACATAGGCATTGCTTATTAACACCTGCTCAGTGTTAAGTGCCCATTTTGTTGCCGTCTGATGTTATAAGTGCAATAATAATAACTGCGCACTGCTGCAAAAATGCCACTTTTGGCTGCTTTTTGGCTAGCACCACAGTATTACCCTATCCACGAGTGCCCACTGAGGACAACAGATAGACAGAAAAAGAGCCCAGAGAAATGTTACATGCTGACCATGTATCTGTCTGGGGGCATGTCATGTCCAGGGGGTCTGGCCTACAGGCCCCAAACCCTGCCCATAGCTTTCCCCTGATCGAGTTATCCCTATTTCCCTGGTCCCACTCTCCCTGGGTCCTCTGTGTGGCCATTGAGGAGAAAGAAGCCAAGCCACACGAGAGGAATATTAGTATAGGTAGCTAAGAGTAGAGCAGAGATTGGCAAAGACCCCATGATTAAGGGATAATATCACCTGTGTTTAATTGTATGTCCATTTTCCTTACAGCTGGGTGATAGGCCGAAAGCCAGAGTACGTGGACCCTCAGTTCATAGCGCAGGGGGAAGGAAGAGAAAGTAAGTCGGCATAACTATATTCATATGCCATACAACAGGAAGTAAGCCAATTAATGTAAAACTGAGCCTCATGTTTGCTAAAGTGATAGACGCCAATAATACAAATGAATAATCTACATTGCTATTGCTTTCCTGGTAACTCAAAATGAACTTTTCCTGCTATTATGGACTGTAAGATTCTGTTCATTATTGTTGATGGTGTTGTACCTAGGTATGGAGACCACTAGCTGAAAAACTGTGGCTACAATATTATATAAGTGGCCCTATTAAATATATAAATAGTGAAGTTGTCAAGTGGCTTCTGTGTGCCTGTAGGCTTTCTACACGATAGGTTTCAAATGTAGCCCTTATCATAATATACGTATTTGCTTCATTAGAGCAGGCAATAACTATAACAGATTCTCTTTAGGGTCTTGGCACGTGCTTTTAAGACATAATGTTGAAACTGCACAACTAGAGTCACAGAACATATTCCTGCAGCATAGGCTAGTTTTAAACTGCCTAGGCAGCTACTGACACAGACTCATTGTTATGGCTCGTTGCATGGCCATGCTAAGCAGATCATGATGTGCCACAAACACTAAGTAAGCAGATCCATAATAACTGCGAAGATAATCAGAGCCAATTGTTCACCCGAAAGCTTCGTTATTTATCAGGCCTGATGAAGACTGAAGTATCTACTACCCTGGTGAAGACTGAAGTATCTACTACCCTGGTGAAGAGACTGAAGTATCTACTACCCTGGTGAATATACTGAACTATCTACTACCCTTATGAAGACTGAACTATCTACATGTACTACCCTGACGAATACTGAAGTATCTACTACCCTGATGAAGCTGAACTATCTACTACCCTGGCGAAGACTGAAGTATCTACTACCCTGGTGAAGACTGAAGTATCTACTACCCTGGTGAATACTGAACTATCTACTACCCTGATGAAGACTGAACTATCTACATGTACTACCCTGGCGAATACTGAAGTATCTACTATCCTGGTTAAGACTTAACTATCTACGAAGACTGAAGTATCTACTACCTTGGTGAAGACTGAAATATCTACTACCCTGGTGAAGACTGAAGTATCTACTACCCTGGTGAAGACTGTATCTACTACCCTGGTGAAGACTGAAGTATCTACTACCCTGGTGAAGACTGAACTATCTACTACCCTGGTGAAGACTGAAGTATCTACTACCCTGATGAAGACTGAAGTATCTACTACCCTGGTGAAGACTGAAGTATCTACTACCCTGGTGAAGACTGAAGTATCTACTACCCTGGTGAAGACTGAAGTATCTACTGCCCTGGTGAAGACTGAAGTACCTACTACCCTGGTAAAGACTGAACTATCTACTACCCTGGTGAAGACTGAAGTATATACTACCCTGATGAAGACTGAAGTAGTCAGTTTGACCAAAGTTGAAAAGCTGATTAAAAGTTAAATCTTCGGTATTTTTAATGAAGTCAACTGAAGATCACCCTCAAGATCTATAATTGCCAGCAAACTCTGTGGACAAGATGGCTGTATTGTGAGCTGGTTTTCACGCAAGACTTGAGAGAGGAGGGGGGGGGGGGGGGGGGGGGGAAGGGGATATGCCTCCTCAACTCTGCCCTCGTGTGACACACTGGTGAGATCTAAATGGGTATACACCTTAGCTAAATAGAATTGTATAATTATGTGGGACGACCACAATCAAGGCACATGATAAACTGTCATACAGAAATATGTATCTATCGATGTGTTTATTCGCCTGGGATGATGGGTACCTGGAAGAGCCAATTACCATTATCTTATTGGAAACTGCTAGATTTAGAGTTATTGGTAAAGTAGGTGCTATATATTTTTCGTGAACATATAGGCCCGTAGCCGGCTCATGGGAGATTAGGTAGTCACCTGGTCTGGCAGAGTTTTTAAATTCAATATTATTATCTCTTTATCCTGGCATAGTTGTCTTTGCCTGATGAGTCTTCCTTCCAGTTTAAGAAGCTGCAGTTTGCCACCAAACCTCTCCTAGGGAAATAAGGTCTTGCAAATGGACACTTCCCCAATTCACAGCATAGTGAATCAGCAGATGCTCTGGCTCGTGATGCTAAAGCGTGCAGATGATGGGAGTGGCCATGGATCTGCCTGACATTGGCCTGCTTTGCCACACAATATGCTGTTCTTCTCATCAGATCCTGTAAAGCCTGTTCCTACGAACTCCCGGTATAAAAAAAATGTCCATGAGAACGCTGCCTGATCTCCTTGCCTAGTCTGCTTGTAAGCTCCAGCTAAAAGACGAAGTCTTTCCTAGTTAAAATTATCGTGATAATTATCAATGAGCTTCCATGAATAGCGTAGTCAAGGCTCATTAGTTGCAATTAGCTAGGCTAGAGTGCTAGCTAAGTCATGGTGATTGGATTTGTAACCAACTGCAAGCCAAGCGACACCAAGTAAGTGGGCTTGTCTTAGCTTTTAATGGCTGACTTCTCTTTAGCTTATAAATTACCAACGTTTCAATCAATCTGCTTTGGCCTTTCAGGATGATTGAAACTACACAGGACCTAAGTTGCATAACTAGACGTCCACATAAAGTCACATGGGGTGCATATGATCCATGATATGTCTGATTGCTGCAGTGTAAGGTCAGTAACGTGTCGGACGGATAATGATTAGTGTGCGTAGTCTTGAGAGTTCAGCTCCATCCACCAAATAGTTCCAGCCCTACATCCTGATTACAACACTGATCCTCAGTTGGGAGGTGGATGTGCAGTGCTTCCTTCATGGGCACTTCCATCCACCTGTTGGCGCTGTCTATCACTGAGGTCTCCTCCCATAGGACTGAGTGGCGGTGGTGCCATGCATGTGCAGCGATGGTAGACTTCTTCATTTCTCCTTCTTGCTGTATCATGACTGCGTGTGTGAAACCACATCGTTATCTGCCTGATATGTTGTTGTGCTTACACTGCAGCAACGGCACATCATGTGTGACTTTCTTGGACAATGTTGGCTAGTCTATTTAAAGCACCTCAAAGGGCACTGCAGTACATCCTCCCCAATTATGGTTGGATAGTTCAGCTATAACTGTAAAAAAGTATTAGATTTTAAATTGCAGTCTGCAGGACATACAAAGTTGCCTTGAGGTGAAGTGCCCAGACCAGTGTAGCATAACCGGATACTTGTACTCCTTGTGTGTGGACAGCTGATAGTAGGATGGTGAACAGGTGGCAGCTGCTTGCAACAAAACCAGCAGAGATCCAGCTCGTTTCTTTACATTCCCCAAGAATTCCCAGCTGACATTAAAAAAATTTTTTTTAGGGAGGAGGGAGATTGTGTGGGAGATTGTGTGCTGTGGCCCAAGCCATCTTGGGACTGGGCCCACCTTATCTTTAAGTGTGTGCGACCACGCCCTGTGCCACAAATAGGAATAAGGAAAACTCATTTGTCCACGATGAGCACAAAGTCTCGCCAAATAACTACCGCGAAAAATATGAGAAAGGGATTGAGGGGACTGCGAGGTAGCCAAGACCAGCGGAAGGAAATACCAAGAGCAAGGTAACAGGACAGTCTAGATTTCCATAGGAGTCATCGAAAGGTAAAAACCGGTGAATAGTGACACAAGGTGAGAGATGGTGTCCTATGAAAGCAAATGTCTAGACGCGGAATTAACAAACACAAAACTTACCAGTATCTCGTCAACATACTCCGGGAGCTTCTTAGCCCAGCGGATATTTCGTCCATTCTTAGCTCCAAAGTTGCTTTCAGCATGGCTCTGCTGAGATAGTAAACTGGCAGACTAAACAAGCAATACTAACGAACACTCAGTTGACATAGTGCAGCTACAATGACTTTCTTAATAATCAAGAAAGTCAATTATTTAAGTTGAGCATTGAGAAAGTAATTGTATCAATATCGTCTTGTAGGAAATTATGTTATATCTATATACCTACTTACGTACCAATCACTATTCTTTCACATGTTTAGCTTGGGTACAACAGGACATTTATAATAATTTTAGTACCAATGCTAGGGACAAAGTTGGATTGCAACTAGCTAGCTCATGTGTTGTTGTGGGTATGTATTTTAGGTAGATTGAGTTGATGATCCTTACAAGCCTGACAACTTCACTCATTCCAGTTTTATTTCTGCAATAAAGTAACGTTCATTAGACTACTGTATGGGGGGAAAGAGTGCAAATGACTGCTTTACTGAGAACCAGGTTCTAGGAAAGAGCTAAAGGAACTTTTTGCATGCTATCACACAATGTCTGCGTACTTGGTTGAGACTTGAAAAGTTGTTGTTAGAAATCAAGATGCCTCGGTCTGACCCTGCCAATTCTACCACTCGATGTTGGCCATCGCAGGGTTTGCTGCTTTGCTTCTCCTTAGGCTTCCAGAGGCTTCCAGAGTAAATGGTTACTTGCAGGTACTGCTTGATCTCCATAAGCTTCCACCTCTGCACCAACAGAAAGCTGCACTACTCTCAACAACATTTTCCATTATGGCCCGTCTCAGGCAAACAACAAACTTTATGTGTATGCCATTGGAGTTTGTGGGATTATTTCTGTTTGCATCCACTGTAACCATGGAGACAAATAGCAAATAAGACATGCCCAAATAGTCGCTTATAAACTGAGAACTGAAGACAATGGGAGACAATGGGAGAAAAACATTGAGGAAAAAAATTCTGGGCATCAGCAGGGATTGAACTCATGCTTTTTGGGCGTTGTTACTCAACCAGACACCCAAACAATTGGAAGTCCTCCAAATAGATACTTGAACTCCTTCACAACTGCAATCAACAGTAACTGCCTTTCTAATTGTAGCCGCCCTTCAAATAGCAAATTGGACGGAAGTGAATAGTAACTGCAGTTCCTATTGGATAATATGCGGTAGTTACATAATGATTTATTTGATGAGCACTAAAGAATGTTGCAATCTTACACTGCCTTTTGTCTTTGGTTCTCTTCAGAGCTGCTTGATCCCTACAACTGCTTGATCCCTACAAATGAGATAGATCTGTATTGCCTAGCGATTCTAGCCATTCTAATCCCGTGTTGAAAGATTCATGTGTCTCTGAAGAAGTTACAGAGGTTTGAGATTGCTGGGTCATCTTCAGAAGCAGAGTTATTTCCAATGCAACCATCCATGACAGAGGCCACAATTTCATCATCTGTCAGTAGCTGGTAATCTGGGTCAGGCCAATCCTCTGCATATAGCCAGTTTTCATCACTTTCGTTGAATCCAAATGATTGAAATAAACCTCTAACACTCTCACTAATTACTGGAGGTGTTGCTGGGCTTTCAGGTTCCAAAGTGCTCCCAGCTTGATCTGAAAGAAGAAGCCTTTCTCTGGGTTCAGAGGTTATTTCATCCCATAATTATAATTGAGCACTCCCATAATTGAGCACTGCAATAATTTGTTTACAATTTCTGGAATGCTCGTAGGATAAACCATTTTCTAAAATTAGGTGGCATAAAAGGCATATCTTGTATCTTTTAAGGCCTTCAAGGATTCCTTGATGCATGGGCTGAATTATAGAGGCAGTGTTTGGTAGCAAACACTTGGTTCTCTCCATTACTAACTGCAGTGCAGCAGCAGAAGGGGGGGGGCTGGAGTATGTCAAGGAGTAACAACACTCTATATTCGATGTCATTTTCCATGAAAAATCTTCTGACATGTGTCATGAAATGCTCATGAAACCATCTCTCAAAATCTCTCAAAAATTGTTCCATCTATCCATGTCTTTTCTGTGGTAAGTAGTTGGTTATAATTGGAGGGGTGGTTCCTAATACAGGCAATACGGTAATCTCAGAAATTTTTATCTACGAAGTTGTAATTTCAACCTCTCATCTCGATTTCTTTGCTTCACCTTCACAATTCTCCTGATGCTCACAAACACATAAGATAACCAGTATTGAATTGCATTATAAATGTACATGTAGTTGGTGTTCTTTATTCCAGACACCCTCATATAGCACAACACCCAGATAAGGAAGATTTCACTGTACTTGATAGCTTTTCCACATAGAGCCTTGGGTAATAGGAAGCAGATCCAGTGTGTATACCGATATCTAAAGCTAAGAAGCTTAGGAGCTTTATTTATAGTAGCTTGCTGAGTTCCCTTTTCAGTGGCCACTAGTTTGGTTTCCATAATTGTGTTTTTCCTTTGCAGTTACCAGGACACGATCTCAAGGCCATGTGAAGCTGAATTTGAATATTGTGACGAAAGATTTGTGGAAACATGGATACAGGAATGGAACAACTTCTAGAAAAGATATATGACATTAGCGCACACATCAACCTGGCCATGTGAAATATTTGTATTAAAAGGAAAATTCCATTAGGTGTTTGTTCTTGTAGCAGCGGGGAAATATGAAGGTTACAAAAAATAATTCCATGTGAAGAATTTTCTGCCTATATTGCAGATATCATCTGAAATGAGTAAAAAAAAAAAGCAAGGTGGATAGGTAGAACAAAGCCTTAGATAAATAAACTGTTGTAGGTCACTTTGCCTTATAAAACATTCTTTTCTTTAGAAAGAAGTACTTTAGTGAGGAGTTTCACACATGCTGCTGTGAGTTCAATGGCATTCAACCAAATATATTTTCACAACTACCTCTGATTACAAATCCAGACTAAAATCACTAAATATATATATATATGTTTATTTTTTGTAACTGCAAGTTCTGCAAGTTGGAATGTGAAGTAAAATCCTCCTCCAACTCATTCAAGTAATAACTTCAGCTTCAAGTCTTGAATGGCTATAACAACTGTGATTGATAGAGCTGTACAAACACAACAACTTACCATAAAGATATTTTTATATATATTTTGGAAGTGGACTTATGAAGAGGATCTAAAATTATAGAGACAAACATAAAATAAAAAACCCTTGTGGTTACGACTTTGGAGCTCCATAGATTCTGTACACTTTGCTATATGAACTTTAGCTATTATATAGCTCAAATGATAGATCTCTCTGTGGGCTCTCATTTGATATTCAGCCAAAGTTGGAATCCCAAAATCTGAATGCCTGGACTGGTTGAGTTTGTGGCACTAGGATTTTGAAAAAAATATTCAGCACCTGCGCTTGCCTGTATAATTGAAAGCTAAAACAACCTGCGCTTGCCCAATAATTATTATTGAAAGCTAAAACACAACTAATTAGGCAAGCGTAGGGTGCCGAAAATTTTTCTTTCTTCTTTCCTGCAACGCTGCCTAATTCCTTACGTTTTAACGCCTAAATCAGTTGTCGAATAGGGCTTCCTATATAGACGTAACAAAAATGATAGATCTCTCTCTGTGTTCTCTTTTTGGTATTAAAAAAGTTGCATAGAACTAGGCTGAAGTAAGCAGCCGAAGTAGGAGTACCTCAATGTTGGTCCTGATTGGAATAAGCAAGTAAAGTGTGCAGAATCGTAACCATTAAGCATGTTTTCTAGACTTTACCTGTCTTTGTCCCCTTTTAAACTCAAACTCAGGTAATAAATATAGCCGGTGTTTAGTAGCTAGACATTCCTACTTAGAACAAGGTCATGGATGTAGGGAAGAAGGAAGCAGGAGTGAACTGTTATATGGCGAGCTGAGGAATGATCTTTGGTCCCCTCCCCGTCCCCCTCCTTGAGCAGCGGGACACTACTGTTGATAATATAGATTGTTGTTAGTTATACTGTTACATATCACACTGTGCTGTAGTATATGTGGTGGCCTTTAGCAGGCTCAGCAGTATCAAGATTAAATCTTAGATTCAGGAATACACCAACATTCTTGATCTCACCAAATTTTATAACTTAATCAAGCAAAGTGTCTCTGTTCACATCTGGCTTCTCTTCAGTCCACCTGAATCACGCAGTTTCCTGTCCACCTGAATCATGCAGTTTCCTGTCCATGTTTAAATTTTTATTCCATTATGAATTTTTCCAACCGCACCAGCAATATGGCAGTATAAAAATTATATGAAGAGAGAGGGGGGAAAAAAGGGAAAATGAAAAGAGAGAGAAATTTATAAAGGAAAAAAAACGACCCCGAAGGGATTCGAACCCTCAATCTTCTGATCCGAAGTCAGACGCCTTATCCATTAGGCCACGAGGCCGGGTTATCAAGGTGACTTCATTATACCGTTTTATAATAATTTTACCATTTAGTTGTGAATCCCACGGTAGGTTTCGTCGTAACGTAAACATCGCTTTAAAAGACAAACTTTAATTAAAGATGGCAGCAGAAGTTAATGCTGAGTTTGTTAGAGGTGTGTATACGTACACGGGAGAAGGCCAAGCTGTACCCTTACCTTTCGCAGAGTCCACAATACTTCTAGTAGCCGAGAAAACTCAAGATGGATGGTGCAGGGGATTTGCAGCTGGAAAAGAGGGATGGTTCCCTATCAGCTATGTGAAACCACTGGGAAACAGCGAACTTTTGCAGGTGATAAAGCACAATAACTTGGCTAGCTGATAGGGTTGCATGTAGTAAAAGTTATTTTGAAGCGCAATTCATTGATAGGCAAGCTAATGAGCTGCATGCATCAATAGGTGGTGTTTAGAAGCAATGATTCTGTAAAAGTTTGCTCAATAGTAATGGTGTAATTTGGGTCTGACAGGTACAAAAACATTGTCCTCTCCAGTTTTATTAAAATAATATTGTATGTATCTTATGTCTTATGGTCAGCAGGATCAAATTCAACATTCAATAACATAAAATATAGATTCTGCTACACTCCCTAGCTACGGTTTAAAATGGTGAATAGCAACCCCCCCCCCCCCCCCCCTCCCCAAACCAAAGTTCATTGGCCATACTAGCTCCAAAAACACTCCCAGCATGCCTTGAATACCTCTAAGATTGTAGCTAAACTGGCAGTGCAAGTCAAATAAAATAAAATAAATTAAGAATTAAAAAAAACCCTTGAAATTTAACTCCTAAATCTTCTATGTATCTCTCTGTATCTCTCTCTTACAGTCCCCCCCTCCACCCTCCACCCTCGTGTAACTTCCATACAACGTAGATCCATTTATGGAACTTTTGGACTCCAAATGTTCCAATGCACATCCATTCCAGTAGCAATTATATAATCAAGCTAATGTATGTGCAATATCGTTCGATGATGCACATGCAATTGATGAGTGCAAGAACTGAATGCTCTATTGATTGCAAGGAGTTTGTGGCCAATCACCAAAACACATGCTGTTTGGTTGCAAATCCAATGGAAGTTATAGCTGATCCTACATGAGTATACGCAATGATAGCAACAGGACGTGGCTTGATCTGATAGTACAAGAGCAATAAACAATTTCGAAAAAAGTCCTGGAGACCTGGAAGTCCTAATTAGAACTCAAAACACAGAACAAACCAAACGGTCAAAAATAACTTCAAAAGAGATCAAAGAATGTCTTATACGTACAACAACTTTCTTGATAATCACTCACTTGACGTTTCGGCAAGCCTTCATCAGGAATAATTTAATTATTGTTAAAATGAGCGGAAACAAAACTGTACATATGTAGACCACCACGACTGCATCGTGAGTTGACCTTTTGCCATTTAATATCGAGAACACCAATGTAATGATTGTTGCAATGATTTTAAATGGTAAAGGGTCATCTAAACTAGTTGTGGTCTACTTGGGTACTGTCTTGCTTCTTCTCTTCTTTTTTCCTTTTTTTTTGGATAGGTCAATTCCAAATCTTTTAATGTTTTTGCTCTTGTATATGCACACCCGTACTAATATACTGTATTTCTTCCATTCCTCCAATTGGCCTCCAATTGTAACTAGTAGCCCACTCTCAAGTAACCTCCCTTCCAATTGTAACCACGGAGGCAACTAGCAAATAAGACATGCCCTAATAATTGCTAAATAAGCTTATAAACTGAGAACTGAAGACAACAGAAGTCTGTGCTCCAGCAGGCTTGAACCCTTGATTCCTGCTTTCCAGGCGGGTTACTCAACCGTTGAGCCACGGGCACCCAAACAACCGCTGAGCCACGGGCACCCAAACAATTAGAAGTCCTCCAAATGGGCACTTGAACTCCTTCACAACAGCAATCAATAATAACCTCCCTTCTAATTGTAACCATCCTTCCAATGGTAATCGCTGGTAGATTGGACGGAAGCAAATAGTAACCGAGGTTCTTATTAGAGAATATTCAGTAACAACTCTTGCAAATAATGTGAAAAGCAAGAATGCCAGAACACTAAACTAGCCATGTTTTACCCTATAGTCTGCGTATGCAACATAAATCTGGCCTGCAAAAAAAGATGCTCTGAGTCCAGGTTTGTAGGTTGAGCTATCCTTATTCACTTGTGTGACCAACTGGATCACGAGCAAACATAACAAGTAATTCCCACTTGCTCCCCCCAGAGTATATACATCCTAGTGAGTGACCATCCCTTGGCTAAAGCTATGGGTTCATGAAGGGGAAAGAAGGAGAGTGTGCTGAGAATATATACATCCTAGTGACTGACCATCCCTTGGTTCTATGGCCTAAAGCTATGGGTTCATGAAGGGGAAAGAAAGAGAGTGTGCTGAGAGTATATACATCCTAGTGAGTGACCATCCCTTGGCTCTAGGGCCTAAAGCTATGGGTTCATGAAGGGGAAACGAAGAGAGTGTGCTGAATAAATGCAACTTAGTTTTAGCTGAAATTCGCCCATTCTTCAGCTTGAGAGGTACTCTGTAGCAAAGGCTGTGGCTGACGCTGGTATGTTTCAACTGGAGGGTCACCTTGTATGTAATCAGTGGTTTGTTTGTTCCACACCACAGAAGGGTATCCAGCCATCCAGTCTTGCCCTGTTGATGTACTCTGACCTATGGAAAGCCCATGTCACCAATGATAACAAGATCTACTATGTCAATACTGAGAACCAAGGTATGTGCACATTGTAATGCACTGGTAATTCAACACGGATAATATCCCCCAGTGCCGTAGACCATTGTCCTATTGTGCAGGCAGTATTGTTTGGGCATCGAGTGAGTGTTGGATACTTATAAACAATCGGCCGTGACATGATCAGGTTGCACACGTGCTAACTCTCACACACACACACATACACACACACACACACACACACACACACACCATTTGTACTTGTTCAAGGGCTAGGGCTCAAGCTAGAGAGAGAGTGGAGTTGTAATAGCCAAGGAGAACTTGGCTGGTTTCAATTTACAGGATAGTGTAGGAAATACTTAAGCAGCAACTGATCAGGCAGAGAGGAACTGAGAGAGGTCCACGGGCGAGGAGCAATCCTTCCTTATTGCTGCGTGTACAGCCTAAGTTGATTTCCAATATCCCAAAGGCAGCAGTACATATTGTGGGAATGTAGCACTCAAGAGCTATCACAACTATGTACCAATGATGACTTTCAGCTTCTTGAAATTCGGCGAGTGTACTTGACAATTATTGCAGCTTTCATTTTTCATGAGATTTACCTTTACCTTGCTCTATGTCATCATTATCATCGAATGTCATGTGATTAAGGTATCGGAGATCATGGTCTTTAATCCTGATTGATCCAAAACAGTTTGTCCTTGCGTAGCATGGTGGTCAGGCTGTCTGGCATTACACCCCTTTGTCTCTCTCTGGTTCTCTTGCCCTCTACCCTGCAGCATGTTCTAGGTCTTGCCCTCTCCCTTGCCAGCATGTTCTAGGTCTTGCCCTCTCCCCTGCCAGCATGTTCTAGGTCTTGTCCTCTCCCCTGCCAGCATGTTCTAGGTCTTGCCCTCTCCCCTGCCAGCATGTTCTAGGTCTTGCCCTCTCCCCTGCCAGCATGTTCTAGGTCTTGCCCTCTCCCCTGCCAGCATGTTCTAGGTCTAGTCCTCTCCCCTGCCAGCATGTTCTAGGTCTAGTCCTCTCCCCTGCCAGCATGTTCTAGGTCTTGTCCTCTCCCCTGCCAGCATGTTCTAGGTCTAGTCCTCTCCCCTGCCAGCATGTTCTAGGTCTTGCCCTCTCCCCTGCCAGCATGTTCTAGGTCTTGCCTTCTCCCCTGCCAGCATGTTCTAGGTCTAGTCCTCTCCCCTGCCAGCATGTTCTAGGTCTTGCCCTCTCCCCTGCCAGCATGTTCTAGGTCTTGCCTTCTCCCCTGCCAGCATGTTCTAGGTCTAGTCCTCTCCCCTGCCAGCATGTTCTAGGTCTAGTCCTCTCCCCTGCCAGCATGTTCTAGGTCTAGTCCTCTCCCCTGCCAGCATGTTCTAGGTCTAGTCCTCTCCCCTGCCAGCATGTTCTAGGTCTAGTCCTCTCCCCTGCCAGCATGTTCTAGGTCTAGTCCTCTCCCCTGCCAGCATGTTCTAGGTCTAGTCCTCTCCCCTGCCAGCATGTTCTAGGTCTAGTCCTCTCCCCTGCCAGCATGTTCTAGGTCTTGCCCTCTCCCCTGCCAGCATGTTCTAGGTCATTCCCTCTCCCCTGCCAGCATGTTCTAGGTCTTGCCCTCTCCCCTGCCAGCATGTTCTAGGTCTTGCCCTCTATTCCGCTAGTTAAAAGCATGTTTTTGCAGTTTGCTCTTCCAAAACTTCTGCACTTGTTATTCTATCCTTGTTAGACATCTTTGCATTCTTCTTGGGAACTACATTGCCATTACCTTACATACCATGTACATGTACCGCTCACTACCTTACATACATGTACATGTACCTCTCACTACCTTACATACATGTACATGCACCACTCACTACCTTACATACATGTACATGCAGCACTCATTAGCTTAGATACATGTACATGCACCACTCATTGCCTAACATACATGTACATGCACCACTCATTGCCTTACATACATGTACATGCAGCACTCGTTACCTTACATACATGTACATGCACCACTCATTACTTTACATACATGCACATGCAGCACTCATTACCTTACATACATGTACATGCACCACTCATTACCTTACATACATGTACATGCAGCACCCATTACCTTACATACATGTACATGCACCACTCACTACCTTACACATACATGTACATGCAGCACTCATTACCTTACATACATGTACATGCAGCACTCATTACCTTACATACATGTACTTGCACCACTCATTGCCTTACATACATGTACATGCACCACTCATTACCTTACATACATGTACATGCAGCACTCATTACCTTACATACATGTACATGCATCACTCATTACCTTACATACATGTACATGTACCAATCATACCTTATATACATGTACATGCAGCACTCATTACCTTACATACATGTACATGCACCACTCATTACCTTACATACATGTACATGCACCACTCATTGCCTAACATACATGTACATGCATCACTCATTACCTTACATACATGTACATGCACCACACATACATGTACATGCAGCACTCATTACCTTACATACATGTACATGCACCACTTATTGCCTTACATACATGTACATGCACCGCTCACTACCTTACATACATGTACATGCACCACTCATTACCTAACATACATGTACATGCATCACTCATTACCTTACATACATGTACATGCACCACACATACATGTACATGCAGCACTCATTACCTTACATACAAGTACATGCACCACTCATTACCTTACATACATGTACATGCACCACTCACTACCTTACATACATGTACATGCAGCACTCATTACCTTACATACATGTACATGCACCACTCATTGCCTTACATACATGTACATGCAGCACTCATTACCTTACATACATGTACATGCACCACTCATTACCTTACATACATGTACATATAGCACTCACTACCTTACATACATGTACATGCAGCACTCACTACCTTACATACATGGACATGCAGCACTCGTTACCTTACATACATGTATATGCAGCACTCATTACCTTACATACATGTACATGCATCACCTATTACTTAAAATAACTGCACATGCTGTACTCATTACCTTACAAACATGTACATGCACCACTCATTACCTAAAATACATGTACATGCAGCACCCATTGCCTTACATTCATGTACATGCACATGTATACCACTCACTACCTTACACACCTGTACATGCACCACTCATTATCTAACATGCATGTACATGTATGTAAGTATTGGCTTGAGAGATATTTCACCGATAAAACTGATATTTTACGAATGCTGTTTTTGATCTGGATACTTGGCCAGAAAGCGCAATTATGATAATTGGTTCCTAAATGAATACCAACCGCGATAATCCGATTGTTATGGTCCATGGGGGATGTTCAGATACTGTACATAACTAGGCCAATATCACTTACTTGTATTTTTACAGCATTGTTGAAGTGTCTCGAATTCCAATGTTTAGTTGAGGAACTTGACACCGGAGGTTTATATGACTGCACAGCAGCGAGCTGGTGGCATGTTTGTGTATTAGGATGAAGGGCACGTGCCATCAGCAGGAAGTGAATGAGAACAAACATTCCATCCTCTAACTTTTTTCACCTAAAGAAAGAAAGCATGCATAGTAGTATAGGACACAAGCTGTGAGCTGTAGTGTAGGACACAAGCTGTGAGCTGTAGTGTAGGACACAAGCTGTGAGCTGATTGTATAGGACACAAGCTGTAGTGTAGGACACAAGCTGTGAGCTGTAGTGTAGGACACAAGCTGTTAGCTGTAGTATAGGACACAAGCTGTGAGCTGTAGTGTAGGACACAAGCTGTGAGCTGTAGTGTAGGACACAAGCTGTGAGCTGTAGTGTAGGACACAAGCTGTGAGCTGTAGTATAGGACACAAGCTGTGAGCTGTAGTGTAGGACACAAGCTGTGAGCTGTAGTGTAGGACACAAGCTGTGAGCTGTTTTATAGGACACAAGCTGTGAGCTGTTTTATAGGACACAAGCTGTTAGCTGTTTTATAGGACACAAGCTGTTAGCTGTATTATAGGACACAAGCTGTTAGCTGTTTTATAGGACACAAGCTGTTAGCTGTTTTATAGGACACAAGCTGTGAGCTGTAGTATAGGACACAAGCTGTTAGCTGTAGTGTAGGACACGAGCTGTGAGCTCGACAACTTCTATAACCTGCTTATACTACCAAGTATTAAAATTAAGGTCCCTTGCTAGTGTGTATTATATAGAAGAAGACTGAGCCATTCATTGGAGCCAGTCGGGCTGATACTATCTGGTGTTAGAGCCAGCCAGGAGACAGATCTTTCAGACCCTTGATGAGATCAACCACTTGCGCTATTGTTGTTCTTGAGATTGAACAATGACCTTTATACAGAGATGCCAGCCATGGTTGTGTTTGATGCGTTCATAGAATGGACACCGTGCACATAGTCATCGTGTATGCCATAGGTACTATTGCAGTTCAGAAGTGAGGTTGCTACACAGGATATTAGTGAGCATGATATATATGTGTGTACATGTATGATAAGTAGTTGGAGCTGCAGCTTGCCTGTAATCAGAGTTATTACTGACCTAGCCTGCTGTGGAGCTGGCTAACTTTTCAGGTAGCACGACGGCTGCTGAATCTCGATGTCCAGGTGTCTTTTACAGCAGCATGAAGGCCTAATGAGGACACTTCATGATTCTTTTGATCAGACCAAAGATATATTTATCATGCCATCAAGTCATTTCTTGCAATTTGATTGGCTGATAAATGCGTAGATATATCCCGTATCCTACCCCCCTTGATCCGTACCTGGTTGACTACGCATGCGCGAGTTGCTCCGGTTGTCATGTAGACACCATGACGTTGCTATGACAGGCCACTTTGACACGGCCTGGAAATATATATATTTTTATAGTGATTGGTGGGTGTTCAGTGAGTTCAGGCAGGTTGAAGTATGTAGGTTGATAGCTCTATGGGGGCACACACTGGACCAACACCACACTGGGTCGAGGCAGGTTGAAGTAGGTTGACAATAGCTCTTTGTCATACTTTATGGTGCGATAGATTATGGTGCGATAGAATTCATTGTTAGGCTTGGTTTAGGTGAGATACAGATTACGTGTACATCTAGTCTCGGAGCTCGTACACGACAAGATGCGCAAGCTCCAAACCCCTTGAGTAGAGATAATCCATATCCCACCCAACCTCGCATAATACTAATAGAAACTAGCAGACCAATAACTTGATCACTCTTTCTTGCTTTGCGAGGTATGGTGGAGGGCAATTATGTATGAATGAGGGCATGCCCACTGATAATACATTATTGTAGCTGCTAGAATCAAGATCTAGAGCCAGGTTGATGTATTTGTCAGGCAGCAGAAGAGAGCTACATGTTCTTCACAGCCTCCAGAGGTCCTCTGTCGTAGGACACTGTGCAGGTCATGATAAGTTTTCTTTCTATATCACACTGGGTTGAGGCAGGTTGATTAGGCTGACAATAGCTCTATGGGGACACACACTGGACCAACACCACACTCAGGTTGATATAGGCTGACAATAGCTCTATGGGGACACACACTGGACCAACCTCACACTGGGTTGAGGCAGGTTGATATAGGCTAACTATAGCTCTATGGGGACACACACTGGACCAACCTCACACTGGGTTGAGGCAGGTTGATATAGGCTCACAATAGCTCTATTGGGACACACACTGGACCAACCTCACACTGGGTTGAGGCAGGTTGATATAGGCTGACAATAGCTCTATGGGGACACACACTGGACCAACCTCACACTGGGTTGAGGCAGGTTGGAGTAGGTCAATTATGGGGACACACACTGGACCAACATCACACTGGGTTGAGGCAGGTTGAAGTAGATTGACACACACTCCAATTAAAGAGGTCATTTATAATATCTTTCACTTTGTGTTATTGTAACATGAAAGGTGAAAATCCATTGAAAGCACATGGCATGTCGGACCTCCGGTTGAGGGTGACCATACATCTCACTCATCTTCCACGTGCATAAGTAATATTTAATGTTCTGCAAATGGAGAACACGGAATTATCTGGCCAGGCTCTTTGAATTGTTGTCTTTGTTCAATGCTTGTGGCTGCACCTACAGAGCCACTTGTACAGTTTACAGCACCATTGCGCTTCACGGTGGCATCATTGTGACGTGGCGATGCATTTCCTCATCTTGACGGTGGCATCATTGTGACGTGGCAATGCATTTCCTCATCTTGACGTAAATAAGCAACAAAGCTATCTGCATTGGGTGCCATATGTTATGCAATGTAGGGAAAATGTATGTTGTTAATTATGGAACAGAAGCTTCACAATTGTGTAGAATGAAGGTTACCTGATTGTGGATCAAAAGTTTCCTAATTGTGGACCAGAAGTTTCCCAATTGTGGACTAGAAGTTTCCTAAGTTGTGATTGTGTAGGCAAATCTTGACAGTGACAAAAACTAACATCCTGTTAGGTGATTGTATGCCAATTATAAGAATGTAATCTTGGAGGGGTTTAATTAAACAAGATGGCTAGTCTACTTATGAGGGCTCTAACAATCTAGCCTATAAATATGTTTGCATGGCAACGTCTTGAGTGTGGATGTCTTCCCCTTTACGCACGTCTTGTGTCTCCTCTAGCCACCCCCGAACCTTGCGAGCCACCCCCCAACCTTGCGAGCCTTTCCAGAAGTGATCGGCTGCTACAAATCAGTTTGTCATGTTTGCTGGGATGCTATAAGCACTCTGCTTTAACGAGCTCTTGGCGCACGTTGTCGAGAGACACCATTTTAGTTTTCAAGGAGGTGCAGTGTTTGTGTGGATTATTGACATTGTGTTAATGAGATTTGACACTATCCAATACACACAAAAAACATTTGCATACCTCGCAGAGTTTCTGTAGGTGTTTGCTAGTTATTGTGTTCTTTCCATCTTCTATAGATGCGGCTGTAGAATTTTATGGGTTGAAACAAAGTGTGTGTATATGTGTTTATACACACGATTTCATAGTCTGTTTCATGCTGATGTTGCCATCATCACAATCAGTATCAACCATTGTACATTACTGCATGTGTACGGACTTGCTTCTGCCCTTCCCTCCCACTCCTACTCCCTTCACCCTTTCCACTCCCCCACTCCCACATCCCTTATCCTACTCTCTTCTGTCACTTCCCCCACTTCCACCACCTCTTCCCCTATCCCTTCTCCCACCCTTCCCCCCACCCTTAACCCGCTTCCTCACCCTCATCCCTTCGCCTCCTCTCCCTCGTCCCTTCACCTTCCCCCTCACCCCTTCCCCCTTATTGCTTCTCCTCCCCCTCCCCCGCTCCTTCCCCCCCTCACCCCTCCCCCCTCATCCCTCCCCCTACTCCTCCAACCTTCCCTTCACCCTTTCCCCTCATCATCTCTCCCCCTCCCCCTAATCCCTTATCCTTTCTCCCCCTCCCCCCTTTCCATTCATCCCTTCTCCTCCCCCTCTACCCAACCCCTTCCCCAGATGCTCTCCCCTCACCCATTTCCGTCCTCCTCTCCCCCACTCCTTCCCCTCGCCCATTCCTGTCCTCCTCTCGCCCATTCCTGTCCTCCTCTCCCCCACTCCTTCCCCTCACCCATTCCTGTCCTCCTCTCCCCCACTCCTTCCCCTCGCCCATTCCCGTCCTCCTCTCCCCCACTCCTTCCCCTCACCCATTCCCGTCCTTCCTCTCTCCCACTCCTTCCCCTCGCCCATTCCCGTCCTCCTCTCCCCCTCTCCTTCCCCTCGCCCATTCCCGTCCTTCCTCTCTCCCACTCCTTCCCCTCGCCCATTCCCGTCCTCCTCTCCTCCTCTCCTTCCCCTCGCCCATTCCCGTCCTCCTCTCCCCCTCTCCTTCCCCTCGCCCATTCCCGTCCTTCCTCTCTCCCACTCCTTCCCCTCGCCCATTCCCGTCCTCCTCTCCCCCACTCCTTCCCCTCGCCCATTCCCGTCCTTCCTCTCCCCCACTCCTTCCCCTCACCCATTCCTGTCCTCCTCTCCCCCACTCCTTCCCCTCACCCATTCCCGTCCTTCCTCTCCCCCACTCCTTCCCCTCGCCCATTCCTGTCCTCCTCTCCCCCACTCCTTCCCCTCTCCTTTCTTCCGTAAGTTCAAACACATTTATATTTGTACTTGGGAAATTAAACATATTTGACCTCTTCAAGTTGAAAAGATCTGAATTTGTGTATTTAAATACGTATTTGATAGTTCAAATACATACATATTAAAATACTTGTCTAAATGTGCATGTTTTGATATGAATATTTTGCTGACCACATATTTGTTCCTCGTGGGAGTTCAGTAATAGCATTGGTCACTAACAAACACTACGAGTGTGTTCTATGTGTAGGATATTGAATTGCGATTAGTGGCCAGTAAGACTAATGCACTCTCCTTGTTCATTTCAAGATTAGTGGCCAGTAAGACTCTCTCCTGGCTCACTTCAAGATTAGTGACCAGTAAGACTCTCTCCTGGCTCAAGATTAGTGACAGCAAGACTAGCACTCTCCTGGCTCACTTCAAGATTAGTGACCAGCAAGACTCTCTCCTGGCTCACTTCAAGTTTAGTGACCAGTAAGACTAGCACTCTCCTGGCTCACTTCAAGGTTAGTGACCAGTAAGACTCTCTCCTGGCTCACTTCAAGGTTAGTGACCAGTAAGACTCTCTCCTGGCTCACTTCAAGGTTAGTGACCAGCAAGACTCTCTCCTGGCTCACTTCAAGGTTAGTGACCAGCACCCTCCTGGCTCACTTCAAGGTTAGTGACCAGTAAGACTCTCTCCTGGCTCACTTCAAGGTTAGTGACCAGCAAGACTCTCTCCTGGCTCACTTCAAGGTTAGTGACCAGTAAGACTAGCACCCTCCTGGCTCACTTCAAGGTTAGTGACCAGTAAGACTAGCACTCTCCTGGCTCACTTCAAGGTTAGTGACCAGCAAGACTCTCTCCTGGCTCAAGATTAGTGACCAGTAAGACTAGCACCCTCCTGGCTCACTTCAAGGTTAGTGACCAGTAGGAGGAGCACCCTCCTGGCTCACTTCAAGGTTAGTGACCAGTAGGAGGAGCACTCTCCTGGCTCACTTCAAGGTTAGTGAGCAGTAGGAGGAGCACTCTCCTGGCTCACTTCAAGGTTAGTGACCAGCACCCTCCTGGCTCACTTCAAGGTTAGTGACCAGTAGGAGGAGCACTCTCCTGGCTCACTTCAAGGTTAGTGACCAGTAGGAGGAGAGTGGCTCACTTAAGATTAAGATTAGTGACCACCAAGACTAATGCACTCTCCTGGCTCACTTTGCAATCAAAGCAAGATTATCTAAAATTGAATTTTACAAGAACTAAACAATTGTATTGGATTGACCTCATAAGAAAGGAAAGGAAACAGGACTGTACTGATGTTGACAACAGCCAGTTAGAGGACCTTTTACCGTTTAAAAACGAACAACCATTATATAAATTTTTTTTTAAAGCAGTACAATATTGGTGTATAGGATTTAAAATGGTAAAGGGTCACCTGTTTGTGGTCAATATTTGGTCATGTCTAGTGTTAATTTCTTTTGTGACTACGTAGCTATTGGACTACTTATCTATTTGCTATGTATTTGTACCCATGTCTGCCGTACTCCTTCCCCTGTCCTCCCTCCTATCCCCATTTCCTTTCCCTCTCCCCCATCCCTTTCCCACTGCCTTCACCCTTTCCCCCACCCCTGACCACTCCCCCTTCCCCCACCCTCTACCTTTCCCCACCCCCTTATTATTGTGCTGGTTGACTCCTCAAAACTTGTCTAGTTACAGCAGCTCTGGCATGTGGTGGGAGGAGTTTGTAGCAAAGTGCTAATAATTCCTCAAACTCGAAACCCAATATAAAGGATAGTAGCAAACTCCCACAGAGCATGCTTGTGCAGAGATGGAAGCTTATGGTAATCAAGCAACAGCTGCAAGCAAACCAAACTTGCTGCACATCTAAGGAGGAGCCCAGCAGGAAACCCTGCACGATTGCCAACATAGAGTGGTACAATGAATAGACAGAGGTCACTTGATTTTTAGAAACTACTTTTCAAAGATTCAACCAAGATGTATATGGCCATTGTGTGATAGCTCTGTTAAGTTCATAAGTTTCATCAGATGTGCTTTATTGCTGGATGGGTTGGTTCCTGTACACAAGTTTTGTTTATGGGAAGGGAGGGAGGGTGGAAGCAAACTGGGCAATCATGTTTGGGAGTCCTCCACTTCTTTATCCCCCGGGAAGGTTTAAGTCTGAGCAGAGGACTAGGGGGAATCCTGGAGTCAACGTGGATGTCCGAGTGCCCCTCTAGTCCCAGCCCTAGGCTTGTAGGTGGTTAAGAACTTTGAACTATCTCTAGTTGATCCTGAGATTGCCCCTGGCACCACTGGACATAGTTGGTTGTCCCATGCATGCTTTATCACATGCTTTAATCACATGCTTTGTCACATGCTCGGTTATTTTGTCACATGTATAATTCTGCACTTGTCACATGCTTGGTTACGTGCAGGCTTATCACATGCATTGTCACATGGATTATATATCCCATGTTTTGTCACATGTTGTTACATGCAAGGTCACATGCCTTGTCACATGCATGCTTTATTGCATGTATTGTCACATATATTGTCACATGGATTATATATCCCATGTTTTGTCACATGTTGTTAATGCTTAATTATCAGGGGTGGCTCCGCCAATTTTAACGTGGTCAGGCCAGGATGTGGGTGTGGTTGGGTGTGGTCAAAACGTGACAGATTTTTCATTTTCACATTTAAATTAAATTGCAGTTAATAATAGAGATTCATTAAATAAAGGTACCAATACATGTTGTCTGCGTTCACTTTTAATGACAAATTCATTGGCAACTTCGTTTAGAACAATTTTGTCCGAAGATCTTTGTGGACATGCAATGATGCCATTAAACTGTTCAATCTCTCCCGAGACATTGTTGAACGCAAATAGGACTTCACACGAGCATTGCACTAAATGACCGTTCACTGGTACTATTCATAGCAGGCATAACTAGTAGAAGTTTAGCCAAAAGAATTACTTCACTAGTTAATTCCTTCTCAGCAGGTGACAATTCTTTGAAATATGACATTTTGTCTGAAATGTTTGATGTCGTTACTTGGTGTACAGTTGCAATGTAACTATGGTTAGCCGTAAGAAGTCCAGCCTGAAAGATAGGTTCACATGGGGGTGTCGTGCGTGTAAAACTGTAAAGTCGATTCGTCATGGTTTGTATGTCTATGTCGATATTTTTAGATATAATAATAGAGATAATAATAATATATCTTATTGAAGGGAGCTTCTTCTCAAAGTCAATGCTGAGTTTGCAGACATGGCTTCTTTTAATATATTGGTGGGACAGAGAGTACCAGGTTACTGGCTGCTGCAAGTGAAGCAGGGTGCAGTCGACCAACTGCGATTAATGTGTATCAGTGGTTGCGGGAGGTTTGTTCAACAGCCCTTTGTAGCTGACCGATAATCAAAATGTTGAATCCTACTGGAATAAGAGTAAGTTATACTGCAAGATATACACAGTATATAGATAATTTGATTAATGCAGGCGAAGATAAAGTTTAAAAGGATGAAGGGGGTTCATCATCAACTTCCTCCATACCTTGATGAATTTATGTGGAGGGAGAGGAATGCCCGCACAACTGCCGAGGCTTTTGGCAGCATCCTACATGCAATCAAAACACAGTACCCAGTATAAGTTTGCCCTCTGATGTTTTGTTTTGTTGTTTTTTTGGTCTCAAAGTCGATGCTGCATTTGTTGTTTTATGAAGTGTTAATAAGAAGTCGTGTTAATTTTTTGTTGTGTATTGTGTATTGCTGCTAATGAATATTGTTCTGTCCAGGGGTATTTGTTTACTTACTTCGGGTATCCTTTCTTGATGCCTTCTGAATGCTCCATCAAAATCAAAGGACTCGCTCTACATGGTGCACGCATTTAAGATAAGCAGGGAAAAGTGTGTTTTAAAATATGTACCGCGAAAACAATTGACGCACATGGATTTTTCGACTTCCGGAGTCTTACTCTTTACATGATCCCAATTACCTTGGAGTCCTCTTCACTCATGAGCTTCATCAGTTGAAACAGATTTCCATCACCACGATTGTCATGACCACGTATCCCACATCCCTGCCTTGCCAAAAACCAGTGCCGATTTTTTGCTCTGTCTTGGGCCAAAGTACTAGATCTCACCTATAGTTGTTGGCATTGTAATTAGCTTCTCAACTGCTATCTTGTGGCACTGACTTTTCTCATGCTGTCAGATACCTAGTGTGGCATCTTTCCAATTCGTAAATCTCCGACAATATAAAGCATTCTAAATAAGTGAAGAGTACTATGAACTTTAAAAGTTAAGTTAAAAGATCTATTTCACTTGTTTTCTAGTCCACTGTTAGCCTTGAGGAAGTCGCTAAACTTACAAAAGCAGCATCGGTAGCTCCTGGCTTCACTGTTATATGCTTAGCCTTAACAGCTTTGCAGCAGAGCTGGCAGTGCAGAGAATCTCTGGCTTCACCATAATGTAGCGTACGGAACCAGCTCACTTGGCAAGATCTCTCCACTACCTTCTTTTTCCCGAAAGCTCTCTTCGGAAAGGCAAAGGGGATCAATCCCAATATAAGCCTCCAAGGGTCGTGCGCATTTTTAATTATGCGAGCGGTCAAAAGGTGTCGAATGTGTTAATGAAACTTATAAAACTGATGGCTGCTTCAGGAACATTAAGATACCCTAGCCCTAGCCCTAGCCCTAGCCCTAGGCTTAGCCCTAGCCCTAAAATAATTATAAGATATATCATGGCAAAAACATGGTAAAAGATATATATATCATGGTAAAAACATGGTAAAAGATATATATATCAGGGGGGGGGGGGGGGGGCTTTAAGGATACTCCTTATGCTCCTTACTAAACTAGTTGCTCTGTGGTCTCGCTCCTCTGGAGTATTGGAGTAAAGATTAGACCATTAGCAGCTGTAGGAACATTAGCAGCTGTAGGACCACAGCTAGTTTCAGAAAACACGAATATCATGGTAAAAAAATGGTAAAAGATATATCATGGTAAAAACAAAAACTATATATTTTAAATAATATAATTATAAGGAATTATAATGTGCAGTTCACCAGCCACATGCACAGTTCATTATAAGTTTCATTATAAGTTTCATTAACACATTCGACACCTTTTGGTACCGCTCGCATAATTAAAAGCGCGCACGATTTTTTCGACCCTTGGAGGCTATATTGGGATTGATCCGGCAAAGGATTCGGACGGTTGACGAGGAACTTCAGGAAGGTTATCGAACACTTCAGACGCTACACCAAAGCTCGAAGCCATGCCACAGCCAGACCCTACAGGCTAGTCAATTGGGTAAGTGTCTCCCTCGTGCATGACGCAGCATGTTGACCACACCCATTTGCAATCTACAGGCTAGTCAATTGGGTAAGGGTCTCCCTCGCGGCATGTTGACCACACCCATTTGCAATCTAAAAAAAGTGGTCCGGCCAAAACCGGAGTGGCCGGACCGTCGCCGCCGCCACTGATTATGCAAGGTCACATGCTTTGTCACATGCATGCTTTATTGCATGTATTGTCACATGTATTGTCACATGCTTTGTCACATACTTTCACACATGCTTTGTCACAATCGGGCCTATATACTGTTTATATAGGAGTATTTCTACTCAAATTTTTTTGGCAATATATATCCGGTGTGGGAAATTACAACCAAAATCTTAGGTCCGAGTACAATCACTCTGCCATCAGACCTTGATCTGCCATCAATTAATTTTTTTAATAATGTAACTCAAATCACCAAGTAACAAGTGCAAACAGAATAAAACTCGATAATGAACAATGCAAGTAACAGGTTAAGTCAGTCCTCCTGTATCCAGTCATCCCAGTCACCAATTAACAGTTCCTCCTCTTCCTCCTCCTCCTCATTACTGTCGTGTGTCAGAGCTTGGGGCATCCGATGCTTCGATATGTTCGTGGTTATGCACGTTTGCGTATTCTAGAGCATTTGCTCGGACATTTTGACAGAGCAAAATTGATTTTTGTTCTGACAAATACATGAGACGTTTGGAAAATGTCTGATGTCCGACCGTAATTTCCTGCACTGTACACCGTTCCTGTTTCAATTAATGCAAACTTGTTGTCATCATAAACATTATTTGGTCCCAACATAAAGTGTAACTGAACCCCTCCCCTCTCTCTCTCTCTATCTGCACATATACGTCCAGGTAATAATTGCTGTGATTGTTGTTGTGATTTCAGGGACTACGTGGGAGTTGCCGCCTGTCCAACTTCCCCCTGCGGGTATTCCGAGCAGTGAGCCCTGTCTAGTCAACACCTCCAGGAGATCCTCGACTGCAAGGCCTAAATCTCAGGTACATGCATGACATGCTTGTGAGTGGGTACATGCATGACATGCTTGTGAGTGGGTACATGCATGACATGCTTGTGAGTGAAGTTTTCATGTGGTTTCAATCATGGAGGGAGAGGGGGGTGGGGGGGGGGGGGGAGGAAGGGGGAGGGGTGCATAGATGCACACAAGTACTAGTACTGAGGAGAGGAGGGTTGAGAGTCGGAGGGGAAGGGTGAGGTGGAGGAGGGTTGGCGGAGAACAGGAGGGTGGGGAGGAGGGGTTTGAGAGGAGTATAGTTTAAAGGTTAACTCTCTCACTGCTGTGAGTCCATATGGCGGAGCATTTTTTAAAACTGCATAAAAAATCGCACGGTTGTTCCATGGCTATACCCATAAGAATCGCTCTACGTCTGTACCGAATATTGCATCCGGAAATGCTGGAAATCTGGAGAAAAATGCGTGTTTCCAGTGACGATCTGCACACGTGATGATCATTGCTATGGCGGCGAGATTAAGCTTGGGCTAAGTCATTGAGCAAGTCACCAGCGACTATATTGTCCTCCCTGAAGAAGATTCTGATGAGGAAGAGGGTGAAGGCATTTGTAGTTACCTAGGGACGCCAACTGCCGCTCATGGAGCCACCGATCAGTGGCCTCTTTACTTGGTTCCTGTATGCACAGAGACAGAGCAAGGATTTGCTGTCTGGTGGCGAAGGGTTCAATGGAGAGATGGATCTGTAAGACTTTTTGGATTCGTGAAAGTATCTAGCTGTAGTATTAGCCTGCTTTCCCCAAATAGTAGTTTGTTACTGCATTTGAATTTGAATTTGAATTCAAATTTAGTGTAAACTAGTGTCATAAATCCCGTTATACTTTTTACGAAATTTGTCATGCTGGACTTGTGTTGAGGTTTGTGTTGAAATCATATTGTTAGACAGACTTGATAAATGATGAGGGTCAAGCTCCACCTACTTTTCTAGACTTGATGATGATGAGGGTCAAGCTCCGCCTACTTTGCTAGACTTGATGGACGATGAGAGTCTAGCTCCACCTACTTTGCTACATTATGCAACGAGCACTCTCTCTCCGATCTTGGCCACTCCCGCCACAATAGTGTGCTTGCATGTAGGAAGGTTTTTTAATATAATACCAGGTAGAGTACTGAAGACCATCTGCTTACTGACTTTTAATTCCATACCAGATAGAGTACTGGAGACCATCTGCTTACTGACTTTTAATTCCATACCAAGGTAGAGTACTGGAGACCATTACGGACTTTTAATTCCATACCAGGTAGAGTACTGGAGACCATCTGCTTACTGACTTTTAATTCCATACCAAGGTAGAGTACTGGAGACCATCTGCTTACTGACTTTTAATTCCATACCAAGGTAGAGTACTGGAGACCATTACGGACTTTTAATTCCATACCAGGTAGAGTACTGGAGACCATCTGCTTACTGACTTTTAATTACATACCAAGGTAGAGTACTGGAGACCATCTGCTTACTGACTTTTAATTCCATGCCAGGTAGAGTACTGGAGACCATCTGCTTACTGACTTTTAATTCCATACCAAGGTAGAGTATACTGGAGATCATCTGCTTACTGACTTTTAATTACATACCAAGGTAGAGTACTGGAGACCATCTGCTTACTGACTTTTAATTCCATACCAGGTAGAGTACTGGAGACCATCTGCTTACGTACTGACTTTTAATTCCATACCAGGTAGAGTCTGGAGTGGAGACCATCTGCTTACTGACTTTTAATTACATACCAAGGTAGAGTACTGGAGACCATCTGCTTACTGACTTTTTTGTAACCTGTGAAATAAACAGATATCCAGATTATGTTGATAAGAATGTTTGATAAGAATGTTTGTAGCAATAATACATAAATGTGGTTGGGTTTGTGGTTATTATTTCACCATACCGTTTTCTGTAAACAATATAGTAGCATCATCACAGAATGAGATAGGAGTGACTTCCTGGTTTTACATCCACAAGTAACAATAATTATATTCATAGCATGTGGTCAATTTGAGGTCAAATTGTTGTTTCACCACAATATTTGTCATCAACTGTGCTATCATGCTGTCATGGAACTTAATTCAAAGAGCAATAATGATTTTCTGATTTTATATTGAACTGTTAATTTAAAATTTTTTTTTTTACAATTGCTCTGGGAACTTGGCAGTGAGAGGGTTAACTGTAATTTAATGTGTGTTATTATATTTAAAGCCATAATTTCTTTTTCAGGAATTTAATTTGAATTCTCTATCGTTATATAATAAGCTGCGTGTTCAATTGTTGGTATGAGCTATGGAGCTAAGAAAACAAAATATATGCATCGCTATGTTGCTCTTGTCTGCAACTTGAGCAAGGAAATCCATCCAAGAGCACCTCCTTTCTAAAGGGCAAAGTGCTCCTTAATGGTTCCCAGTAACAAAGTTGCTTCTGCAACTTTCCTCAGCAGAAGAGCTTCCAGAAACAACAGAAAAGGTTCCAGAAACAGCAGAAGAGCTTCCAAAAACAACAGAAAAGGTTCCAGAAACAACAGAAAAGGTTCCAGAAACAGCAGAAGAGCTCCCAGAAACAACAGAAGAGCTCCCAGAAACAGCAGAAGAGCTCCCAGAAACAACAGAAGAGCTTCCAGAAACAACAAGAGCTTCCAGAAACAGCAGAAGAGCTCCCAGAAACAACAAGAGCTTCCAGAAACAACAGAGAGCTCCCAGAAACAATAGAAGATTTTCCAGAAACAATAGAAGAGCTCCCAGAAACAACAGAAGAGTTTCCAGAAACAGCAGAAGAGCTCCCAAAAACAGCAGAAGAGCTCCCAGAAACAACAGAAGAGTTTCCAGAAACAAAAGAGCTCCCAGAAACAGCAGAAGAGTTTCCAGAAACAACAGAAGAGCTCCCAGAAACAATAGAAGAGCTCCCAGAAACAACAGAAGAGTTTCCAGAAACAGCAGAAGAGCTTCCAGAAACAACAGAAGAGTTTCCAGAAACAGCAGAAGAGCTCCCAGAAACAACAGAAGAGCTCCCAGAAACAACAGAAGAGCTCCCAGAAACAGCAGAAGAGCTCCCAGAAACAATAGAAGAGCTCCCAGAAACAACAGAAGAGTTTCCAGAAACAGCAGAAGAGCTCCCAGAAACAGCAGAAGAACTTCCAGAAACAGCAGAAGGGACAATCTATGACAACAGTTGCAACAGTTGCAATTGTGAGCATCTTCATTTTCTGGGCTGACTATAATGGTAGAGCAGTGGGCATGTGCAGGTAAATGTTCAGCACACACATACAGATATCTGAGCGTGTGACTGAAACCACTTATTGCATCAAATGTTACCAATTGACCTCATAAGTGCCTTGTCCCTAACTCAGATGTCATTCACAAGATTAAGGAGCCATATACAATTAACGCCAGATTTCTGCACAATGCCCAGCAGATAAAAAATGTATTATTTTGGTTTTGAGGACGTGTGGGAAGCAAGATAAAAATGAGATTAAGTAATGGCTGAAGATCACCATCATGGACTCTCTCTTCTAGGCCTTTCTGCCATTTCTGGGGTGCAGGAACCACTGTGAATCCTTACACTCTTTAGCAAGGAGGCACATCTGGATGGCCTTCTTTGCTATAAGTTTTGTCGTAGACGTGTAGCCACTCAGTAGGTGAAGGTTTCTGTTTGCCTACCTCAATGGAGCTGATTCTTAAACCAAACTGCAGAAAGTATTTGCAATATAAAGTGTTTGTTCCAAGAAAGAAGTTGTAGCAAACTAATTAATTTGATGGGGAGGATCTAATCAGTTGTAACCAGACCAAAAGGATATCCTTCAAGCGATTATGTCAGGAGATTGTATGTAAACATTGTGAATCATTCAAATTATATATATAAATATACATTCACATATATATATTCATACATACATACACACATACATACATACATACATACATATATTCATATAACATACATATAAACATACAAACATATAAAATATAAACATACAAACATACACATACATACATGCATATGTCCATACACATATATTTGTACATATATACAGTGTACGTGTATATATGTTCAGAATCTCAATTGATTTGCACACTGCTGAAGCAGAGTCATCTGCTGTCTACTGTACGGAAGTAACCAGTACAGTCCTCAGAAAAACCTAGTTTGGGATTTCTTTCGTTGTTAAATAATTTTTGTGGGTGGAGTCAACCATGAAAAAAACAAAAAATATTTATGAGAACGAATAATTAGAACATCAGAGTGATTAAAAACATATGCTCACACACACACGGAAAGAGCACATGCACATGTCTGTCTATTGCATGTTGCTACGTAGCTATCGAGCTATCTACTGCCATCAGAGTCAGAGTTTGTTATGGCTCTTCTATGCCACTGCCAGAGTTTGCTATGGCTCTTCTATGCCACTGCTGTCAGAGCCAGAGTTTGCTATGGCTCTTCTATGCCACTGCTGTCAGAGTCAGAGTTTGCTATGGCTCTTCTATGCCACTGCTGTCAGAGCCAGAGTTTGCTATGGCTCTTCTATGCCACTGCTGTCAGAGTCAGAGTTTGCTATAACTTTTCTATGCCACTGCTGTCAGAGTCAGAGTTTGCGATGGCTCTTCTATGCCACTGCTATCAGAGTCAGAGTTTGCTATAACTCTTCTATACCACTGCTGTCAGAGTCAGAGTTTGCTATGGCTCTTCTATGCCACTGCTGTCAGAGTTTGCTATGCCACTGCTGTCAGAGTCAGAGTTTGCTATGGCCCACTGCTGTCAGAGCCAGAGTTTGCTATGGCTCTTCTATGCCACTGCTGTCAGAGTCCGAGTTTGCTATGGCTCTTCTATGCCACTGCTGTCAGAGTCAGAGTTTGCTATGGCTCTTCTACGCCACTGCTGTCAGAGTCAGAGTTTGCTATGGCTCTTCTACGCCACTGCTGTCCAGAGTCCGAGTTTGCTATGGCTCTTCTATGCCACTGCTGTCAGAGTCAGAGTTTGCTATGGCTCTTCTTTGCCACTGCTGTCAGAGTTTGCTATGGCTCTGCTGTCAGAGTCCGAGTTTGCTATGGCTCTTCTAAGCCACTGCTGTCAGAGTCAGAGTTTGCTATAACTCTTCTATGCCACTGCTGTCAGAGTCAGAGTTTGCTATGGCTCTTCTATGCCACTGCTGTCAGAGTCAGAGTTTGCTATGGCTCTTCTATGCCACTGCTGTCAGAGTCAGAGTTTGCTATGGCTCTTCTATGCCACTGCTGTCAGAGTCAGAGTTTGCTACATGGCTGTTTGAAGTAAAGCTAAAAATGGACTGCCTGATCCCAAAGGCCCAACTATCAACATCACTTCACTCACAGGCTAGAGCAGTTGCTAATCGAGGGTTTGAAGAAGAACTGGAAGAATAAAAACCATTTTTCTTGACTGCTATTGCATACCTGTCATTCTATCGGGTTCTTGTTTACATGCTAGCTGCTCTCCGATGGTTGCCACCCAGATGTGGTAATAGACGTGCGTATATAGCAATTCTTTCAGACACCTCCATCTCTTAGCCTCGTGCTTCTCATAAAATGGTAAGTTGATTTTTTAAATGATTGTGTGTTACCTTTCCATATGTCATTTTTTGTGGGCATTCAGATCAATGAAAATTTGGCAGTGTGAAATTTATGCTCATGAAAAATCTAGAAGGTGTTTTTTCTCAAATTACGATACTTCATTTAAAGTCGATAGAAAAGTGAGCATAGATGGATGTTAGTTATGTGATTCACTATTGAAGAAATGTATGTGATTTCACTATTGAAGAAATACATGTGATTCACTATTGAAGAGATTCACTATTGAAGAAATATCTGTGATTCACTATAAGAAATATATGTGATTCACTAAAGAAATATGTGTGATTCACTATTGAAGAAATATGTGTGATTCACTAAATGTGATTCACTAAAGAAATACATGTGATTCACTGAAGAGATTCACTATTTAAGAAATATGTGTGATTCACTATAAGAAATAAATGTGATTCTCTTTTGAAGAGATTCACTATTGAAGAAATATGTGTGATATACTATAAGAAATATATGTGATTCACTATTGATGTGATTCACTATTTTCCAATGCAAAGTAGATTTGATTGCATGGTCAGAACCTGTTTTGTGTTCCACTCTGTAGTTGGCGCGTGCTGAACTAGTTACATATAGTTACATTACATCACAGCATGAAGCAATCGTTGCTATTCTGTGAATCTCTAATTAATTATCTTGTGTGTTGTATGATGTGTGTTGTGTGTATGTATGCGTGTGTGTGTTGTGTGTGTGTGTGTGTGTGAGTGATATCCTCACAATATCTCCCCCGCCCATGTATACATAGTCAACACATGTATATATGTACATTACAGTACATCAACAAAGAAGACAGAGATTTTAATATTATGTGTTTGTAAAATTTGTGTTTCATCCCTCCCCCTTCATCGTCCTGGTCTTCATCGTCCTGGTCTTCATTGTCCTGGTCTTCATCGTCCTGGTCTTCATCGTCCTGGTCTTCATCGTCCTGGTCTTCATCGTCCTGGTCTTCATCGTCCTGGTCTTCATCGTCCTGGTCTTCATCGTCCTGGTCTTCATTGTCCTGGTCTCTCTCTCATGGATATGCTTGTTGCATTCATCACTCACTCAAAAGAAATCGAGGAAACCCAAGTATTGTGTGGTAAGTGAGTGAGTGCTGTTAGTATGTGTTAATTGTTAGGTACTTGCAGTTAGTGTGTTAATTGATTGTGAGTAAGTGCTTGCAGTTTGTGTGTGTGTATTATTCGCATCACATGACTTTGAGAGAAGAGGGGACCCATCTTTTCATTTTGGTAATGTAACTGTTTATACACACACCCACACACACACAGACACACACACACACACACACACACACACACAGACACACACACACACACACAGACACACACACACACACACAGACACACACACAGACAGACAGACACACACACACACACAGTGCAGCTGTTCTGAGAAAATTCACGGAATTAGTTGTTATGAAACTGAAATGAGGCTTGTGTGGTGTTCTCATTAACTATTCCAGTTGCAATGTGGTAGACCTATAACAGTTACAATAATTACAGCTAGGCTTGCAGCTATATCTTTTGCATGACACTGGAGCGTAGCTCTGATCTTTCCTCTGGACTTCCCTCAAAACAGGTGAAGGTCTAGGGGATAACTAATTGGGAGTCAATGTAGTTGCCTTTAGGCTTGATATTAAAAAAAAATCTTCCCTGCTAGTGGGACAATAAAATCCCTCCAGCATTCAGAGGGTTAAAGCATCTGCATGCACGTGGGAGAAAGAGATGGCAGATTCAGCCCCTCCAAGAGCGAAGAAGGTCAAGCGAAGTGCACCTGTTGGCTGTGATCAGCAGAGAAGCAGAGGAACGAATGTGCCAAGCAGTTTAAGAAAAAACCATGTTCTGAACCTTTTGCATTCATTTTTGCACTTCCATTCTTAGGTAGAATGTGTGATTCCCCGTACTCCTGCAGACCTTGCAGCTCTTGTTTTGTTTTCCTTCCTTGTCTTCATCTACGAATAAAGAATACCAAATACTAGCGCTAACATAACTTAGCCATGACGAATGGCATCTCCTCCACTTCTTCCTCATGGCAAGGCAATGCATAACTCAGCGCCTAAATGGTTTACAGAGATTGAATAACTAAATGCCTTTATTGCAAGGTACTTATTACGCAATGCAGCGGTTAAGTGGGTGTTGAAACAAATGCTGATATCTTGATGGCTCTAAGTCTGGCCAATTCAGGACTTGCAGGATTTGTACTTTGAACGTCATGGTTACCAGTTATATCATTATCTGATTTTTTTCTCTCCAAAAATTGCGATATGTCGGTTCTCACAAATCAGGTCACATATACTCAGAACTTTACAACCTTATATGTATATAGTAAATACCATATCACAGAGGTGTTAAGTATTCACAGGTGATGACTAATAGAATGTTTGCGTGGCAAATATACATGGATTGTGTTGGTATACAGTGGAAGCCACACCCCTCTCCACTGCCCTTTGACCTAATTATGTGTTCATGAATTGGAATCCTAATCATGAATATTAAACTCCTTAAAATCACCTTCTCAGTATAATCAACTTCAAATTTTATTCACTCGATGTTTCGACTAGATGCTCTAGTCTTCATCAGGAATAATGAAGACTAGAGCATCTAGTCGAAACGTCGAGTGAATAAAATTTGAAGTTGATTACTGAGAAGGTGATTTTAATGTTATTATGTCAATTGAGAGTTCATTGAGAGATTGTACTCCTTGATAAATATTCCTCTATAACTTATAAAAATATGTACCCAGAACCTCAGAAGCTAAGTAATGATAAACCAGAACCTTACAAACACTATGCTTAGGAGCTCAGTTTTTAAAGCATCAGAATCTGTGTATTGAGAACATCAGAGCCTCACTGTGTGTCATGATCACATGATGTTGTCGATGTCATTGTCGTTGTCTTTGTTTCGTTGCTTTAGATCAATGGGATTACGTTCCTGGAGAATGGGGATGAACAACCACGCCTGCATCCCTCCGAAATTAGCTGTGTGGACCACTTCTGGGTATGATATATACAGGAATACATGTAGTTCTAGCATATACAGGAATACATGTAGTTCTAGCTATGTACAGGAATACATGTAGTTCTAGCATGTACAGGAATACATGTAGTTCTAGCATGTACAGGAATACATGTAGTTCTAGCATATACAGGAATACATGTAGTTCTAGCATGTACAGGAATACATGTAGTTCTAGCATATACAGGAATACATGTAGTTCTAGCATCAGGAATACATGTAGTTCTAGCATGTACAGGAATACATGTAGTTCTAGCTATGTACAGGAATACATGTAGTTCTAGCATGTACAGGAATACATGTAGTTCTAGCTATGTACAGGAATACATGTAGTTCTAGCTATGTACAGGAATACATGTAGTTCTAGCATGTACAGGAATACATGTAGTTCTAGCATATACAGGAATACATGTAGTTCCAGCATGTACAGGAATACATGTAGTTCTAGCTATGTACAGGAATACATGTAGTTCTAGCATATACAGGAATACATGTAGTTCCAGCATGTACAGGAATACATGTAGTTCTAGCATATACAGGAATACATGTAGTTCTAGCATGTACAGGAATACATGTAGTTCTAGCATGTACAGGAATACATGTAGTTCTAGCTATGTACAGGAATACATGTAGTTCTAGCATGTACAGGAATACATGTAGTTCTAGCATATACAGGAATACATGTAGTTCTAGCATATACAGGAATACATGTAGTTCTAGCATATACAGGAATACATGTAGTTCTAGCATATACAGGAATACATGTAGTTCTAGCATATACAGGAATACATGTAGTTCTAGCTATGTACAGGAATACATGTAGTTCTAGCATGTACAGGAATACATGTAGTTCTAGCATATACAGGAATACATGTAGTTCTAGCATATACAGGAATACATGTAGTTCTAGCATATACAGGAATACATGTAGTTCTAGCTATGTACAGGAATACATGTAGTTCTAGCTATGTACAGGAATACATGTAGTTCTAGCATATACAGGAATACATGTAGTTCTAGCTATGTACAGGAATACATGTAGTTCTAGCATATACAGGAATACATGTAGTTCTAGCTATGTACAGGAATACATGTAGTTCTAGCATGTACAGGAATACATGTAGTTCTAGCATGTACAGGAATACATGTAGTTCTAGCATATACAGGAATACATGTAGTTCTAGCATGTACAGGAATACATGTAGTTCTAGCTATGTACAGGAATACATGTAGTTCTAGCATATACAGGAATACATGTAGTTCTAGCATGTACAGGAATACATGTAGTTCTAGCATGTACAGGAATGCATGTAGTTCTAGCTATGTACAGGAATACATGTAGTTCTAGCTATGTACAGGAATACATGTAGTTCTAGCTATGTACAGGAATACATGTAGTTCTAGCATATACAGGAATACATGTAGTTCTAGCTATGTACAGGAATACATGTAGTTCTAGCATGTACAGGAATACATGTAGTTCTAGCATATACAGGAATACATGTAGTTCTAGCATGTACAGGAATACATGTAGTTCTAGCATATACAGGAATACATGTAGTTCTAGCATGTACAGGAATACATGTAGTTCTAGCTATGTACAGGAATACATGTAGTTCTAGCATATACAGGAATACATGTAGTTCTAGCATGTACAGGAATACATGTAGTTCTAGCATATACAGGAATACATGTAGTTCTAGCTATGTACAGGAATACATGTAGTTCTAGCATATACAGGAATACATGTAGTTCTAGCTATGTACAGGAATACATGTAGTTCTAGCATATACAGGAATACATGTAGTTCTAGCATATACAGGAATACATGTAGTTCTAGCATGTACAGGAATACATGTAGTTCTAGCATGTACAGGAATACATGTAGTTCTAGCTATGTACAGGAATACATGTAGTTCTAGCTATGTACAGGAATACATGTAGTTCTAGCTATGTACAGGAATACATGTAGTTCTAGCATGTACAGGAATACATGTAGTTCTAGCTATGTACAGGAATACATGTAGTTCTAGCATATACAGGAATACATGTAGTTCTAGCATATACAGGAATACATGTAGTTCTAGCATGTACAGGAATACATGTAGTTCTAGCTATGTACAGGAATACATGTAGTTCTAGCTATGTACAGGAATACATGTAGTTCTAGCTATGTACAGGAATACATGTAGTTCTAGCATGTACAGGAATACATGTAGTTCTAGCTATGTACAGGAATACATGTAGTTCTAGCCATGTACAGGAATACATGTAGTTCTAGCATGTACAGGAATACATGTAGTTCTAGCATATACAGGAATACATGTAGTTCTAGCTATGTACAGGAATACATGTAGTTCTAGCATATACAGGAATACATGTAGTTCTAGCATATACAGGAATACATGTAGTTCTAGCATGTACAGGAATACATGTAGTTCTAGCATATACAGGAATACATGTAGTTCTAGCTATGTACAGGAATACATGTAGTTCTAGCATGTACAGGAATACATGTAGTTCTAGCATATACAGGAATACATGTAGTTCTAGCATGTACAGGAATACATGTAGTTCTAGCATATACAGGAATACATGTAGTTCTAGCATGTACAGGAATACATGTAGTTCTAGCATATACAGGAATACATGTAGTTCTAGCATATACAGGAATACATGTAGTTCTAGCATATACAGGAATACATGTAGTTCTAGCATGTACAGGAATACATGTAGTTCTAGCATATACAGGAATACATGTAGTTCTAGCATGTACAGGAATACATGTAGTTCTAGCATATACAGGAATACATGTAGTTCTAGCATATACAGGAATACATGTAGTTCTAGCTATGTACA
>JAQNBH010000014.1:12924918-13047568 GCA_028752905.1 Cladorhizidae sp. MBARI D1340-BT2 | reverse complement strand
GTAGTTCTAGCTATGTACAGGAATACATGTAGTTCTAGCTATGTACAGGAATACATGTAGTTCTAGCTATGTACAGGAATACATGTAGTTCTAGCATGTACAGGAATACATGTAGTTCTAGCTATTACAGGAATACATGTAGTTCTAGCTATGTACAGGAATACATGTAGTTCTAGCATATACAGGAATACATGTAGTTCTAGCATATACAGGAATACATGTAGTTCTAGCATGTACAGGAATACATGTAGTTCTAGCTATGTACAGGAATACATGTAGTTCTAGCATATACAGGAATACATGTAGTTCTAGCATGTACAGGAATACATGTAGTTCTAGCATAGTACAGGAATACATGTAGTTCTAGCATAGTACAGGAATACATGTAGTTCTAGCTATGTACAGGAATACATGTAGTTCTAGCATATTACAGGGAATACATGTAGTTCTAGCATATACAGGAATACATGTAGTTCTAGCATATGTACAGGAATACATGTAGTTCTAGCATGTACAGGAATACATGTAGTTCTAGCATGTACAGGAATACATGTAGTTCTAGCATGTACAGGAATACATGTAGTTCTAGCATAGTACAGGAATACATGTAGTTCTAGCATATACAGGAATACATGTAGTTCTAGCATATACAGGAATACATGTAGTTCTAGCATGTACAGGAATACATGTAGTTCTAGCATGTACAGGAATACATGTAGTTCTAGCATTACAGGAATACATGTAGTTCTAGCATGTACAGGAATACATGTAGTTCTAGCATGTACAGGAATACATGTAGTTCTAGCATGTACAGGAATACATGTAGTTCTAGCATGTACAGGAATACATGTAGTTCTAGCATGTACAGGAATACATGTAGTTCTAGCATGTACAGGAATACATGTAGTTCTAGCATAGTACAGGAATACATGTAGTTCTAGCATGTACAGGAATACATGTAGTTCTAGCATATACAGGAATACATGTAGTTCTAGCATATACAGGAATACATGTAGTTCTAGCATATACAGGAATACATGTAGTTCTAGCATATACAGGAATACATGTAGTTCTAGCATATACAGGAATACATGTAGTTCTAGCATATACAGGAATACATGTAGTTCTAGCATGTACAGGAATACATGTAGTTCTAGCATATACAGGAATACATGTAGTTCTAGCATGTACAGGAATACATGTAGTTCTAGCTATGTACAGGAATACATGTAGTTCTAGCATATACAGGAATACATGTAGTTCTAGCATGTACAGGAATACATGTAGTTCTAGCATGTACAGGAATACATGTAGTTCTAGCTATGTACAGGAATACATGTAGTTCTAGCATGTACAGGAATACATGTAGTTCTAGCATGTACAGGAATACATGTAGTTCTAGCAATGTACAGGAATACATGTAGTTCTAGCATGTACAGGAATACATGTAGTTCTAGCATGTACAGGAATACATGTAGTTCTAGCAATGTACAGGAATACATGTAGTTCTAGCATGTACAGGAATACATGTAGTTCTAGCTATGTACAGGAATACATGTAGTTCTAGCATATACAGGAATACATGTAGTTCTAGCATGTACAGGAATACATGTAGTTCTAGCATATACAGGAATACATGTAGTTCTAGCTATGTACAGGAATACATGTAGTTCTAGCATATACAGGAATACATGTAGTTCTAGCATATACAGGAATACATGTAGTTCTAGCATGTACAGGAATACATGTAGTTCTAGCATGTACAGGAATACATGTAGTTCTAGCATGTACAGGAATACATGTAGTTCTAGCATGTACAGGAATACATGTAGTTCTAGCATGTACAGGAATACATGTAGTTCTAGCATATACAGGAATACATGTAGTTCTAGCATGTACAGGAATACATGTAGTTCTAGCTATGTACAGGAATACATGTAGTTCTAGCATATACAGGAATACATGTAGTTCTAGCATGTACAGGAATACATGTAGTTCTAGCTATGTACAGGAATACATGTAGTTCTAGCATGTACAGGAATACATGTAGTTCTAGCATGTACAGGAATACATGTAGTTCTAGCTATGTACAGGAATACATGTAGTTCTAGAATATACAGGAATACATGTAGTTCTAGCATATACAGGAATACATGTAGTTCTAGCATGTACAGGAATACATGTAGTTCTAGCATGTACAGGAATACATGTAGTTCTAGCATGTACAGGAATACATGTAGTTCTAGCATGTACAGGAATACATGTAGTTCTAGCTATGTACAGGAATACATGTAGTTTTAGCATATACAGGAATACATGTAGTTCTAGCATGTACAGGAATACATGTAGTTCTAGCTATGTACAGGAATACATGCAGTTCTAGCATGTACAGGAATACATGTAGTTCTAGCATGTACAGGAATACATGTAGTTCTAGCTATGTACAGGAATACATGTAGTTCTAGCATGTACAGGAATACATGTAGTTCTAGCTATGTACAGGAATACATGTAGTTCTAGCATGTACAGGAATACATGTAGTTCTAGCATGTACAGGAATACATGTAGTTCTAGCATATACAGGAATACATGTAGTTCTAGCATATACAGGAATACATGTAGTTCTAGCATGTACAGGAATACATGTAGTTCTAGCTTATACAGGAATACATGTAGTTCTAGCATGTACAGGAATACATGTAGTTCTAGCTATGTACAGGAATACATGTAGTTCTAGCATATACAGGAATACATGTAGTTCTAGCATATACAGGAATACATGCAGTTCTAGCATATACAGGAATACATGTAGTTCTAGCATGTACAGGAATGCATGTAGTTCTAGCATGTACAGGAATACATGTAGTTCTAGCATATACAGGAATACATGTAGTTCTAGCATATACAGGAATACATGTAGTTCTAGCATGTACAGGAATACATGTAGTTCTAGCATGTACAGGAATACATGTAGTTCTAGCATGTACAGGAATACATGTAGTTCTAGCATATACAGGAATACATGTAGTTCTAGCATATACAGGAATACATGTAGTTCTAGCTATGTACAGGAATACATGTAGTTCTAGCATATACAGGAATACATGTAGTTCTAGCTATGTACAGGAATACATGTAGTTCTAGCATATACAGGAATACATGTAGTTCTAGCATGTACAGGAATGCATGTAGTTCTAGCATATACAGGAATACATGTAGTTCTAGCATATACAGGAATACATGTAGTTCTAGCTATGTACAGGAATACATGTAGTTCTAGCATATACAGGAATACATGTAGTTCTAGCATGTACAGGAATGCATGTAGTTCTAGCATATACAGGAATGCATGTAGTTCTAGCATGTACAGGAATACATGTAGTTCTAGCATATACAGGAATACATGTAGTTCTAGCTATGTACAGGAATACATGTAGTTCTAGCTATGTACAGGAATACATGCAGTTCTAGCATGTACAGGAATACATGTAGTTCTAGCATGTACAGGAATACATGTAGTTCTAGCTATGTACAGGAATACATGTAGTTCTAGCATATACAGGAATACATGTAGTTCTAGAATATACAGGAATACATGTAGTTCTAGCATGTACAGGAATACATGTAGTTCTAGCATGTACAGGAATACATGTAGTTCTAGCATATACAGGAATACATGTAGTTCTAGCATGTACAGGAATACATGTAGTTCTAGCATGTACAGGAATACATGTAGTTCTAGCATGTACAGGAATACATGTAGTTCTAGCTATGTACAGGAATACATGTAGTTCTAGCTATGTACAGGAATACATGTAGTTCTAGCATGTAACAGGAATGCATGTAGTTCTAGCATGTATAGGAATACATGCAGTTCTAGCTATGTACAGGAATACATGTAGTTCTAGCATGTACAGGAATACATGTAGTTCTAGCATGTACAGGAATACATGTAGTTCTAGCATATACAGGAATACATGTAGTTCTAGCATATACAGGAATACATGTAGTTCTAGCTATGTACAGGAATACATGTAGTTCTAGCATGTACAGGAATACATGTAGTTCTAGCATGTACAGGAATACATGTAGTTCTAGCATGTACAGGAATACATGTAGTTCTAGCATGTACAGGAATACATGTAGTTCTAGCATATACAGGAATACATGTAGTTCTAGCTATGTACAGGAATACATGTAGTTCTAGCATATACAGGAATACATGTAGTTCTAGCATGTACAGGAATACATGTAGTTCTAGCTATGTACAGGAATACATGTAGTTCTAGCATATACAGGAATACATGTAGTTCTAGCATATACAGGAATACATGTAGTTCTAGCATGTACAGGAATACATGTAGTTCTAGCATGTACAGGAATACATGTAGTTCTAGCATATACAGGAATACATGTAGTTCTAGCATATACAGGAATACATGTAGTTCTAGCTATGTACAGGAATACATGTAGTTCTAGCATGTACAGGAATACATGTAGTTCTAGCATATACAGGAATACATGTAGTTCTAGCATATACAGGAATACATGTAGTTCTAGCATGTACAGGAATACATGTAGTTCTAGCTATGTACAGGAATACATGTAGTTCTAGCATGTACAGGAATACATGTAGTTCTAGCATATACAGGAATACATGTAGTTCTAGCATATACAGGAATACATGTAGTTCTAGCATGTACAGGAATACATGTAGTTCTAGCTATGTACAGGAATACATGTAGTTCTAGCATGTACAGGAATACATGTAGTTCTAGCTATGTACAGGAATACATGTAGTTCTAGCATGTACAGGAATACATATAGTTCTAGCATATACAGGAATACATGTAGTTCTAGCATGTACAGGAATACATGTAGTTCTAGCATATACAGGAATACATGTAGTTCTAGCATATACAGGAATACATGTAGTTCTAGCTATGTACAGGAATACATGTAGTTCTAGCATGTACAGGAATACATGTAGTTCTAGCTATGTACAGGAATACATGTAGTTCTAGCATATACAGGAATACATGTAGTTCTAGCATGTACAGGAATACATGTAGTTCTAGCATGTACAGGAATACATGTAGTTCTAGCATGTACAGGAATACATGTAGTTCTAGCATATACAGGAATACATGTAGTTCTAGCATGTACAGGAATACATGTAGTTCTAGCATATACAGGAATACATGTAGTTCTAGCATGTACAGGAATACATGTAGTTCTAGCATATACAGGAATACATGTAGTTCTAGCATATACAGGAATACATGTAGTTCTAGCATGTACAGGAAAACATGTAGTTCTAGCATATACAGGAATACATGTAGTTCTAGCATATACAGGAATGCATGTAGTTCTAGCATGTACAGGAATACATGTAGTTCTAGCATATACAGGAATACATGTAGTTCTAGCATATACAGGAATACATGTAGTTCTAGCATATACAGGAATACATGTAGTTCTAGCATGTACAGGAATACATGTAGTTCTAGCATATACAGGAATACATGTAGTTCTAGCTATGTACAGGAATGCATGTAGTTCTAGCATATACAGGAATACATGTAGTTCTAGCATGTACAGGAATACATGTAGTTCTAGCATATACAGGAATACATGTAGTTCTAGCATGTACAGGAATGCATGTAGTTCTAGCATATACAGGAATACATGTAGTTCTAGCATATACAGGAATACATGTAGTTCTAGCTATGTACAGGAATACATGTAGTTCTAGCATATACAGGAATACATGTAGTTCTAGCATATACAGGAATACATGTAGTTCTAGCTATGTACAGGAATACATGTAGTTCTAGCATGTACAGGAATACATGTAGTTCTAGCATGTACAGGAATACATGTAGTTCTAGCATATACAGGAATACATGTAGTTCTAGCATATACAGGAATACATGTAGTTCTAGCATGTACAGGAATACATGTAGTTCTAGCTATGTACAGGAATACATGTAGTTCTAGCATGTACAGGAATACATGTAGTTCTAGCATGTACAGGAATACATGTAGTTCTAGCATGTACAGGAATACATGTAGTTCTAGCATATACAGGAATACATGTAGTTCTAGCTATGTACAGGAATGCATGTAGTTCTAGCATGTACAGGAATACATGTAGTTCTAGCATATACAGGAATACATGTAGTTCTAGCTATGTACAGGAATACATGTAGTTCTAGCATGTACAGGAATACGTGTAGTTCTAGCATGTACAGGAATACATGTAGTTCTAGCATGTACAGGAATACATGTAGTTCTAGCTATGTACAGGAATACATGTAGTTCTAGCATGTACAGGAATACATGTAGTTCTAGCATATACAGGAATACATGTAGTTCTAGCATATACAGGAATACATGTAGTTCTAGCTATGTACAGGAATACATGTAGTTCTAGCATGTACAGGAATACATGTAGTTCTAGCATGTACAGGAATACATGTAGTTCTAGCATGTACAGGAATACATGTAGTTCTAGCATATACAGGAATACATGTAGTTCTAGCATGTACAGGAATACATGTAGTTCTAGCATATACAGGAATACATGTAGTTCTAGCATATACAGGAATACATGTAGTTCTAGCATGTACAGGAATACATGTAGTTCTAGCATGTACAGGAATACATGTAGTTCTAGCATGTACAGGAATACATGTAGTTCTAGCATGTACAGGAATACATGTAGTTCTAGCTATGTACAGGAATACATGTAGTTCTAGCATGTACAGGAATACATGTAGTTCTAGCATGTACAGGAATACATGTAGTTCTAGCATATACAGGAATACATGTAGTTCTAGCATGTACAGGAATACATGTAGTTCTAGCATATACAGGAATACATGTAGTTCTAGCATATACAGGAATACATGTAGTTCTAGCTATGTACAGGAATACATGTAGTTCTAGCATGTACAGGAATACATGTAGTTCTAGCATATACAGGAATACATGTAGTTCTAGCTATGTACAGGAATACATGTAGTTCTAGCATATACAGGAATACATGTAGTTCTAGCATGTACAGGAATACATGTAGTTCTAGCATGTACAGGAATACATGTAGTTCTAGCATATACAGGAATACATGTAGTTCTAGCATATACAGGAATACATGTAGTTCTAGCTATGTACAGGAATACATGTAGTTCTAGCATGTACAGGAATACATGTAGTTCTAGCATATACAGGAATACATGTAGTTCTAGCATATACAGGAATACATGTAGTTCTAGCATATACAGGAATACATGTAGTTCTAGCATATACAGGAATACATGTAGTTCTAGCATGTACAGGAATACATGTAGTTCTAGCATGTACAGGAATACATGTAGTTCTAGCTATGTACAGGAATACATGTAGTTCTAGCTATGTACAGGAATACATGTAGTTCTAGCATATACAGGAATACATGTAGTTCTAGCATGTACAGGAATACATGTAGTTCTAGCATGTACAGGAATGCATGTAGTTCTAGCTATGTACAGGAATACATGTAGTTCTAGCATGTACAGGAATACATGTAGTTCTAGCATATACAGGAATGCATGTAGTTCTAGCTATGTACAGGAATACACATCAAGATGCCTGTAGAAAGTGAATTCTGCAATTGCTGAGCATTCATGGGATAATGGACATCCTATTTTGTTGGAGGAAGCCACCATCTTGGACCAGTCCAGAAGACAGAAGGAACTGCTAGTGAAGGAGGCATTGCACATGGCCTAGCACCAGAGTGTGAGTGGTTCAATCGAGACTGTGGAATGGACTTGCCTGGCTGCTGGGGAGCTACTCTGAAGAGCCTGAACTTGAAGCCACGACCACCATAATTATGATTTATTTGTTATTTATTATTATTATTATTATCATTATTTATTATTATTATTATTATTATTAATTATTATTATTATTATTATTATTATTATTATTATTATTATTATTATTATTATTATTATTATTATTATTATTATTATTATTATTATTATTATTATTATTATTATTATTATTATTATTAATATTAATATTAATATTATTATTATTATTATATATTAATGTATTTATTTATTTAATTAATTAATTATTATTTTAATTTTTTAATTTTTTAAAATTATTCATATATATTTTTTATTTGTTTATTTATTATTATTATTATTATTATTGTTTTTACATACTGGTGCACATGCTAGGCGCATGTACTGGCACGTGCTGGATAGCTAGCTACCAGTATAGTCTCATTATTGCTAGTCGAAACGTCGGGGGGGGGACGATGGTAAATTTAATTTTTTAATTATTTTTGCCTGTGGTTACAACTTTAGAACTTTAGAGCTCCGTAGATTCTGCAAACTTCATGGTATGGACTTGATATATAGCTCAAAAGATAGGTCTCTCTGTGTGCTCTCTTTTGATACTTCATTAGGTATAACTATAGGCAAGTTACTAGACCCTAAAGCGGAGGGACCTCAAAAATCTGAATCGCCGCAACCTCCACAGAAACCATTTGGCGTTCAAAATTCCCTCAATTTTGCACCACGTGTCTGACCAGGTAATAAATTTTTAACGCCTTATTCAAATGAGTGATTGCGTGCGCTAGAGCTTCCTCTAGCCACTCGTACCATTTTCAATTTTTTTGCACTTGGCAACTCGGGTGGTTTCTGTGGAGGTTGCAGATTTTTGAGGTCCCTCCGCTTTAGGGTCTAGTAACTTGCCTATAGTTATACCTAATGAAGCATTTTTAGTATCAAAAGAGAGCACACAGAGAGACCTATCTTTTGAGCTATATATCAAGTCCATACCATGAAGTTTGCAGAATCTACGGAGCTCTAAAGTTGTAACCACAGGTTAAAAATAATAATTAAATTTACCATCGTCCCCCCTTATTGCTAAAACATCTAGTCGAAACGTCGAGTGAATACAATTTGAAGTTAATTAATGAGAAGGTGATAATATAATATAATGTATATATTGTATATACACTCACTGGTCCAAGCAAATATTTATCACTCAGTTAATTACGTGCCTACTGAATATGGAGGCCATAGATATTTGGTAACCAGGGGGAAATATTGAAAAAATATTGAAAAAACAAACAGACCATTCGGAATTCAAGCTGCTGATTTCAAAGTGGTCAAGATGTCTGGTTGACTAACATTGGAGGACATGCTTTCTTGGGTTCTGGATGATGACTTGGGACTCTCTGAGGGTAAAACCCATGATGAAGACGGCGATGGCATCTCCTCTTACCTTGGCCAGATCAGTGTTGACCCTGAAGCTCTATTATCGCTGGTCGGAGTAGTCGGGCCTGACTTACCTTTGAGCAAGCCTAGCGCTCTCACTTGAACTGACGATTTGGATGGAGATGAGATTACCAGCGATGAAGAATGCATTGATTAGTGAGTTTAGCTCTAGTTAGTAGTTGTGCAGTTAGTACATAAGCACGAACTGCAGAGGCTGTTTCAACTTCCTTGACGACTTAGTTTACAGAAAAAGTACTAACTGAGCAATAAAAAAAAAATCTTTGATGCATGAAGTAAGGATTGGGAAGTTGACAGAGCTTCATGAGCTCCTATTGCTGTGGGCGGCCACATCCAAAATAGTTAGCTTGTTATTTTCACTTGCTACACCAAATACGTAGCAAGTTCAAATGAGATTCACCTCATTGCAGTTTTGTGGTTCATTTCTACAGCAACAAACACTAACCTTACCAAATACAAATGCTATCACGTTATGGTATCACTTGGTTTGGTTGCTTGGGACTTTCCCTGAACTGTTGCCGAGATAATTCCACATAGATGGCGTTGAAATATATCCACCAGTGAGTGGGTTAACAGTACACTAAGCAGATGCACATTTTCGCCATTTTTCGCAAATTAAGTGTTATTCCATTCTTTTTTTGACAAGTCAATCCTATATATATCTATCTATAATATATATATATATCTAATCTATGTATAACTCCTTGTAGTTGGCTACCTGGCTATAGATTAGCAAATAGAAACAAGACAAAAATAAAAAACCAAAAAATATAATTATTGGATCGACTTGTCAAAAAAAGAAATGAACCGAGAATTTACCAATGTAGACTACAAGCAGTTGTAGGAATGCTTACCTGTTCATGTAATGAAGACCACTATTATACTGGAAAATCTGTTTGATGTTCATAGGTAAAGGGTCATATATATAATTATTGTTGTGGTCTATATTGTAAATTCTTGTTTCATATATTTTTTGATGAGTCAATCAAATTTAAACATTTTTTGTCTTTGTGTGTGTGTGTGTATATATATATATACATATAGAATAGGAGTCAAATTATTCTACTACCAATAGCTCAATGATGACCATTCTCTCTCCCCCCCCTCCCCCCCAAAATAAGAAAAAAAGATTGAAAATCTAAAAAACAAGAAAAGTTTTTATCCTCTTTTAGTTTGGCTCTTTTAGTTTGGCTAAGATGATGTTTGACTGCAAGTCAGTAGAGAAGCAACCCTCGGATGGAGTAGCTCTCGACATTACCATAACTGACTGATGCTAGACTGATACTTTTGACATCACCATAGCTGACTGATTCGATTGCTACTCTCGACATCACCATAGCTGACTGATGCTCGGCTGCTACTTTCGACATTACCATAACCGAATGATGCAGTATCTTTCGGCCTCCACACAACAGACTTGCCGTTCGAATGCTGTGGCTCTCAACATGGACACAGCGAAGAAGCTTTTTTTCCTTTCTAATTTCATTTTTGTTTAAATTCTGTAAAAATGAAATTCACAAAGTGACCAACCGCTTGTGGAAATTCGCACGGGAAACAAAAGGGATGGAAATGTGAAGTTTAACTTGACTGCTACTAAATACTCTATACCTCTACAGTGTGTACACTACACCTCTACAGTGTGTACACTACACCTCTACAGTGTGTACACTACACCTCTACAGTGTGTACACTACACCTCTACAGTGTGTACACTATACCTCTACAGTGTGTACACTACACCTCTACAGTGTGTACATACACCTCTACAGTGTGTACACTACACCTCTACAGTGTGTACACTATACCTCTACAGTGTGTACACTATACCTCTACAGTGTGTACACTACACCTCTACAGTGTGTACACTACACCTCTACAGTGTGTACACTACACCTCTACAGTGTGTACACTACACCTCTACAGTGTGTACATACACCTCTACAGTGTGTACACTACACCTCTACAGTGTGTACACTACACCTCTACAGTGTGTACACTACACCTCTACAGTGTGTACACTACACCTCTACAGTGTGTACACTACACCTCTACAGTGTGTACACTACACCTCTACAGTGTGTACACTACACCTCTACAGTGTGTACATACACCTCTACAGTGTGTACACTACACCTCTACAGTGTGTACACTACACCTCTACAGTGTGTACACTACACCTCTACAGTGTGTACACTACACCTCTACAGTGTGTACACTACACCTCTACAGTGTGTACACTACACCTCTACAGTGTGTACACTACACCTCTACAGTGTGTACACTACACCTCTACAGTGTGTACACTACACCTCTACAGTGTGTACACTACACCTCTACAGTGTGTACACTACACCTCTACAGTGTGTACACTACACCTCTACAGTGTGTACACTATCCTCTACAGTGTGTACACTACACCTCTACAGTGTGTACACTACACCTCTACAGTGTGTACACTACACCTCTACAGTGTGTACACTATACCTCTACAGTGTGTACACTACACCTCTACAGTGTGTACACTACACCTCTACAGTGTGTACACTACACCTCTACAGTGTGCACACTACACTATGCCTCAACAGTGTGTACACTATACCTCTACAGTGTGCACACTACACTATGCCTCTACAGTGTGTACACTACACCTCTACAGTGTGTACACTACACCTCTACAGTGTGTACACTACACCTCTACAGTGTGCACACTACACTATGCCTCTACAGTGTGTACACTACGCCTCTACAGTGTGTACACTACACCTCTACAGTGTGCACACTACACTATGCCTCAACAGTGTGTACACTATACCTCTACAGTGTGCACACTACACTATGCCTCTACAGTGTGTACACTACACCTCTACAGTGTGTACACTATACCTCTACAGTGTGTACACTACACCTCTACAGTGTGTACACTACACCTCTACAGTGTGTACACTACACCTCTACAGTGTGTACACTGTGCTACTGCAAATGCCACTGGGATATTTTTATGGAATTTACAGGCAGCGCAAAGGCTAGAAAGTGATTTTTCCATCTCCGTGCAGGCCAGGCTGTGTCGGTGTAAATAAAGAGCAATCGTAGCTCCACCTACTTCAGGTATTTTTGTGGTCAGGCTGATTCTGCACACACAGCACAAAATAAAGCAAAACAGTGCAGTGTGTTGCAGCAGAGTGCAATAGGGCGCAGTTCAGTCTGGTTCAGTGCAACAACACAGTGTAGCAGAGTGTGGTGCAGCACAGTGCAGTGCAGTCAGGGTGTATGGGTTATGAATGGCAGCAGAGTGTGGTGCAGCACAGTGCAGTGCAGTCAGGGAGTGGTGCAGCACAGTGCAGTGCAGTCAGGATGTATGGGTTATGAATGGCAGCAGAGTGTGGTGCAGCACAGTGCAGTGCAGTCAGCATGTATGGGTTATGAATGGCAGCAGAGTGTGGTGCAGCACAGTGCAGTGCAGTCAGCATGTATGGGTTATGAATGGCAGCAGAGTGTGGTGCAGCACAGTGCAGTGCAGTCAGGATGTATGGGTTATGAATGTTATAATTTTGTATGTTCTTGTTCTCTACAATATTAGTGCCACCAAATATAATTCTTCTAATAAGCATACCTCATAGTAGCAAACTAAGGATATAGGTGTTACTATTGCTGTAAACCATCAGTTATTCTCAGTAACTTGACCATCTCAGTGGGCCAGTGTGGGGATTAGGAGAAAGGCAGGAGGAGGTATAAAATTTATTCTAACCCCCCCTCCCTCCCCCAACTTGATCCAAATTCTCCCTCAATGAATTTCTGTCACACACACTGTCTAGTATTTTATAACTGTCACAAACTCTGTATGGGTGCAGATGTGAGTGTGTGGTGTGTGTAGTGTGTGGTGTGTGTAGTGTGGTGGCTTTAGGATGTGGCCAGCTGCAGGCTATGTATGTACAAGTGTGTGTGTGTGTTGTTTGTGCAGGCTGATAAAGGCGACCAATCAGGGTTCGATATCATCTTGGAGAAACATCTGAATGGCAAGGAGTCCATGAAAGACATGATTGAATTCTTCAGGGAGAGGTGAGTGTGTGATGTGTGGTGTGTGTGTGTGTGTTTATGTGTACATCCATGTGTGAAAGTGTGTATGTGAGAGTGTGTGAGTGTATTGTGGGAGTGTGTGTATGTATGACTGTGACTGTGTGTGCTGACTAAGATTACCCAACATAATATTGTACAACGTGTTTGTAAGATGCTCTCATATCTCTAGTATTACAGTGGTTGATTTACACATCATGAAGAAATACTGTGTCTACTTTGGCTTACCGACTATATATGTGACAGGATTTGCGAAAACACATTTAAATATATTGTTTTTGTCAAATTGACAAAAACGACAATTTTTTAAAATTTGCACAATGACTCCCAGCTAACATCACATGCTTCTTTAAATCATCAGCATTTTGGTTTTTGAATTTGTCCTGATGAAGAGCAAAGTATTTCGGTTGAAACATTGCCTTCAAAAACCAAAAAGATGATTTAAAGAATTAAAAATTATATATTATTGCACTAATGCTTCATGTATAAACCTGTAGTGATAAGCCTAGGCGCTAGTTCTAGAGGTCTTTGCAGTGAGCTAGGTCGATGCACATACCCTTCTCATGAACGGAGTGTTTATGCACATTTTGAGCGTGCCCATTAGGCATGCTTTCTTCAGCTACTGTACTTTCTGCTGCTTTTCCAGTTAGCCTTGATAGCTCAGATAACATAGCCAGTGCTCTTAGTAGACAGGCCAGGGAAGACCTCGAGAGGCTCCGATGGTATCACACTTGAGAAGAGTTGGTAGTATACAGCTTCACCTTGCACGCGCCCTAATGATGCATTTGGAATGCAATTATATAATTTTTTAGTGCTTACTGGAGGGCAACTGTTTCAGGTTAGCTAGCAGGGATGGTGGACGTCCAGCTCTTGCAGAGCAGAGCCTGGAGAGGATCGTGCATGGGCATACCATCTGTAGGTATGTCTCATCTCCAGTGATGGAAGAGCAGCTGACGATCGAGCAGGAGGAGACACAGTCACTACTGGTACTTGAAGGAGCGAGGGTGTGGATGTCTGTACTGTAATGAGATTCATAGAGTAGTAATTACACAAACTCGAGACCCAGCTAACATCCTCCCAACATTTGTTGCCTATTGCTATATAATGAGCTGGGCCACCACTGAGTGAGTAGGGAGTGCAGATTTCTGTTGGTGCAGAGATTGAAGCTCATAGTGACCAAGCAGCAGCTGCAAGTCTAGGGAGGAGCCAAGCATCTTGCAGTGCTAACACGAGTGGTACAATAGGCAAGGTCAGATAGAGGTCACTTCATTTTTAACAACTGCTTTTTGCGTTAGCTGATTAATAGAACACAAACTTATATTATATTTGTAACCGCAAGAATAATCTTTTCAAAGTTCAAAGTATAGAAAATGTGAGCTGCAGTTTGGGCATAAGAGTGAGCTCCATTTAAGGTAAGTGCTGGCATTCTATGTCTACAGCACTGAAATCTACCCAGGACTGCCTCTACGTACTCTCAAGAGCCAAGGAATTCAAAGCAAGTTCAGGAAAACATAAGTGCCTGTATAGCTTTCCTCAGCAGAAGAAGGGCTTGCAGAAACAGCAGTTATAAGTCTGGGGGAGACAGTCCAAGGTGACAGTCAAGTTGTGTCTGCCATTTTAATTCCCCCCCCCCCACCCCCCCCCTTTTTTTTTTGCTTGCTTGTTCATCCTGCCAAAGTGGAGAATGTTTTTATCTTGTCAAAGTAATGTTTTCAGGAAGAGACCAGGTCCAAACAACTACAATCTCACCTCTACCGGTTAGTCTTTCAACCGCCTGCCACTAGGAGCTAGTGAGACATGCTAGCCTGGCTAGGTCTTGACTGCCTTAGGGTTGGAGAGGGAAGGAAAGAGTGCCTGCCACTAGGAGCTAGTGAGATATGGCTAGCCTGGCTAGATCTTAACTGCCTTAGGGTTGGAGTGGGAATGAAATAGTGCCTGCCACTGAGATATGGCTAGTCTGGCTAGGTCTTAGCTGCCTTAAGGTTGGAGTTGGAAGGAAAGAGTGCCTGTCACTAGGAGCTAGTGAGATATGACTAGCCTGGCTAGGTCTTAACTGCCTTAGGGTTGGAGTGGGAAGGAAAGAGTGCCTGTCACTAGGAGCTAGTGAGATATGGCTAGCCTGGCTAGGTCTTAACTGCCTTAGGATTGGAGTGGGAAGGTTCAGGACCTTATGCAGAAGTGTGGCTGTGACACTACCTGTGTGACTGCCAAGAGGCTCCCTAAATAATGGATGATCTCCTTGTCTATCCTCTATTGCCAGACCTTTTAGACTATATAGCTGATCTGGAAGCCTGTCTGGAGCCGATGGTCTACAGTGGAAGATGTAGCGACACGAGAAGAAGGTTGTTTTCAGGCTCTTGTATTAAGTGCAGCAGTCAATTGAGTATGTGTAAATTAAAAAAATCTCGCACACGGTCCATTTTGACGACGTCCTTAGTTTGGCATGCTTAACAACTGCTTGTGGTAGTGCATATAGCAACCCAATCAGGTTGAAAATTGTGGTAACCCGAGATGCACACTCTTGAAAGTAAGTTACACAGACTAGACTACAACCACTTTACCTAGAAAACTATTGCTACTTGCAATAATGAATTGCAATAATGAATAGCACTTAACAGGAAACAGGAAATGGAATAAAACCACAGTAATTAAGCATGCATATGAATAATGTTTCTTACTAATGAGTCAGTTATGATACTTAGACCATAACATGGTCAATCACCATCCAAGTCTATCGGGCAGATGGCAGTGACATGCCAATCGGCGAGTAGCAGTCGAGTGCAGTACGGGAACTGCTTGCGAAGCATGTGTGTCCAGGATGGTCCACAAGTGGAACAGTAGGTGCCGGTATATGTCAGGAGGTAAATATCATCCACAGAGGCGGAGGAAGAAGTTCTTTCAGTGTAAAGAGTGTGAACATCCCTCCTGTGTACGGCATGCACGTGACGACGGACAATGCGACCAGACGCAAGTTCTACATGGTAAGAGAGAGGTCCAGTGACCCTTTATGACTTTGCTTGGAAGCCAGGTCATTGTTGCAGTGGAGAAATATTTCACATAAACAGCATCTCCTACTTGGAAGGTTCTGAGTGGCCCTGAAGTATCATGCTGCTCAGCTTGCTCTGCCTGTTGCTTCTCAACATGTGGAGTAATGTCGGGGAAGAGTCTGTCAAGATGAGATCTGAGACGACAATTCATCAGCACCTGTGCTGGGGAAATGCCTGTTGTAGTCTGTGGAGTGATACAGTATGTGAATAGAAATTTCGAAACTTTTTCTTGAATAGTAGATCCAGGTGTATGCTTTAGACCACTTTTGAAGGTTTGTACTGCACGCTCAGCTAATCCATTGCTTGAAGGATGGTATGGAGCTGTTCACAATGCCGTTTTCAGACATGAAGGTCTTGAATTCCTCACTGGTGAAGGAAGGACTGTTGCCAGTCACAATTTTGCAAGGCATTCCATGATTGGCAAATATGATTCTGAGTTTCTCAATTGTTTTGAGGAAGAAATTGACTGCATTATGTGGACATTTGTCCACTTTGAATATGCGAGTATTAGGAACATGTGTCCTAGAAATGGACCTGCAAAATCGAGATGGATTCTGCTCCATGGTTGCGAAGGCCATTCCCAAGGGTGGAGCGGGGCAGCTGCAGGTGCTGGTCGAGACTCCCGACATACTGGACAGGTTTTCACCAGATGTACAATCTCTGCATCCATGCCAGGCCACCATAATTATGTCATTTTTTCTTGCATATAACATCCTTGTGCTTGCACTGGGAAGCTAGGTGAGATCCTCCACAACGATAACATGTGAATGTTGCACTTTTGAAATTATGACCAGAAGTTGTGTAGTTAAGATCTGTCATTGTGTGTCATTGTGTGCTTGGGAACATCTCCCAGCTTCTTTGTGTCTCTCTCGGATGCTTCCACCGTCTGTGCCAGCTTGAGGGCGCTGCTGTATGTGAGGTCAGTCTCAGCAAGGAGCTTGCGCTGAATTCCTTGGTGATTTACTCCAGACGAGCCTGTCTCTCGGCATCTCTTCGAGCTTATCCCTGCCAAACTTGCAGTTGAGAGCTAGATATCTTAGTGCTGCATTGTAGTCAGCAGTGGACTCGGCTGGCTTCCGTGAGCGAGTGTTGAAATGAAATCTGTGAACGATGGTCGAATGTTTAGTACCGTAGTGAGCCTTCAGTAAAGCCGTCGGTGAGCTGTAAGTGACATCTTCGGCATCCAGCTTGCCATTTGAGCTGCGCAACATCTTGAAAGTTGGGTCACCGCACATAGTAAGCAGAATTGAGCGCTTCTTTGCTGCATTCTCTGCTGTTTGCCACAAAGTAGAACGGGATGTTCTCCTCGTATATGTTCCAGTCATCCAAGGTCAGGTTGAAAGGGTTGATTTTGCCGTAAGTAGTCGTAGTAGGTTGCTTTATCCTCGTTTGCCAGAAGTGTGATAACCCGAGATGCACGCTCTAGAAAGTAACACACAGTTGTTAGATTTGTAACCAACAACTACCACTACTAGAAAACTATTGCTACTTGCAATAATGCCCCATCAAATGGTGAGAGTACAGAACTTATATAATTACTTACAGGAAACAGGAAACGGAATAAAACCATGGTAATTAAGCATGCATATGAATAATGTTGAGTCAGTTATGACCTGTCATCAGGATGCACACTGAAGGTATACATACAGTAGTTACACTGTTTGTTATTATCAATTTGCCATAGAGCTGCATTAGAAGAGCAGTACAGCAAAGGCTTGATGAAACTTTCAAAGTCCTCTCTGGGAGATCAAGAGCAAGGGTGTGTCATAGAGTTCTTGTCAACATACTTCACCCTGCCTCAACCCAGTGTGATGTTGGTCCAATGTGTGTTCCCTTAGAGCTATTGTCAACCCACTTCAACCTGCCTCAACCCAGTGTGATGTTGATCCAATCTGTGTTCCTATAGAGCTACTGTCAACCTAGTTCACAACCCAGTGTGGTGTTGATCCAGTGTGTGTTCCTATAGAGCTATGTCAACCTAATTCAACCTGCTCAGCCCAGCATGGTGTAGGTCCAGTGTATGTTCCTATAGAGCTACTGTCAACCTAGTTCAACCTGCTCAGCCCAGTGTGTTGGTCCAATCTGTGTTCCTATAGAGCTACTGTCAACCTAGTTCAACCTGCTCAGCCCAGCATGGTGTAGGTCCAGTGTGTGTTCCTATAGAGCTACTGTCAACCTAGTTCAACATGCTCAGCCCAGTGTGGTGTTGGTCCAATCTGTGTTCCTATAGAGCTACTGTCAACCTAGTTCAACCTGCTCAGCCCAGCATGGTGTAGGTCCAGTGTGTGTTCCTATAGAGCTATGTCAACCTAGTTCAACCTGCTCAGCCCAGCATGGTGTAGGTCCAGTGTGTGTTCCTATAGAGCTATGTCAACCTAGTTCAGCCCAGTGTGTTGGTCCAATCTGTGTTCCTATAGAGCTACTGTCAACCTAGTTCAACCTGCTCAACCCAGTGTGATGTTGGTCCGGTGTGTGTCCCCATAGTGTTGTTATTTGGTGTTCTCCTCCTCTACTGAACACATGTACATATTATATAGCACATTGGGTAAAGCGTGGCAGTCTCTGAAGGCTGAGCTAAGACATCGTTCAGAAAGCCACACAAAATTTGTTGAAAAGGTTAGCCAGTGTGCATTACTACGTAGATATGTTTACGGCTGGTGTTGTTGTTGTTGTTGATTGTTGTTGATGTTTATTTTGTCCATTGTTGTGTTTTATTTCCCATCCTTTTGTTGCGTCCTTGAACTCCTCAGCTCCAGAAAGACATGGAGAAGCCATTATTTGAATACAAAGAATCTCAAAAGAAAATCAGGAAAGAGGTGTGTATGTGTTTGTATGCATATATGTATGGTTGTCATGGTAACTTTGATTAACTATCAACCAGAGGTCTTCTGTCAAAGAACATCTATGTCCGAACCCTATGTTCATAGAATCCATCTATTTGGGAAATGGAACTAATTTTTCTTCCTGCTAGAACAGGTGTCCTTATTATATATATATACATACTATATATACATGTATATACATAGTATCTTTCTTGCATGCACACACTCACAAACACATACACACACACACACAAACACACACACACACAAACACACAAACACACACACACAAACACACACACACACACACTCATTTACACACATATGTACATACGTGCAACACATACACACATATGCATACATACACACACATATGCACACACATATGCACACACACACGCATGTACATACAATATATGCACACATGTACATGTACACACAATTTGCATACACATATGCACACACATATGCACACACACACACACACATGCATGTACATCCAATATATGGACACATGTACATGTACACACACATTTGCATACACATGTGCATACACACATTCACACACATACACACATGCATATACATGTACGCATATTTAAATACACACACTTACATACACACACACACTACTCGTCATTTACATATACGCACATACACATGTACACACACATCCATTCACACACATACACACACCCACATGTACACACACACACACACACAGCAAGCATGGACTATAGGCATTTTTGGTGTGTGTATTACACATGGATAGGAGTCGACTGATGCCACGCTGATTAGCTGTACGTATGTGTTGAACCAGAGAGATACATGTGGATAGGAGCCGACTGATGCCATGCTGATTAGCTGTACATGTACATGTGTTGAACCAGAGAGATACATGTGAAGACCATACAGACAGTGTATGTCTTATTGCGGAATGAATCGACCCCTTACAGGGAGTTGGATTCAGAAGGTGGTCTTACGCATGGCCTTATCTGCGATATATCAGTGTCTGTCTATGTATTATCAATATATATATTAGCATACACATATGTTCGCCTGTACCTCACTGCCTCTATTATCAACCTTTCCTCGGTCACTTCTTCTCTAGGAAAGCTCCTCACTGCCTCTATTATCAACCTTTCCTCCATCACTTCTTCTTTAAGCCGGAACATTTTTGGCCTAAACACAAATAAAGCACACCCACATGTTTCGACCGATGCGTCGCAACCGGAATTAGTAGAAAATATGAACAGGTCTTACGTAACTAAATATAACTGGGTGATGTAAACTGGAAATAGTCGTCCTGGCGAGGAGAAAGCGAGACACCTGGCTTCAGATTTTAAGAGCAAGGGAAGAGAACTGACGGACCACACTGGAGTGGGAACAGGCTGTGTGTTAATAGCTGCGAGGGCAAGGATGATGGAGTTACGTTATGAAGAGAGCGTAGAGCTACTCAATTTCTCAGCATGCTCTAGCTATGGAAGTGGATGCACCACTTCTCATGCAGACATGGAAAGCCATTTCTTGCAGGTAGCCTCCCATGGATTCTGTTCTGTAGGAGAGTGAGTGGACTAAGGAGCTGGTAGCATAGTTTGTATGTAGCTTACAGTAAATAGAGAAAAGATGATGTCAGAGAGCACACTGAACACAAATAGTGTCAAGATCCAAACTACCTCTTAAAACAAGTTGTCAGATGTTCTTGTCAGGTTCTGCATTGTCTTCCTTCAGGACTCTTACAAGAGTGTCGGCCAGCGAGCAGTGGCTAAGGACGTCATTCATAATGTGCTTCCGATCTTCAGGGGAAGCCTCTTCCAAGTACCCTTAGTAGAACTCCCCTCTCCCATACGTACTTCCTCGGGGATATTTATGTTTTGTAACGTGCTAGCTCATTGATGTTGCAGGGCATCAGGTTGTGTAAACATATGCAGTTGAATGTATAAGTAAACGCATGCAATCTTCTGTTACTTCCCAAGATTACATTCTAAGCTTCAAGCATCAAGACGGCATCATCAATAATGTACAGATCGGAGGGTTAGGGACAGGACAGTGTAGGCTAGGGTTAGGGCCAGGACACTCCCAGTGTAGGCTAGGGTTAGGGCAAGGACACTCACAGTGTAGGCTAGGGTTAGGGCAAGGACACTCACAGTGTAGGCTAGGGTTAGGGCAAGGACACTCACAGTGTAGGCTAGGGTTAGGGCCAGGACACTCACAGTGTAGGCTAGGGTTAGGGCAAGGATACTCACAGTGTAGGCTAGGGTTGGCACAGTGAGGGTGAGGGCCTGGACAGTATAGGCTAGGGTTGGACCAGGGCATTATAGGCTAGGGTTGGACCAGGGCATTATAGGCTAGGGTTGGACCAGGGCATTATAGGCTAGGGTTGGACCAGGGCAGTATAGGCTAGGGTTGGACCAGGGCTAGGGTTGGACCAGGGCAGTGTAGGCTAGGGTTGGACCAGGCAGTAACTAAGTCTAGGGCAATAACTAGACCAATGCAATCATTACATGTACACGTATAATTGACACAAACATATGTGGCAAGATATCAGCTCACCATACACTATTGTTTACTACTAATATACTGAGTATAATACTAGGCCACACAATGCCTTTCTATTGTTTACTACTAATATACTGAGTATAATACTAGGCCACACAATGCCTTTCTATTGTTTACTACTAATATACTGAGTATAATACTAGGCCACACAATGCCTTTCTATTGTTTACTACTAATATACTGTGTATAATACTAGGCCACACAATGCCTTTCTATTGTTTACTACTAATATACTGAGTATAATACTAGGCCACGCAATGCCTTTCTATTGTTTACTACTAATATACTGAGTATAATACTAGGCCACACAATGCCTTTCTATTGTTTACTACTAATATACTGAGTATAATACTAGGCCACACAATGCCTTTCTATTGTTTACTACTAATATACTGTGTATAATACTAGGCCACACAATGCCTTTCTATTGTGTACTACTAATATACTGAGTATAATACTAGGCCACACAATGCCTTTCTATTGTTTACTACTAATATACTGAGTATAATACTAGGCCACACAATGCCTTTCTATTGTTTACTACTAATATACTGAGTATAATACTAGGCCACACAATGCCTTTCTATTGTTTACTACTAATATACTGAGTATAATACTAGGCCACACAATGCCTTTCTATTGTTTACTACTAATATACTGAGTATAATACTAGGCCACACAATGCCTTTCTATTGTTTACTACTAATATACTGAGTATAATACTAGGCCACACAATGCCTTTCTATTGTTTACTACTAATATACTGTGTATAATACTAGGCCACACAATGCCTTTCTATTGTTTACTACTAATATACTGAGTATAATACTAGGCCACACAATGCCTTTCTATTGTTTACTACTAATATACTGAGTATAATACTAGGCCACACAACACCTTTCTATTGTTTACTACTAATATACTGAGTATAATACTAGGTCACACAATGCCTTTCTATTGTTTACTACTAATATACTACTAGGCCACATAATGCCTTTCTATTGTTTACTACTAATATACTGAGTATAATACTAGGCCTCACAATGCCTTTCTATTGTTTACTACTAATATACTGTGTATAATACTAGGCCACACAATGCCTTTCTATTGTTTACTACTAATATACTACTAGGCCACATAATGCCTTTCTATTGTTTACTACTAATATACTGAGTATAATACTAGGCCACACAATGCCTTTCTATTGTTTACTACTAATATACTGAGTATAATACTAGGCCACACAATGCCTTTCTATTGTTTACTACTAATATACTGAGTATAATACTAGGCCACACAATGCCTTTCTATTGTTTACTACTAATATACTGTGTATAATACTAGGCCACACAATGCCTTTCTATTGTTTACTACTAATATACTGAGTATAATACTAGGCCACACAATGCCTTACTATTGTGTACTACTAATATACTGAGTATAATACTAGGCCACGCAATGCCTTTCTATTGTTTACTACTAATATACTGTGTATAATACTAGGCCACACAATGCCTTTCTATTGTTTACTACTAATATACTGAGTATAATACTAGGCCACACAATGCCTTTCTATTGTTTACTACTAATATACTGAGTATAATACTAGGCCACACAATGCCTTTCTATTCTTTACTACTAATATACTGAGTATAATACTAGGCCACACAATGCCTTTCTATTGTTTACTACTAATATACTGTGTATAATACTAGGCCACGCAATGCCTTTCTATTGTTTACTACTAATATACTGTGTATAATACTAGGCCACACAATGCCTTTCTATTGTTTACTACTAATATACTGAGTATAATACTAGGCCACACAATGCCTTTCTATTGTTTACTACTAATATACTGTGTATAATACTAGGCCACACAATGCCTTTCTATTGTTTACTACTAATATACTGTGTATAATACTAGGCCACACAATGCCTTTCTATTGTTTACTACTAATATACTGTATATAATACTAGGCCACACAATGCCTTTCTATTGTTTACTACTAATATACTGTGTATAATACTAGGCCACACAATGCCTTTCTATTGTTTACTACTAATATACTGTGTATAATACTAGGCCACACAATGCCTTTCTATTGTTTACTACTAATATACTGAGTATAATACTAGGCCACACAATGCCTTTCTATTGTTTACTACTAATATACTGTGTATAATACTAGGCCACACAATGCCTTTCTATTGTTTACTACTAATATACTGTGTATAATACTAGGCCACACAATGCCTTTCTATTGTTTACTACTAATATACTGAGTATAATACTAGGCCACACAATGCCTTTCTATTGTTTACTACTAATATACTGAGTATAATACTAGGCCACACAATGCCTTTCTATTGTTTACTACTAATATACTGTGTATAATACTAGGCCACACAATGCCTTTCTATTGTGTACTACTAATATACTGAGTATAATACTAGGCCACACAATGCCTTTCTATTGTTTACTACTAATATACTGAGTATAATACTAGGCCACGCAATGCCTTTCTATTGTTTACTACTAATATACTGTGTATAATACTAGGCCACACAATGCCTTTCTATTGTTTACTACTAATATACTGAGTATAATACTAGGCCACACAATGCCTTTCTATTGTTTACTACTAATATACTGAGTATAATACTAGGCCACACAATGCCTTTCTATTGTTTACTACTAATATACTGTGTATAATACTAGGCCACACAATGCCTTTCTATTGTTTACTACTAATATACTGAGTATAATACTAGGCCACACAATGCGTTTCTATTGTTTACTACTAATATACTGTGTATAATACTAGGCCACACAATGCCTTTCTATTGTTTACTACTAATATACTGAGTATAATACTAGGCCACACAATGCCTTTCTATTGTTTACTACTAATATACTGTGTATAATACTAGGCCACACAATGCCTTTCTATTGTTTACTACTAATATACTGAGTATAATACTAGGCCACACAATGCCTTTCTATTGTTTACTACTAATATACTGTGTATAATACTAGGCCACACAATGCCTTTCTATTGTTTACTACTAATATACTGTGTATAATACTAGGCCACACAATGCCTTTCTATTGTTTACTACTAATATACTGTGTATAATACTAGGCCACACAATGCCTTTCTATTGTTTACTACTAATATACTGAGTATAATACTAGGCCACACAATGCCTTTCTATTGTTTACTACTAATATACTGTGTATAATACTAGGCCACACAATGCCTTTCTATTGCTTACTACTAATATACTGAGTATAATACTAGGCCATACAATGCCTTTCTATTGTTTACTACTAATATACTGAGTATAATACTAGGCCACACAATGCCTTTCTATTGTTTACTACTAATATACTGAGTATAATACTAGGCCACACAATGCCTTACTATTGTGTACTACTAATATACTGAGTATAATACTAGGCCACGCAATGCCTTTCTATTGTTTACTACTAATATACTGAGTATAATACTAGGCCACACAATGCCTTTCTATTGTTTACTACTAATATACTGTGTATAATACTAGGCCACACAATGCCTTTCTATTGTTTACTACTAATATACTGAGTATAATACTAGGCCACACAATGCCTTTCTATTGTTTACTACTAATATACTGAGTATAATACTAGGCCACACAATGCCTTTCTATTGTGTACTACTAATATACTGAGTATAATACTAGGCCACACAATGCCTTTCTATTGTTTACTACTAATATACTGAGTATAATACTAGGCCACACAATGCCTTTCTATTGTGTACTACTAATATACTGTGTATAATACTAGGCCACACAATGCCTTTCTATTGTTTACTACTAATATACTGAGTATAATACTAGGCCACACAATGCCTTACTATTGTTTACTACTAATATACTGTGTATAATACTAGGCCACACAATGCCTTTCTATTGTTTACTACTAATATACTGAGTATAATACTAGGCCACACAATGCCTTTCTATTGTTTACTACTAATATACTGAGTATAATACTAGGCCACACAATGCCTTTCTATTGTTTACTACTAATATACTGTGTATAATACTAGGCCACATAATGCCTTTCTATTGTTTACTACTAATATACTGTGTATAATACTAGGCCACACAATGCCTTTCTATTGTTTACTACTAATATACTGTATATAATACTAGGCCACACAATGCCTTTCTATTGTTTACTACTAATATACTGAGTATAATACTAGGCCACACAATGCCTTTCTATTGTTTACTACTAATATACTGAGTATAATACTAGGCCACACAATGCCTTTCTATTGTTTACTACTAATATACTGAGTATAATACTAGGCCACACAATGCCTTTCTATTGTTTACTACTAATATACTGAGTATAATACTAGGCCACACAATGCCTTTCTATTGTTTACTACTAATATACTGTGTATAATACTAGGCCACACAATGCCTTTCTATTGTTTACTACTAATATACTGTGTATAATACTAGGCCACACAATGCCTTTCTATTGTTTACTACTAATATACTGAGTATAATACTAGGCCACACAATGCCTCTATTGTTTACTACTAATATACTGAGTATAATACTAGGCCACACAATGCCTTTCTATTGTTTACTACTAATATACTGTGTATAATACTAGGCCACACAATGCCTTTCTATTGTTTACTACTAATATACTGTATATAATACTAGGCCACACAATGCCTTACTATTGTTTACTACTAATATACTGTATATAATACTAGGCCACACAATGCCTTTCTATTGTTTACTACTAATATACTGAGTATAATACTAGGCCACACAATGCCTTTCTATTGTTTACTACTAATATACTGAGTATAATACTAGGCCACACAATGCCTTTACTATTGTTTACTACTAATATACTGAGTATAATACTAGGCCACACAATGCCTTTCTATTGTGTACTACTAATATACTGAGTATAATACTAGGCCACACAATGCCTTTCTATTGTTTACTACTAATATACTGTGTATAATACTAGGTATATACTGTGTATAATACTAGGTATATACTGTGTATAATACTAGGTATATACTGTGTATAATACTAGGTATATACTGTGTATAATACTAGGTATATACTGTGTATAATACTAGGTATATACTGTGTATAATACTAGGTATATACTGTGTATAATACTAGGTATATACTATGTATAATACTAGGTATATACTGTGTATAATACTAGGTATATACTGTACTGTGTGTGTGCATCATGTGTAAATGTGCAGCATCAGCAGATCATGGAGAAGTCTCGCAAGCAGGTTGTAGCATTGGATGCCACCTTGGAGAAGGTGAATTGTTATTTTAACTGACACGTTGTACAAAGAAATCGAGCATTGTTGCCTTGACGACACAATTGTATTTTGTCAAGCAAGGTACACCTTTGATAACCCTGCCCACTCGAACATCTTGCACATAATTCACCACCTCAAGTGAAAATGCTGCTCAACTCAGTCCACCCATAGTTGTACTGTGTGAGACACGGTGTCTGAAGCCCATTCTGTACGTAACTCAGTAATAATTAGTATCGGGTTAAAGTATGCGTGTAAAGTATTCCTCATTGGGTGGTGTCATGAAGACTGATTCGGCTCAGTACTGAAGTGCATACATAATCTTAAGTGATTTAAAGTGTAAATTATGAGCGGAGTGACAGAGAGACATTCATCTGAAGAGTAGCCAAGATGTGATTCATAAGCCTTACAAAATTTGAATATTTCTGTGGTCTGCTAAAACACTACTTGCATCCTTCTCAAGTCTAGGCAGGTAGCAGCCAGTGTAGCTGCAGCTATCGCTGATGAGATAACCGAACTTCTCGTTGAAGTCATGGAGTGATGGCAATGATTACGAGGGGCAAAGCCGCAACACAAATAATAGTACTGTCATGTGATCAGGTTCTCGTAATCTAAGGCATGCATGACATGACATGCCTCTTGCCAATTAATAGAGCATGGCTTCATGGGCATAAACAGCTCATGGAATTAACGGTATGCACATGGGTATTTTCTGTACCTCTGTTTGATAGTGATCTCTATTTCCCCCTTTTAGTTGAAGGGAGTGCCTTCTGGCAAGGGAAGGCTGAAGAAGGTAATGGTAGACTAGAACTCCTCCAGCTAGTCCAGTCTATACAGTATGTCATTCCACTGCATGATTAATAAAGCCCTTGTCTGTTAATGTAGGTAAGCAGTTTGTACGATCCTCAAGTGTCCATCAAGAAAAAAGCTAACTTAACTGGTGAGTGATCCAAATGTTTTTGTTATTATTATTATTATTATGATTATTTGTTGTTGTTGTTGTTGTTATTATTATTATTATTATTATTATTATTATTATTATTATTATTATTATTATTATTATTATTATTATTATTATTATTATTATTATTATTATTATTATTATTATTATTATCATTATCATTATTATTATTATTATTATCATTATCATTATCATTATCATTATCATTATCATTATTATTTGTTGTTGTTGTTATGGTTATTATTATTATTATTATTATTATTATTATTATTATTAATTATTATTATTATTATTATTATTATTATTATTATTATTATTATTATTATTATTATTATTATTATTATTATTATTATTTAATCAATTAATTAATTGATTGATTAATTTTTTTAATTGATAAAATATTATATTGTTTTGGTGTTTATTGGTGTTTATTGGTGTTTATTTGGTGTTTATTGGTGTTTATTGTCATTTCTATAGCTATCTCTATTTTCTTTTTCACATCTGGTTCACGTGCTGGATGCATGTGCCAGGGTGTGGTTTGTATCACATGGTGAATATCTAGCTACTGGTATATAACAAGCTCACGTGGTTCTTAGCATATCATCATTCTCCTGATGAAAGCTAGAGTAGTCGAAACGTTGAGAGAGTAAAATTCAAGTTGATTATTGAGTAGGTTAGGCTTGAGTAGGTTAGGCTATTGTAATTTTATCATTTCCAGTGAGAGTTTGTTGAGGGATGATTATTATTATCATTATAAACCCACTGCTGTTTTTGTTGTTCTATAGGTGATGAGATGAAGAAGTTGGAAGAGAACTACAACCAAATGCAGCAGCAATGGGTAGACAACATGATCAGTGCATGCCAGGTGAGTTTTGATAATATTGTGACGGGTCACATGAATATCATGTGAATTATACAGATATTCATGGCTGGTATGGACGTATTACCACATCAAATGTTTGGCTGACTTTTGATTTCTGACATGGAAGTTTTAGGAGACAATAGCTCTAAACTAAAATTTAAAAAATAAACTCCAAAAGTTGTTAACTAAATTTGTAACAGCCATAACTTTCCCCCTCTTTTCTTTCTATGAGTAATTTTGGTGTCAAATTGTTCCTTATTCTGTGTGCTTTCAACTGATATGTCTATAGGTATATTTTCTTGGAAGATACATCCAGGAATATAAGGTCGCTCACTGGGATTTTTGTCATCATAAGTTTGCTACATTTCAAAAATTTTGTAATTTGGGACCTTTTTTAGTGCTCTGTGGTGTAAAGTGTTCCATTAAAAAAAGTTTTTTTTGCTAAAATTATGATTATAAGAGGTGACCCTTGGGTTTTAATCAGTTTTGTGGCCATAAACTAATTAACACAGTATGTGCAGCCAATTTCCTTCCACTCACTGTCATAGCTAAGTGCAAGTTAGAGCCTTTGTTTATGCAGCATATAGTCTTGCCACAAAGTCACAAACAGGAGAGTGCAGTTTTTGAATGACCTTGATGTTCTTTGATGTATCTTCTAAGACAATGTGCCTATAGAGACATTCAACAAAAGCACACATAACAACAATTTGACGGTTTTCACCTATAGCATAATAAGTAATATAAACAACAACAACAACAGTTACAATAACCTTCTCAATAATCAACTTGAAATTGTATTCTCTCGATGTTTCGACTAGATGCTCTAGCCTTCATCATGAATAATGAGACGCTAAGACTCGCGTGAATCTGCTATATAGTGGTACTAGCTATTCACTACATGCTACAAAACCACACCTCGGCACTCGCGTCCAGCACGTGAACCGGATGTAGGGAAAGCAAGAAAAGATAAACAAACAAACAAATAAACAAACAAATAAACAAACAAATAAACAAAATAATAAATAAAGAAACAATAGGTTATTATTATTATTATTATTATTATTATTATTATTATTATTATTATTATTATTATTATTATTATTATTATTATTATTATTATTATTATTATTATTAAAACAACAACTAAAAACAACATTAATTACAAGTTAGTTAATACAAAAATACTAAAATGAAAACGAATTAACGCACAAATAGCTAAAAAGCTGACGACAAGTTCAACTCCCATCGACCCCAAAATAGACAAGGCATTCCCCTGCTGGACTGACGCTGAGAGACACTGAGGGAGGTGAGCATGGGCATTCACCTCCCCAGTTCTTTGCCTTATACTGAGGCTGAGCTCCTTCAGGAAAGCCATCGATCTAGTCCTGGTGGCTCCCAATGAAATGACCACGGGCACAAAAAAGTGGCAAGGATCTAGACTGGCCACTTTCTTCTCCTCAACCATAGCAGCCACAGCTCCAGCACTACTCACTGCTGCACCCGATATGACTGGGCAAGCATATCTGGACAGGTCGCATCCCACACCAGTTGCATGTCATTCTTCCATAGAACATGGTTACCCCATCAGGTCTTTTCCCGTCAAAATGAAAGAAAGCGACCCGACGGTTCCAGCCTGGAAGGAGCACCTGCAGATGACAATGCTCGGAAGAGAAGAGAATGTCATTTATGGTGGTAAGACGGTAAAAATGTCCTTCACTCCTCCTGCAGCTAAGACTGTGCATGTGTCCGTGGCGAGATGATCCACTTCAGCTTGACAGTTCTGGCAGTTATGTGGACAACACAGAGTGGAGCCCAAGTGGAGACCCACGGCTATACTGATGGTATCGTCATCCATCCTCAATCCCAAGGACGAGATGGGGAGGGCATTTAGCCATGTACTGGATTGTTTCATTGAAATAACCAAAAGCCGGGTTGGAGCCAAATCATCGGATGCATTATGCAACAAAGATTCCACGAACTTTGACACCCTGCACGTATCCCAGGACTTCTGGAGGCACGCCGCATGACCAGATGGTGGGGGGTTGCCGTGATCCACAGACCTGCTGAAACGGGCATCATCCACAAAAGGGACAGGGAGTGAAAACAAGTGAGGTGGCAGGATTTTCCAGGTCATGAGTGGCAACAGCTGAGGCCCAAGAAGGCAGAGGAAGCAAGCTGCACTGCACTCCTGATTCCAAGACCCCCTACACCAACAGGGAGAGTGGCCTGCAATCAAGAACAGACATCCTCAGAGAAATTCATGTTAGTAATGCGCTCACAATTGACTTGAGACTCTCGTCATAATTTATCAGGGCAGGAGAGAGAAAACATGGAGGAGTCCTGAGGGTGTATAGAAGCTTAGGGATAGAAAAATGAATTACGCAGCAGGATTAAGGCATTCCTGAGCAGAGACGAAACTGAGCCTGTCCCCATGACCTCTAGGGCACTGATTTTGTCCCCGAGAACAGTTGAGACAGAATCCAAGTTACCCAGAGGAGAACCCAGGAGACGGGCATCAGAGAGGATCAACCACATGAACTCCTTATTAACCCCAGATGGACCAACACCGACCATTGGGGGAATGCTTAGACATCTGGAAGTGAAGAGGAACAGTCTCTCCCATGTGCTTGGAGAATTGCTGATAACCACACCTTCCAGTATGGTAATTAATTTGAAAGGGCAAGGGATCTGGATCCACTAGGGATCCTTTTTAATAGTATCTTAGACTTACATAGGTACTTGACTAAAATAGAACCATGAAAGCGGCGGCTCACCATTTGGAGAGGATGCTGGAGAGGAAATAGGTGGACCAACCTCAGTGGGGCTACCTGTAGATGGCAACACTGCAGCAGGAACTCCCGATGGCTGATTCGATCCAGGGCAGTGGCTATTCAAGGCTCTGTGAGAGAAACACTTCAAACAAATAGGACAGGTAGAACAAGCGGACATTTTGGTGTGTGTATATTATTGTTTTACCATTGTAAAATCTTATTAATAAATAAACAAATAAAATAATTTTAAATTAAACACAATAAAAAATAGAAATAACAATATAATATAATAATAATAAAAATAAATATAATAATAACAACAAATAATTTAAAAAAAATGCCAGCTCAGATGATTCCTTGACTGATTTCAGTGAAAGCACTCTGAATTTCTTGTGGGATAAACATCCTCCATCTCATCCAAATCCAATTATTGGTGATAATTTTCCATCTTTTGATAACTATCGTCTCCTTAGGGAAGTCTCTCTGTGTTGCTCCAAGACTTTGTGTGCCATTCCCTTAGGTTCTCCTGTTGGTGGTGGTATGGAGTGGATTGAGGTGCTGATGGTTGACTCATTAAAGTTTATGGGGAGCAGACTTCGACACTTCCATGCTCATGATGCTTTTGTTTGCTTTTGTTTACTTGGCCATTCATTTGCAACCCCCGCTCCACGTTACTGCACTCTTTGCCATCTCCTCCCTGTTTTTCTTCATCGAAGCTTCAAGATTTTGACTCCATTCAGTGTTCCATCCTGAGTGAGATCACCAACATTCTCCTCAACACAAAAGATCAGACATGGTCGCAGGCATCACTTCCGGTGAAATTTGGTGGTCTGAGGATCAGAAATGCTGTAATGCTTGCACCTTCTGGTGCTTTGGCATCAGCTTCCGCTACTCATTCACCAGATTCTTCCTGACTACCTAGGTCATCTTAGCTACTCTGCATTTGATGATGGTTTGGAAATGTGGAGTCACGGTCACAGCTATGAGTCACCATTTTTTTAAATAGTATATGAAAATTATGTAATTTATTAGCTGACAACGCAAAGGACACATGAATGTGCAGGTGGATCCCTAACAAAATGGCCATTAATGTCAGTGATGGTGGCTTCTAGCGATGTTTAAACCAGGATTACCACCAATTGGTCCTAGGCCCATACCTAACTTTTCCATATAATTTCGTTAAAATGCATGTGTAAGTTTTGGTGTAATACTGCTAACAGACTAATACTGCTAACAGACAGACAAACTGTGCTGAAAACATACCCTCCCTGGCTGAGAGATGATAATAATATCAGGAAGTATAGTAGAACTCTCTATACTGGGGTTTGACTGACTTTTTATAATGGCGGATGCCCTCCCCCCCTCCTTCCTTCCAAGAGCAAAGTACATCTCTCACATTGACAAACTAAATGGTGATTGTGCCACTATTGGCTCCCCAAAAATCTCCTAGTGTCTTTGCATGTAGTAAACCAGCAGACCTGTTGATGGGGAAAAAACTCTTGACATTCATTTTCAAGGATCTATGCCTATGTACTGAGGCTCTTTTTTAAACATGCATAACTTGTGTTCAGTTGGGCTATTCATAGATACTTGAATATATGAGATATAATATGTATATCCAGAGCTACTCAGTTTCCCATTAAAGTTGTTGGTAAAGGGTCCAGGTAAAGGGTCATCTGGAAAGCAATTTTGTCGATGACATTCTCATGGAACAAATGACCCGCACTCAGTTCTGCTGGTTTGTGTAGTTCTTGCTTCTGGGAAACTGTTACCAAATTCAAGAGAGGCTATAGCTTATCATCTACCAGAACATATGATGTTTGGTTGGTGGATTTCTCCCATGCAATAATTGTTGCCAATCCTTGGAGACTTTTACATGGTACAGTCAACAACAGCAACAAGACATGGCATGCAATGATATGTGTAGGCTGCAGCAACAGCTCTGAGTTGGACTCTGTAGAACTCTGACTTGTGTAGTCCTCCAGCGCTCACAGAGATCTAGTAGTAGGTGAGTATGCTCATGGGACTCAATAATTGGAAACAGGAACTTTTTTTAATTATTCCTGTTGGATTGACCTGAAAGAAAAAGAAACGTGACCCAGTGTAAGGATGACCCTTTACCATTTGATATCATAATTGATTTTAAATGGTAAAGGGTCATTTAATTTTTTGTTCATCATGGGCACAGCTTTAAAAAGCTACAGTTGTTTGTTTTCAAACTAAAAAACAACAACAACCCCACCCCCCAACATTTTTGTTCCTATTGATGTTAATTAAATGATCAACGAAGTGGTAAAGTGTTTCCCGCTAGATATCTGCTGGCCCTGATGTGATTATAAGTTGTATTATTATTGATGACAGGACTATGAGAGACAGGAAGGAGAGAGGTACAGCTTCCTGCAGATCCACTTGCTCAAGTATGCTGATTTGTGTGTACAAGTAGATGAAGCAAGTGCTAATGTAAGTGCATAATTATATTCATAGATACGGCATTTACACATTGCAAGTGCTACTGTTCTGTGAAGGGCAGTTTTTTATAATTGTATTCATAGAGAGATCATGTACACACATTGCACATGCCACTTTTCTCTATGAAGGGGAACTTTAATAATTGTATTCATAGATACTGTCATGTACACACACTGCATGTGCCACTGTTCTATGAAAGCAGTTCATATTGCAGATAATAGTCAGCCGAACTGGGGGTGAATCCTGGGGGATGCTCTCCCCACAGTGGTTATGTGAGGGTGAACCCTGAGTCCTGCTTACTAATTTCCAGGGGCATGCGACCCTAGTAGAGGTTATGTGAAGTGAAGCCCGAGTCCTGGGTAGGGGCTCTGAGGGCAGGCATGCTCTCCCCTTCCCCTCCCCACTCCCCCCAAATGATTTAAGGTCATCTGAGGTGTCCTCTGACGCAACCTTGGAGAAATTGGATCGCATGCTGTTTTAATCCACATGAATTGGAAACATAAAGGGTGTGACCAGTTTAACCATCAGAAAGAGCCCGGAAACATGGATCAAGTACAGGATTGGAAACACACACAACTGAGTTGTACAAAGCCGTCCATCTTATGTTTCACTGTAGCACCGTTGGATAAAGTAAGGACAGGTCTTCTTTGCTGGATAAGTAGTGAGTGCTTCAGAGACTATTAGAGAGTCTAGAGAAAACAGGACAGGAATTATTTAGCCTTTAATATTAGCGAGTATAGTGAGCCAACTAAGTGCAAATGTGGTGGTCACAGATTTTTTTCCTTTTCTACTGTGAAACAAACAGAAGGGGAGGTAGGCCATTTTGGACTGGATATAAAGTTTCTGTTGGAGCTTAGGTCTTGCTAGAGCTGGTTTGTTGCACAAGAATGTGACCCATTCTATCTCTGCAAGCCTTTCAAAGTGAAAGTGAGGTGTTCAGTGTGTACGAGTTGGATCTTCTCCACTGCCTTTGCTAGTTCTGTAAATAATGTGAAGAGGATAACAGGTATCCAGAACTAGCTAATACTTTCGACAAGAATAACGTCGTCGAGTGTGTGTTCGGTAAGGTTGAAAAACTCTTCCGACATTACCTGTGACAAGTGCAACTGCTGAAAGATCATTTTCTTCCCTCTGCCTCATCGAAACTGGAAGGAGCATGACATCATTCTAACACCTCAGCAACTTCCTGCTATGCATTCATGACTTAGTTTCTGTTGCCGGAGAATTTGTATTGGCAAATACCGACGCCAGAACTATTTTGGAAATTTTAGTTGTAGAATTTGCTCACCTCTGCATAGTCCTCACTCCATTAGGATTCCTGAAGATATTTGTACCCGGGGTAACCATTCGAGGATACATGCTATATACTGGTGGTTGTTTATGTTGATGGAAGATCTGGCCACATCAACGACAGCTCATTATGTTGCCTCGGTTATAATCTGGCCAGATTATGTTGGCAGTGTTATAATGTTGCTCAAGTATATATATACTTGGGAAGGTATTGTCATTGATCTTGGATGAAGCTGCCACGTTTGCACGTAGTTTAATATCATTATTAAATTGGAAATTGTTCTTTCATTGAAGGGCACTCATTCAAATGCCTAGACAATCAGTCCATGAATAAAGGCCACACCCACTATGCGGTTAGCTAGAATCCACATTGGATGTGTTTGTATTGTACACAGATGCGTAGTTATGGAAACGGTTTATGTTGTTCATGTGAATAATCTTTGCTGTGCTTAATTTTCATTATTTTTTTGTGCTTAATTTGCTTAATTTTCTTCATTATTTTGGTGCTTAATTCTCTCTTTTTTTGTGCTTAATTTTCATTATTTTTTTGTGCTTAATTTTCATTATTTTTTGTGCTTAATTTTTGTGCTTAATTTTTTCATTTTTTTTTGTGCTTAATTTTTTATTTTTTGTGTGCTTAATTATTATTATTTTTTTGTGCTTAATTTTTATTATTTAATTTTCATTTTTTGTGCTTAATTTTCATTATTTTTGTTGATCATCACGTTTGGAAGGAAAAGTTGATTGTATATTTTCCTGTGTTCAGCTGAGGGATGGAGGGGTTTGAATGAAGAAGTTATTACATTCATGGCTAGCACTTGAACAAGCTTAGTTGCAAGCAGAGGAGAGGAAGGTGCATCAACCTGTTGGGTGGCAAACACTGCTCGGCATTTTATTTCAGATGTTTTCTTGAACCTCACGATTAGCCACTCCTCTGTGTGGTACGTGAAGGAAGTTGCAATGTTCATCGCAGACCTGTGGAAATAGAATGTCCATTTCTGATTTGAAGTCTTCATGCAGCCTCCTACGGTAACAGTTTGGGGAAAATGGAAGATTTAGCATTGATGTTCATTCTCTTTAAAAAAAATTGAGCTCGGTCAGCCTCGCCCATGAAAATTATTTAACACGGAAATAATCACAAGCAAAGGAATATGTAAGCTCTTCTCCGCATATCTAAGCCCCCTTTTCTTTAAAAACAATCTGGATTGACTCGTCAAAACCTAACTGCATGTAGACCACAACCAGCTTTAAAACATTCAAAATAATGGGTGATAGACTTTGTCATTTGCAATCACATGATGCTATCACATTGTTGCGTCACTCATTTGCGATCACTTAAGATGATGCACATTCTCCGCTCTGCTCCCTGTTTCTCTTCCAGTCATCTCCCAGCCTATGACCACCTTCTCAAGTCGATTCTCAGCAATATCACTAATATTGATTTTCAGAGCAATGACCCTTCTTGGCTACAGGCCACCCTTCCAGTGAACCATGGGGGAATTGGAATTAGGAGTGTGGTTCATCTTGCTCCCTCTGCCTTTTTGGCTTCTGCTGATGGATTGTCTAATCTCATTCACCATATCCTACCGCCTCTGTCCAGTATCCTGAGATTGAGGTTGCCCTTTCACTCTGGGGTGATGACCTTGTCTTGCCTCCTCCAGCCCCGCCTGCTTCCCATCAGCAGAAGTCGTGGGACATCCCTCGTATTTTGGAAAGGGCAGAGTCACTTTTGCGGAATGCTGCTAGTGACCCCAAAACCAGAGCTCGTCTCCTCGCAGTGTCTGCATGTGAGTCAGGTGCCTGCCTGCCAATCTCCTCACTGGGTCTCCGAATGACTGATGATGTAGTTCGAGTAGCAGTTGGGCTACATCTTGGAGCACCCCTGTGCCAGCCACACTCTTGTAGTTACTGTAAATCGGATGTCAACCAGTTTGGCACGCATGGGTTGAGCTGCAGGCACAGTCAGGGAAGGCTTTCTCGCCATGGTGCTTTAAATGACATCATACATCGGGCATTAACTGCTGCAAATGTCCCTTCCCGGCTGGAGCCCTCAGGTCTGCTTCGGTCCGATGGAAAGAGACCTGATGGCATGTCCATCATTCCATGGTCAAGCGGTAGACTCTTGGTATGGGATGCAACCTGCAGTGACACCTTTGCCCCATCCAACCTTTTGGCTGCAGTTACTGAGGCTGGTTCAGTGGCAGCCCAGGCGGAGATTTTGAAGGGTGAGAAGTACGCCCACCTGGACTCGGCATACAAGTTTGTACCTGTGGCGGTAGAGACTTGTGGATCCTTTGGGCCTCAAGCAAAGGCATTCTTCAGGGAGTTGGGACACCGCCTGAGGTCAGTGACTTACGAAGAGAACTCCCATCAATATGTTCTTCAACGGATTTCTGTGGCGGTGCAGCGTGGGAATGCAGCCTCAGTAATGGGATCTTTGCCATCAGGGTTGGGGACGAGCCATTTCCCTAGTCATCACTTGAACATTTGAACTTGAGGGGAGGGTTCTATATACTATATGAATAAGTGCATTTTAATGACAAAAAAAAAATGTCGTAAAGCAACATAATTATTGTGTGCATGGTTTTATTGCTAAAGGATTTTTAACTTTGCATGGTACAGGCTATTTGCCTTTTTTTGCCAATCAATTCAATAATAAGAAATTGAAGAATATGCAAAATGTTACTTCCTCCCCTCCCCCAGAAGAAAAAGGAAATGCCAATGTCATTTTAACACAAGATGATTAACTTCAAAACTTGCAAAGATGCTGGACAAGGACACCTGTTGATTCTGAGAAGGGACTCAACCAAATCACGTGGAAAAGGGTCTAGTTATACACTAGAGAGGACAGGAGAAATATTGCATAATAAACTTGGCCAACAGGAAGTAGATCACCATTGTTATATGGCCTTCCATATAACAATAAAATTGACACCTATTGTCACATGCATATTGTCCTACTTAACAACTTTCAAACACTCTCCACTTGGAAGCAAAACTGATGCAAACATGTACGTATGCGTCAGGATATTTTATGGATGTAGTCAAAGATGTATAGTTCAAATGAGATGGGAATTACTTGTGCACATGAAGCAGTTGATGTAACACCATGACATGTGGAAGGGTTGATGCCCTGGAGGAGAGAACTGCATTGCTACGTGACACAACAACTGAACTGTCAGAGACTTGCCTGAAATCAGCCTACTTTAGCTAAAAGAGAGACTTGCTATAAACACAGAAAAGTAGCTGTTATGGGCTCTCCCATCTCTGCCGTAGGGGCCAATTTGTACGTGGAATTTTTTTAGTTGTTGCCCTAGAAGTTCTCATCAACAAAACCTGGAGAAGATATGTTGATGATACATTGAGATAATAAAGGGAGGGACAGGAAAAGAACTCCTTAACTATCTGAACAGCATCAGGCCCACCATCAAGCTCACCATGAAGTTGGACTGATGGCTGTCACCTTTCCTCGACTGCGCACTGCATAGGAGAGGTGTGGTTGGCATGCTGGACTCCACTAACTACAGATAATGATGCACGTGAGAAATAGGTTCACACAATCCAGTTCACATCAGAAGGATTGATTGAAAGAGGAAATCTCAGAACATTTGATGAAATTATTATATTATTATGATTTTACAGCACTGTATAGTAGGTAGCATGAAAATAATGTACAAAGGATGAGATGTGCTGAAGGCTTACCAGCAAGAGCTGCTGGTAGCCTTATAGGTGAGAATAGTTAATTGGAGATGGTAATGAAAAACATTTACTGCATGGACAAAGATAGTGCCAAGTGCATGGTAAATCAGAATTAAAGTTATTTATGAAATTTTCTAAAGGATTTCAGCTTCTTTTTCAAAGTGTAGGTGGAGAGTTTGAGGTCTGTCTCAGGTAAGGCATTCCACAGCTTGACAACTCGGTTGAAATATATGAAATTTAGATGGTTGTTGGTGGTTTGTGGAAGTAGACACTTAAGCTTCGAGTGGTTAGAAGACCTGGTATTACAATTCGGAAGGACATAGTCATAGATGTTTAAGTGATCTTGGGGCATTTTGAGGCAGTTGATGAGAAATGTGATGTCCAAATGTTCTAGCCATAGTGATAAAGGAAGTAACTTGAGAGATATTAGAGTATCCTTGTAATTTAAATGATAATTGTTTAAAACAAACTTGGTTGAGCGGCGCTGAACTTTCTCAAGTGATTTGATGTCCTTGAGCAAGTGAGGGCGCCAAACTTGACTGCAGTAGGTAAGGCGAGTTCTGACAAGAGACGTATATAAAGTAAGCTTGGTGAGGATAGGATGGTGAGATGAGATGGCACGACGGATAAAGTATAGGCTTTGGTAATAATAATGGAGTAATGGTAAGTAAACGGGCCTCCTTCGATGCAGGCTCGTTTTAGAGATAGAGAGGTCCACTCGTGGGTTGTAAGTCCACGGACCTGATTCGCTCTGTTGCTAAGCTAGCAAAAGCAACGTAATAGTTGGCTTATCAAAAAGATATATAATGACAAAAAAGGGGGGAGGGCAAACAATACATATGAGGTGTACAGGATGTGTGTGGTAAAATACATGGATAGATAGTTCAATTAGTTTTTAGATAGTTAGGAAGTTACTGTTGGAGGAGCTTGGGCGTATCCATCCTCCGGGCCTCGGCAAGATGTAGAGTCCGTCTCGTCCTCTGGAAGGAGCAGCACTGTCTTGACTGTGGGTCGGCGATATTCCTTTCCATTCACTTTAACCGTTACAGCTCGGACAAGGTTGTCTTTTCCTGGGTGTACTTGGACGATACGGCCGAGCGGCCAGTTGTTGGCGAATACCGCCTGGTCCTTAAGAAGAACCACGTCTCCAACCTGTAAGTTTCTTTCCGGGCGTTTCCACTTGGAGAATCGATTTAGGGTCACGACATAGTCTCGGCTCCACAGTTGCCAGAATTCCTTGGCCAGGTGCTGGCATAGATTCCAACGCCTGAGGAGGGACATGTTCTGGACGTCTTGTCGAGTGTGGATGGCGAGAGGCGGTCTGCCGATGAGGAAGTGCCCAGGGGTGAGTGCAAGCGAGCCATCAGCTGGAATTTGGTCCATTGGCACCAGGGGACGGCTATTGAGCGCTGCCTCGATCTGAGCTAATACTGTAAAGAGTTCCTCGATATTCAAACGCTGGGTTCCAACTGTCTTTCGGAGATGGCTCTTGACGGATTTCACGGATGACTCCCAGAGGCCTCCGAAATGAGGCGCTCGACTCGGGATGTGGTCCCATTCAATGTTAATGGCGGAGAGAGTGTTGTGGATCATTGTTGCGTTTTCGTCTTTTGATATCAAATCATAGACTGCTCGCAATTCTCCTTCTGCCCCCAGGAAATTTGTCCCGTTATCCGAGTGGATGGTGCGGGGCTTGCCACGACAGGATACAAATCGGTGAAGGGCGGCTAAGAAGGCTTCTGTGGTGAGGTCTGTGACTGGCTCCAAGTGTACGGCCTTGGTTGCCATACAGATGAAGAGTGCGATGTATCCCTTTATGAAGACGGGCCGTCTGGTGTGGCCTTTCTTCAAGGTTAGGGGTCCTGCGAAGTCAACTCCGACCTCTGCAAATACGCTGGAAGGGTTGATTCGGTGTGGTGGTAGCTGTCCCATGAGTTGGGATGATGTTTTAGCATGAACTCGTCGACAGGTGACGCAGTTACGAGTAACGGCACGAACGACTTGTCTTGCTCCGATGATAAAATACGATTCTGATAATAGCCCGAGTAGTCCGCTGGCACCTAGGTGGTTAGTTTTTAAATGCAGCCAACGGATCAGCGGCTTCACCATCGTGTCGTGCTTGTGCAGTATGGCTGGATGACAAGTGGTAAAGGTCTGCTGTGAGCGTTGAATCCTGCCGCCGACGCGAAGCACTCCCAGGTCGTCAAGGAATGGGTGACGGGTAGATAGACAGCTTTTGAGAAAGACGCTGCCGTTGTGTTTGAGGGAGGAGATTTCTGTAGGAAATGACTGCGACTGCTCCATTCTGAGGATCTGGAGCTCGGCAGCTTCTATTTCTGGAACTTCAAGCGGGTGGACGGTTAACTGGTTGATGGGTTTCTTCTTTCGAAATTGCTCAGCGATTCGTAGCACCCATGCCATGACCCTCCTGATTCGATTCCAGGAAGAGATCCTGTTGGTCAACTGCTGCATGATAGTTGGGTCTGTTTCGTGTAAGAGATGTACTACAATCGGAGTGATTTTCTTCAGCTCTGGCAGGTTGCTTTTCTTCAGATGGTCTAGTCTAGCTGGCCATTCTGAAGGAGGTCGAGAGAGCCATGGAGGGCCCTTCCACCATAGATTATGTTCCAGGAGGTCTTTAGGAAGGAGTCCTCTGGATGCCGCGTCTGCTGGGTTATCAGCAGTCGGTACATGTTTCCACTGAGAAGCGGGTATGAGAGATGTTGTTTCGATAACACGGTTAGCCACGAATGTCTGCAGTCGTCCGTGTTGTGGTGGAGCCAGGTCAATACGATAGTGGAGTCACACCATGCGACGCAGTTCGTGAGAGGTATCTGTAGGATGGTGCGAGTCGCTTGCATGACCCGACTCAAGAGTTGTGCCCCACACAACTCGAGGTGGGGAATGGTGAGTTCTTTCAAGGGGGCGAGTCTGGACTTGGCGGTGACGATGATTGTTGACACTGTTGTGTCGGTGTAAAAGGCTCTCAGATATATTACTCCAGCGTAGGCCGTTTTCGAGGCATCGCTGAAACCATGTAATTGGATCGACTGGATTTGCTTGTGTGGATGATAATAGTATCTGGGTACTGGGAACGATGTGAGTGTAGGTAACTGCTGTCGCCACTGTCTCCAAACTTCCTCGACTTCGTCTGGTACCACCTCGTCCCAACCAATGCCTAACTTCCACAGTGATTGCACAAGTGCTTTGGGTACGAGGATGGCTGGGGCGAACCACCCCATGATATCAAACGTCTTGGCCAATTCAGAAGTAATTTGCCGTTTCGTGGTTCTGAGGCGATTGTTCAATTCAGGAGTGGCCACATGGAGAGTGTCTGTTTCGGTACTCCAATGCACACCAAGTGCTTTATGGCACTGTGATGGTGTTGCAATAGCTTGAGCTGATTGTTCATCTTCTCTGAGTGATGTGGGAATTGAAGTAAGGACTGCAGAAGAACTGGAGCGCCACTTCCGCAGAGTCATGGCTCCTTTCTCCATTAATGCATTAAGTTCGCATTGGAGGGAAACTGCTTCGGCTTCGGTAGCTGCTCCCGTGAGGCAGTCATCGACGTAAAATTCGTTGTAAACTGCTGCTGCTGCTCTGCGGAATTGTTCCTGGTGATCTGTTGCTAGGTGTCTCAGCACCTGTGTTGCTAGGAAGGGAGAAGACGTGACCCCGAAGGTGAGTCGTGTCATCCTCCAATCCCTTAAGATGCCTGAAGAATCTCGCCACAAGAACCTATGAAAGTCCCGGTCTTGAGGATGTGAAGTCGAGCAGGAGCTCGATTGAAGGTACTTTCTGGTGCTCTCTAGAGAAAAGAGACCAGGCTGTGAAGGTCGTCTCATCCATCATTAACTCCGCCATAGCAGTGTAAATGTAATCTGCGTTGGATTGACCGGAGGATCTGATTGAATGGAGACCTTGCTTCAGATGGATGGTGAGGCTGCTCACATCTGATTTGCTTCCTGCTTTCATGCGATATTGGGAGAATCGCTTGAGGTGAGTGCGAAACACCAGACGTTTCTTGTCGAACGTCTTGTGGAGAATGTCGACCAGTCCGTCGTAGTCGTCTTCCATACCGGGAGATGCCTTGAGCACTTCAATACCCCGGTCGCATTTGATGGAGGCTTGGAGATAGGCGACCTTGTCAGCTGCAGTGAGTCTGGGTTCTTGGGCTAGACAGTGGCTGAACCTCATCCAAAAGGAGGTCCAGTCCATGTGATCTCCAGTGAAGGTGGGGATCTCGATACGAGGTAGTCGATGTGGCATATGTGTAGACGGAGTGGCTATAGGTGCACTCATGACCCAGGCCGGAGATGGAGTTTCCGCTGCTTCCCGAACTCGGATTTCTCGTAGTCGCTTCTTCAGTCTCAAGATGACAGCTGATGAGCGATCACATGCACACTCTGATACAGAGGCCTCCAACTCTTGCATTGATTTCATCTGCTCATCAATGAGATCAAATTTCTGCTGGGAATCCGTTCGGGCGAGATCAGTTTCGTCCTCTAGGTCTTCCAGGATCTTGTTAGTAATTCGGGACAATTTGTGCAGAGCTTGTATGTTACTGACGGAACACTTTAGATCTTCCAGGCGGTCAAGTAGTTGGTCGAATCGGATCTCATTTTCTTCAAGATCGTTGGCTTCCCCTGCGGTGGAAGTTTCTTCAACATCCTCTCGCCCTCTCATCAGCTGGACAAGGTAAGTCTGGATCTGTATATACCCAGCTCGTTGAGAAGTCAAGGTACAGATGTATCTTTCGAGTTCCCGTAATTCGACTTCTTCCAAAGAAATGGTCTGTGATTGCTGGAGGAACTTCTCTCCCTTAGTGATCCAACCCTTCCGATGACCCCGTTTAGATCTGAGGGTGGACAGGTCAGATATAGTTTCCAAGTGTGGCTCCGTCATGTCACTAAGAGGTGGCCACTAGGCGCACATCGATCGAGAAAAAGAAGAAAAGCAGGTACGTGATCGCCTCTATTGAAACTAGTAGGTACGGGATCGTCAATACTGAAAAGTCGATAGGCACGGGTCGTTATGGCCGAAAAACGGTAGAGAAGGACGTATGACGCTTGAAACGTTCGAAAGACGCTTGAGGTGGTCGGTAGACGCTTGAGAAGGTCGGACGACGCTTGAGATGATCGAAGGACGCTTGCTACGAATAGCTAGTTCGAATCTTCGAGAAATTCTCCAAGATCCGGCTCGAAGGACCAATAAACGGGCCTCCTTCGACGCAGGCTCGTTTTAGAGATAGAGAGGTCCACTCGTGGGTTGTAAGTCCACGGACCTGATTCGCTCTGTTGCTAAGCTAGCAAAAGCAACGTAATAGTTGGCTTATCAAAAAGATATATAATGACAAAAAAGGGGGGAGGGCCAGACTACGGCGTCTGCTGCTTATATAGGCCTGCCCAGGGCACGGGCCACTTGGGACCACGCCCCCTGGACAAAGGCCGCATGACAAACAATACATATGAGGTGTACAGGATGTGTGTGGTAAAATACATGGATAGATAGTTCAATTAGTTTTTAGATAGTTAGGAAGTTACTGTCGGAGGAGCTTGGGCGTATCCAGTAAGGTTATTGGAGAAGTTAATACCAAGGTCCTTGTAGTGGGCTGTGTTAGTGATCTGTGTTTTATTAAGCAGATAAATATGACTATGTTCCTCAGGAGATGTTGAAAACGAGATATGTTTGCATTTTGATGGGTTGAAGGCCAATTTCCAGTCACTACTCCAGGACTGCAGCGAATCAAGGTCTCTTTGCAAAAGAAGGCGGTCAAAGGGAGTGGAGAGAGTATGCAAGCACTTGCAGTCATCAGCAAACATTAAGAGATGACTCTGAAACAGATAGTGGAAGGTCGTTGACATATATAATGAATAACAGTGGTCCAAGTATACTTCCTTAGGGGACTCCTGATGTGACAGGAAGTAGGGAGGAAGACACACCATCAATAGATGTAATTCGACATCTGTTGTTTAAGTAGTTTAAGGGGGGACTATGCGTCAAAACCACAAAATAGTTGTACCTATTTCTAATTGTCATAACTTTTTTTCTCTTTCGTCTACACAAGTATTTATGATACCAAAGTCTTTATTATTCTGTGTTTGTTTTTATAAAGTGTTAATATCTCTATATACATAATTTTCTCAGAAGATACATGCAGAAACATCGAGGTGACTCCAAGATATTTGTGGCAGACCTAGCTGCCTAACAATTTGAAGTCATTTACTCATAATTGGTGTGTGGCTTGCTAAGGAGTGTCTCAGTGATATCCATGGAGCAAAGTTACCATATGTTGTCATGTTGATTAGTTACACACTTACAGAGCCTGAAAAACTGATAAAAACAAGAGGCCACCTCTTCTAACTACCATCTCTTGGCAATCCTTGCAGTAAACAAAAATCTGATTCATGGATATCACAGAGTACCAAAAGAGCTCTAAAATGACATACATAGCCAAAAAATTGAGCAAACGTTTTTAAAGTTATTCTCGCAACAAGAAATATTTCCATTAATTGTGGGAATAAGCATTCCAAGTTTGGAAAACGAAATGTTTGAGTTAGCACTGAAATAATGACAAAATATGTTCTTTTACAAGTTTTAGCAATTCCTTGATCTTTTTTTTTTTACTTCCGTGACTCTTGGGTTTTTCTGTGCATGTAAGAAAGAAAAATATGATGAAAATTGTTATGGAACTTTCCTTTGCAGCTGAATGTTTTTGCATGTCAAAGAAATGTATGATGAAGTAGATCCACCATAACTTTGAAAGAAGCATCCTATGTCTCCAAAACTTTGGAAATAGCAAGTCGATAGATGCAACAACAGTTTGAACTGATTTCATGTGTAGTCGCCAGGGGTGTGTGTGGTGGGGGGAACGTAGTATATGCAGGTCATTTTATTCCCTATTTCCTTATGCTTTGTTCCTAATGATATGTTGAATGTCTCTGCAGACATATTTTCTGGGAAGATACATCAAGATCCCTAAACAAGTTGATCTATCTTGCCTAATGATATGTTGAATGTCTCTGCAGACATATTTTCTCGGAAGATACATCAAGATCCCTAGATCTATCTTGCAGTACAATTCATAACTGCCCTAATTAACAAGACCAAAGTCCCAGATTTTGTCAACTGATAGAGAAGGCCCTTATCTGCAACATGTGAACAGATTATCAATAAATGTAGTGGTTTTTCACTGGCAGGCCACCGCTTTGGCAACTGGAAAACAACAGGAAAAATCCCAAACCTCACCACTTCAAATCACCATAACTTGCTAATACTTAGAGTACTCAAAATTTTGGCACGTACAAAAGACAGATAATTAGAAGGGCTATCCGGTGATATTAAAAATTTTCGTTTTTGGGTAAAGTGTAGGAAAGTTATGAGCTTTACGGCAAACAAATATATATATATTGGAGAAAAATGAGAAACATATAGACCAAATTAGGGCAAATATCATTCAAGATGTGTCCTCTTTGTAATTTCTTGATCTGTTACATGGAAAAAAAATTGTTTGCCAGAAGAAGGGGGGGTAAAGGGGAAAAAAGAAATCTCGAATTTTGGAGGCATAGCCCCCCCTTAAGTAGTTTTTGAGCAATATCTATAGTGAGCCAGTGATACCAATGTTCCACAGTTTGATTAGTAGCTCCTTATGGGAAACACTGTCAAAAGCCTTCCGGAAGTCTAAAGTGGTATATGAGTCCTGGAATTAGTATAGATCAGCATTAGGGTAGTGAGAAGTTGTTGGAGACATGAACGACCTTTCACAAAGCCAAATTGATTAAGAGAGATGATGGGGAAATGGATGAAAATGACATTGAAAAGGACTTTTTCTAGAACTTTAGAAATAGAGCACAAGAGAGCTATCGGTCGATAGTTGGTAATGTTGGATGGAACTCCAGTCTTTAGAATAGGAGTAATGAGGTGGACTCTCCATTCTTGTGGAATCTGGTTCAAATGTATACATTTCTGGAGAAGCAGAGTGATTGGTTCATAAAGGGATATCGCACAAGATTTTGGACCAATGTTGTCAATGCCCTTAGCTTTTGACGTGTCAAGAAAGTTGAGGATGGTAAATATGTCCTCCTTGCAACATGAGACCTCACAAAGTAACGATGGAAAAGGTGTAGGTGAAGAGAAGTTGAATGTCTCTGGACTAACAGATTTTGGTTTGTAGACTGAATGAAAGTACTCATTAAACAGTTCAACTCTTTCATGCGGGGAGGAAGCAGACGAGTTATTGGAGAAAACCTGCTGGGGAATACAATTTTTTTTGAGATAGAGTGCAGGTAGCGGAAGGTGGATTTACAGTTGTTAGCCTTATTATTGAATATTTGCGACTCGTATTTGGTCTGAGCTTTTATCATTAAGTCTTCAAGATTCTGTTCCCCTTCATGTCGTTTTGTTATGTTATGAGGAGTTGGGTTACGCTTTTCTTGTCTTCTAAAGGAGTAAATACGATTGAGATGATGTCGTATGGCTGGGGTGAACCACCTGGGAGGTTGGTGGGCTTTGAGTTTAACCTTGGGTATAAATAGTTGCCAGGAGTTGTCTATGTCGTCACTATCAAAACATGAGATGAAGTCAACCTCCAGAAAGTGATTGTTCAGGTCTTCAAGATCACCCTTACTGAGGTCTAATACGTATCTGGTAGTTTTCTTGATATGATGGTTATGTTGGTGTCGAAGGTAATAATGAAATGATCCGAGGATAAAGTAGAGCTTTTATTTTCAATAACGATGTTGTTGATGTGATCTTCTCTGTTAGTAATTAGTAGATCTAAGATGCCACCTTTGACATGGGTAGGCTCAGTAATTACTTGTGTGAAGTTAAAGCGGAAAATCAGATCACATAACATTATAGATGTGGTGGTAGATGCAGATGGTCACTGTTTGGAGCATTGAAGTCACCAAGTAGAATGAGTCTCTTGTTGAGTGAAGAGAGGGCTTCTATTGACTGTACAACCTGGGTGAAGTGTTGAAAAGGACAATCAGGAGGAATGTAAAAAAATGAGATTAGAAGATAAAAGTTCGATAGACACCACATCAATGGAGGAATAAGATTGAATAAGACGAGAAGGAATCTTTGATGAGATACAAATCACGACTCCGCCACCACGGGAGGGTCTATCTGAACGGTACAATAAGTAGCCTGACGGGAGAATTTCATTATCTTGTATTTTTTCAGTTAGCCATGTCTCAGTTAGTGCAATTACATCAAGTGAGCGAGAGTAGAGTAAAGTTTGGAATTGCTTTAATTTGTTGGTAATGCTACGACAGTTCCAGAAGCAGCAGTGGAGACGCCGGCATGGTAGTCATTGACCTGCAGGGCCAGGGATTGGAGTGTTGATATTATGTGAAATAGAGTCAGTGAGGCTGGGATGTGGGGTGGAGGAGACAGGGTTTGAAATAGGAGCAGAAGGATTTGCATTAGAGGTACAGTGATGCTGGTAGGTTCTACCTCAGTGGCTGGCAGAGCATCCTCAAAAACAGCGGTGGAGGACAGAGCAAGTGAGACGTTTCTTGAGAGCTCACTTTTGTCCGTAGGCTCTTCTTGTAACTTGTTATTGACAACCTGGGCATGAACTTTGCCATTCAGGAGAATTGTTGACCTGCGAATCCTAATTTCATTCTTACCGAAACCAGTCTCAATGAGAGTCCACCTCTCCTTTAGAAGTAGTTTCTGGATTGCCCTCTCCTGATTTGTCTGACCTGACTAGTATGGTTATGTTTTTTGGACAATACGCTCTGTACCTCTAGAGGTCTGGCCAGTCTAGCCAGGATAGGACGGGGTGTTTTGTTGCTGTCAAACTTGCCAAGTCTTCGGCAGTCAATAACTGAGTGGTTGTTGATATTATCATCTATACTAGAAAGAATAGACGTAACAGAACCCACATCACTGAAGGATCGTTGGATCCAGTGGGTGCCCGAGTCACACTCCTCAATACCAAATACAACTAGATTACTTTTACGATCTTGTGACTCACTTGGTTTAGTAGACGGCTGTCTGAACTGATCCCTAGGTTTATGCTCCATCAGAGACGTAGAATTTCTTTTTATTTGTGCATAGGTTGCACTATACTTGGGTTCTGTTGAGGATCCATGCCAGAAGGTGATGCAGCCATGGACAGAGAGTTCATGACAGAGTTTAATTTGCTCTCGAGCTCTGAAACAGAACTCTTAAGCTCCAAGACACAATTCTTAAGAGCCTCAATCTCATTTTCTTGAGGGTACCAAGACGACAGAGAGGACAGCAAAACTTGCTGGATGATTTAGACACTCTGGCAAAAGCAGCTTTGCTTAACCCAGCACAACGTCTGTGCAACCAATGACCACAAGAGCCCTCACAGAGGATAGCTTCTCCTTTTCTACTTGCAGAGGACTCAGCAATAGCTTCTTCACAGATTGGACAGATTTCCACCTTGGTAAGAGACTGCATGCTTCTTGGGAGGCATTCCTAGCTATAAATATCACAAAAGTGTTCAGCTGTCTCTCACTGGCGTCGCTGTATTTACTGACAGCTAGTGGTGTGGAGGTTTATCTAGTTGAGGGTGGAATGGAGGACAGAGACCTCCACAGTTTAGCTGAACAAAACGACAACAGGGTAGTGGGCACTAAATGGAACCGGCTGGGTTGAAGGCTCGAGCTGAGGACTAGTAACTGGCTCGCTATAGCTAGCTAGATGGGTAGTAGGTAGTAGGTAGCTACACAATTCTACAACAGATAGCTAGCTAGGTAGCTACACAACTCAATAGACGACCGTACGGCGTAGCTATAAACTTAGCTTTGTGACAGTATCTGAGAAAAGTAATCGAGATGGTTGTTATTATATATAGTTCTTTATTTAGTTCTTTCTACATGTTTTATTTGTTGCTTATTGATTTGTTGTTGTTGTTGCTATTTCTGATACAGTCGCTCTCGATAGTGACCGATGGCATTGACAGGATCAACATAAAGGCAGACAGGGAACACTTCATCAAGCTGAATGGAACTGGCACAGCTAGACCAGTGGACAGGGTTTTCAGTCCGTAGATATCTCTCATTCTGTTTGTTTCTTTTCTCATTGTCACTGCAAGACTTTTTTCTTTTGTAGAGAGGGAGTTATTTTGTTCAGACAATTCAATAATACATTTATTAGCTGAGACACTCACACTCAGTTAAGAGTGCTTTTAAGCTGGTATGGCATCCAGTGGCCTCCACATACATAATCTTTCTGTGCGTTATAGAGAGACATAATTGTTTGTCAGTCATCCACAGAATATTCCAATGTTGGTAGGATATTATTTTTATGATTGATTCCACCCAGGATTGAATACCAAGCGAACAGAGAGGGAGAGTGTGGGGGTGGGGGAGAGTGAATGATTTCATTCCGACTCAAATTTGGGACCTTGAGTACCAAAACGAAGACAAAGCCGCAGAATTTCTCCCTTATATTTCTGTTGCGTGGCTGGTTTCAAGCTGGTGTGGCATCCAGTTGTTTTTCACATGTGTCTACTATACAGTGCATTACTCTCAATCTTCCTGACACTCCATTTATGTTAACAAAAATACATTGCCAAGTAACTAAAATCTCGTCCAGGATGAGCTTGTTGATGATTCAGTCCCAGCAACAGGTTGGTCACTCACCACGTGCACCACCTCAGTACCTACCGCCATATGCACCTGTATATACTTAAACTTCTGCAGTTGACATGGTCAGTAATTGACGAGCACACTCCATTTATGCTTATTTGTGGAACACCTAAGAAACGTCTGCGCTTCCCAGACATTATCAACATAGCCTGTCAGACCCTCCTCAAATGATACGTAATTCTCATACTAGCGTGGGGGGGGGGAGAAGAAAAATGTTCGACAAACCCAAAACTTGCTAATTGGTAAAGGATCGCTTGTGAATATGATATTGGTAAGGGTTGTTGTATGAGCGAGACAACAAAACAACGCCAATAAAAAGCGGTTGGCATGTTGGAAGGTTACTCGCCTATAGTACAGTCTTTGCTGGGAACAACCTTTACGTGGGGACTGACTGCTGCAGGAGCTGCCTTGGTCTTTATATTGCAAGGAGACAAGGTTAGCAAAAACACATCAACCTATATTTAATCAGCTTGGAAGCACACACTCGACTAGCTAGCTCTTCTGATTATAATATCTCAGGTCTAGCTGTATTACTGGAAATGAGTGCATATTGATATGGTAGATGGTGTGTCGAGTCAAGTCTTCCACTCATTAATGAACAAGCTTTTGTAATTTATATTTTTTACTATAATCTCTCACTAATCTCTCACTAAAAATGGTGCAGGGACTAATGTACAATGAAATAGGAATGCAAATAGGAATGCATGCTGATGCTGTTGGATTCCTAGACACTGAACTCCTGGAAAACCTGGGCCCCTGCACTTACAGCTAGGTGCAAGTCGTGCCTGAGGGCACAAGCAAGGGTAGACTGTAGAATCGGAGCTAGAACTAGGACCAGGACCAGAGCTAAATTTAGCCAAAATAGAATTACGTCTGGGTGGACCAATTTTTCATCCTTTCCCCTTCCCCACTTCCTCTCCACTTTTCTTCCCCTCTATGCCCCTGGGATAATTGACTGAAGCTAGAGCACCCAATTAGAATTAGAATTGTGGTTGGAAAACTACAACACAGCATATGGTGTGATAGAGTGCAAACATACCAACCTAACTGGGTCTCTAGTGCAGTGCACAGAAACCAAGAACACCCCTCCCCTCCCTCCCCCCCTGCTGAGTTACCCGACTTCTGTTGAGTATAATTATCTTGGGTATTGTTGGCCCTATTTTTAATAGAGAGAAGGCTCTATTTTTAGCAATTCGTCTCACGCCGCTAGGGTAATCAGGAAGTGCATTAACACTCCCTAAAATTGGCTAGACGCTTTTTTAAATGGCTGCCAGTAAAGCCCCAAAATACGAACTATAACCACATTAGCAGCTTCTCAGCTTCCTAAATTTTGCTTCGACTGATATTACCTCTAGAGGACTTGAATCCCTCGCTAAGGTAGAAACCAGCAGCATTAAAAACAGTAAAAACACCCAAACAACAATAATAGCCTTGACATCCATCTTCAACGTTTATCTCTCGCTATATATAATATAAATATATATATATACCTATCTGTTTCTTCCCTTGCATAACTGCCCGTTCACGGAAATGTTTGTAATGTTCCAATGCACATCCATGACTAATCTGTTCCTTAAATTGCCAAATAAAGCTATTGGTAATGATCATCTAGTGAGTAATTTCATCAATGGTGGATTCAAGCTAATGCATGTGTGTATTAAACGTAAGCAGTAGAACAAATGATCCGTGCTCAGTTCTGCTTAGTTAGTGAAATTCTTGCTCCCGGGCAACTAATATCAAGTTCCAAAAAGGCTGAGGCTGTCATGTCTTGTACCAAAACATCTGCTGGTTAGTTAAGGAGGCTCTAGCTGTTTCTGAACAGTCAACAACAGCAACAAGATATGGCAATGTGGAGGGGGACATTAAGAACCAGTTAGAAAGTGTCAGACGCCTGGAGTTGGACTTTTATAGAACTCTCAAATGGCATGGTGTCCCACCACTTCAAACAAGAACATATAATATTTTTTAATGAACAAATGAATAACTGAAGAAAGGAAACAAGGTTGGTTAAACCAGTTGGACGACATTTTACCATTTATAATCATGTGACGTGAATTATACTGCTTTTAAAATGAGTAAAATGTAACCAATTTGAGGTGATGACATTCGGCAACATCTGCTATGTTCTGTCCTGAAGTTCTCCTGTGCATCTGTTGCCAAGTCCTAGGGAGGCTGTGGCTGATCCCTGGCTAACTCTAATAACCAAGATGGCAGCAAGGCGTGGTACGTGTATGTGCCGACCTATGTTATGCACCACAATGAGATTAAAGTAGATGAGGTGTTTTGAGGAATGGCGTGTCTCTTCTGGTTGTTTTCTTGTGCAGTCCCTCCATAGCATGATATTCAAGGATTCTGTTACTACAACAACAGAAACACTACAACAACAGAAACAGACAAAAAAAGAGATAAATTTAAACGAGAACATTAATTTGGTTAATGCTGGTTAAAAAGGTGAGGCCACAAAGTGTACTCATGAGGACAACAACCGTTTAGATGATCCTCTACCGTATATACCAGCTGTACTAAGTTTTAAAACTGTTTTACTAAGTATCCTATTGTTATACTAAGTATCCTATCAAATTAAATACTAAGTATCCCGCTAAAACCATACAAAAACTATTATACTAAGTATGTACCCTGCTAAAACCGTACTAAAACTAAGTATCCTACTAAAACTATATTAAAACTGTTATACTAAGTATCCTAATAAAACACTACTAAAACTGTTATACTAAGTATCATAGTAAAACATTACTAAAACTGTTATACATGTACTAAGTATTGATACTAAGTAACCTACTAAAACAATACTAAAACTGTTATACTAAGCATCTTAGTAAAACACTACTAAAACTGTTATACTAAGTATCCTACTAAAACATTACTAAAACTGTTATACTAAGTTCTTAGTAAAACAAGTTCTTAGTAAAACACTACTAAAACTGTTATACCAAGTATCCTACTAAACCATACTAAAACTTATACTATGTAGCTTTTTTGAGTTGCCAAACATGATGTTGTCTACTGCAAGGACCCTCACTCTCTCTATATATACAGTAGTAGAAGTTAGCAAGAGTGTCACTGTGATTTTTCACGTAATTTTGAGTGATAGAATTATCCCAGCCATCAACCATAGCCAGAAACAAACCAATGCCACATTTCAGAAACGAATGGTTCTGTTCATAAATCAGACAATTCTATTACAATAACCTTCTCAATTATCAACTTGAAATTCTACTCGAAGCAGAGCAGCAAAAGTGTGTGAGCTCTTGTTTAATTGGTGTCTGTCACTTCCATCTACTTAGTGACATATTTGCTGAGCTTTCACATGATGAATGTCGTGCGTGTGTAACTAATTGGTAAGGGACTACTATTTGGTAAAGGGTAACATGTCCTACCTGTACGACTAGGCTGGTGTTTAATCTTGTGATTTTATTATGTCAACTCAGAGTTCACTGACAGACAATTCTAACAGTTATAACACGAGACATTACGTGTTCCCCCCCCCCTCCCTCTCGATAGTCACTTAACAGTCCTCAACCAAACTGTGTTGAATTTAAAACAACAGGTAGGTTGTGGCTTGCAAGCTTCACAAGATGAAACTAACAGGCTATTACAAATACAGTCACTTTATAACAGGAGCGAGCAGTTTTGTTCATCTTCTAGTGCAGGCAATCAAGTCAGTTACTTTATATCAGGAATGAGTTCATCCCTAGTGCACGCAATCAAGTCAGTTACTTTATATCAGGAATAAGTTCATCCTCTAGTGCACGCAATCAAGTCAGTTACTTTATATCAGGAATGAGTTCATCCTCTAGTGCAGGCAATCAAGTCAGTTACTTTATATCAGGAATGAGTTCATCCTCTAGTGCACGCAATCAAGTCAGTTACTTTATATCAGGAATGAGTTCATCCTCTAGTGCAGGCAATCAAGTTAGTTACTTTATATCAGGAATGAGTTCATCTTCTAGTACAGGCAATTAAGTCAGTTACTTTATATCAGGAATGAGTTCATCCTCTAGTGCAGGCAATCAAGTCAGTGACTTTATATCAGGAATGAGTTCATCTTCTAGTGCACACAATCAAGTCAGTTACTTTATATCAGGAATGAGTTCATCCTCTAGTGCACACAATCAAGTCAGTTACTTTATATCAGGAATGAGTTCATCTTCTAGTGCAGGCAATCAAGTCAGTGACTTTATATCAGGAATGAGTTCATCCTCTAATGCAGGCAATCAAGTCAGTTACTTTATATCAGGAATGAGTTCATCCTCTAGTGCAGGCAATCAAGTCAGTGACTTTATATCAGGAATGAGTTCATCCTCTAGTGCAGGCAATCAAGTCAGTTACTTTATATCAGGAATGAGTTCATCCTCTAGTGCAGGCAATCAAGTTAGTTACTTTATATCAGGAATGAGTTCATCTTCTAGTGCACGCAATCAAGTCAGTTACTTTATATCAGGAATGAGTTCATCTTCTAGTGCAGGCAATCAAGTCAGTTACTTTATATCAGGAATGAGTTCATCCTCTAGTGCAGGCAATCAAGTCAGTGACTTTATATCAGGAATGAGTTCATCTTCTAGTGCAGGCAATCAAGTCAGTTACTTTATATCAGGAATGAGTTCATCCTCTAGTGCACGCAATCAAGTCAGTGACTTTATATCAGGAATGAGTTCATCCTCTAGTGCAGGCAATCAAGTCAGTTACTTTATATCAGGAATGAGTTCATCTTCTAGTGCAGGCAATCAAGTCAGTTACTTTATATCAGGAATGAGTTCATCCTCTAGTGCAGGCAATCAAGTCAGTTACTTTATATCAGGAATGAGTTCATCTTCTAGTGCACGCAATCAAGTTAGTTACTTTATATCAGGAATGAGTTCATCCTCTAGTACAGGCAATCAAGTCAGTTACTTTATATCAGGAATGAGTTCATCCTCTAGTGCAGGCAATCAAGTCAGTTACTTTATATCAGGAATGAGTTCATCTTCTAGTGCAGGCAATCAAGTCAGTTACTTTATATCAGGAATGAGTTCATCCTCTAGTACAGGCAATCAAGTCAGTTACTTTATATCAGGAATGAGTTCATCCTCTAGTGCACGCAATCAAGTCAGTTACTTTATATCAGGAATGAGTTCATCCTCTAGTGCAGACAATCAAGTCAGTTACTTTATATCAGGAATGAGTTCATCCTCTAGTGCACGCAATCAAGTCAGTTACTTTATATCAGGAATGAGTTCATCCTCTAGTGCACGCAATCAAGTCAGTTACTTTATATCAGGAATGAGTTCATCTTCTAGTGTAGGCAATCAAGTCAGTTACTTTATATCAGGAATGAGTTCATCTTCTAGTGCGGGCAATCAAGTCAGTTACTTTATATCAGGAATGAGTTCATCCTCTAGTACAGGCAATCAAGTCAGTTACTTTATATCAGGAATGAGTTCATCCTCTAGTGCATGCAATCAAGTCAGTTACTTTATATCAGGAATGAGTTCATCTTCTAGTGCGGGCAATCAAGTCAGTTACTTTATATCAGGAATGAGTTCATCCTCTAGTACAGGCAATCAAGTCAGTTACTTTATATCAGGAATGAGTTCATCTTCTAGTGCAGGCAATCAAGTCAGTTACTTTATATCAGGAATGAGTTCATCCTCTAGTGCAGGCAATCAAGTCAGTTACTTTATATCAGGAATGAGTTCATCTTCTAGTGCAGGCAATCAAGTCAGTTACTTTATATCAGGAATGAGTTCATCCTCTAGTGCACGCAATCAAGTCAGTTACTTTATATCAGGAATGAGTTTATCCTCTAGTGCACGCAATCAAGTCAGTGACTTTATATCAGGAATGAGTTCATCTTCTAGTGCAGGCAATCAAGTCAGTTACTTTATATCAGGAATGAGTTCATCCTCTAGTGCAGGCAATCAAGTCAGTTACTTTATATCAGGAATGAGTTCATCCTCTAGTGCAGGCAATCAAGTCAGTGACTTTATATCAGGAATGAGTTCATCTTCTAGTGCAGGCAATCAAGTCAGTTACTTTATATCAGGAATGAGTTCATCCTCTAGTGCAGGCAATCAAGTCAGTTACTTTATATCAGGAATGAGTTCATCCTCTAGTGCACGCAATCAAGTCAGTTACTTTATATCAGGAATGAGTTTATCCTCTAGTGCACGCAATCAAGTCAGTGACTTTATATCAGGAATGAGTTCATCTTCTAGTGCAGGCAATCAAGTCAGTGACTTTATATCAGGAATGAGTTCATCTTCTAGTGCAGGCAATCAAATCAGTTACTTTATATCAGGAATGAGTTCATCCTCTAGTGCAGGCAATCAAGTCAGTTACTTTATATCAGGAATGAGTTCATCTTCTAGTGCAGGCAATCAAGTCAGTGACTTTATATCAGGAATGAGTTCATCCTCTAGTGCACGCAATCAAGTCAGTGACTTTATATCAGGAATGAGTTCATCTTCTAGTGCAGGCAATCAAGTCAGTTACTTTATATCAGGAATGAGTCATCCTCTAGTGCACGCAATCAAGTCAGTTACTTTATATCAGGAATGAGTTCATCCTCTAGTGCAGGCAATCAAGTTAGTTACTTTATATCAGGAATGAGTTCATCCTCTAGTGCACGCAATCAAGTCAGTTACTTTATATCAGGAATGAGTTCATCTTCTAGTGCAGGCAATCAAGTCAGTTACTTTATATCAGGAATGAGTTCATCCTCTAGTGCAGGCAATCAAGTTAGTTACTTTATATCAGGAATGAGTTCATCCTCTAGTGCAGGCAATCAAGTCAGTTACTTTATATCAGGAATGAGTTCATCCTCTAGTGCAGGCAATCAAGTTAGTGACTTTATATCAGGAATGAGTTCATCCTCTAGTGCAGGCAATCAAGTCAGTGACTTTATATCAGGAATGAGTTCATCCTCTAGTGCAGGCAATCAAGTCAGTGACTTTATATCAGGAATGAGTTCATCCTCTAGTGCAGGCAATCAAGTCAGTTACTTTATATCAGGAATGAGTTCATCCTCTAGTGCAGGCAATCAAGTCAGTGACTTTATATCAGGAATGAGTTCATCTTCTAGTGCAGGCAATCAAGTCATTTACTTTATATCAGGAATGAGTTCATCCTCTAGTGCAGGCAATCAAGTCAGTTACTTTATATCAGGAATGAGTTCATCCTCTAGTGCAGGCAATCAAGTCAGTGACTTTATATCAGGAATGAGTTCATCCTCTAGTGCAGGCAATCAAGTCAGTGACTTTATATCAGGAATGAGTTCATCCTCTAGTGCAGGCAATCAAGTCAGTTACTTTATATCAGGAATGAGTTCATCCTCTAGTGCAGGCAATCAAGTCAGTGACTTTATATCAGGAATGAGTTCATCTTCTAGTGCAGGCAATCAAGTCAGTTACTTTATATCAGGAATGAGTTCATCCTCTAGTGCAGGCAATCAAGTTAGTGACTTTATATCAGGAATGAGTTCATCCTCTAGTGCACGCAATCAAGTCAGTTACTTTATATCAGGAATGAGTTCATCCTCTAGTGCAGGCAATCAAGTCAGTTACTTTATATCAGGAATGAGTTCATCCTCTAGTGCAGGCAATCAAGTCAGTTACTTTATATCAGGAATGAGTTCATCCTCTAGTGCAGGCAATCAAGTCAGTTACTTTATATCAGGAATGAGTTCATCCTCTAGTGCAGGCAATCAAGTCAGTTACTTTATATCAGGAATGAGTTCATCTTCTAGTTCAGGCAATCAAGTCAGTTACTTTATATCAGGAATGAGTTCATCCTCTAGTACAGGCAATCAAGTCAGTTACTTTATATCAGGAATGAGTTCATCCTCTAGTGCAGGCAATCAAGTCAGTTACTTTATATCAGGAATGAGTTCATCCTCTAGTGCAGACAATCAAGTCAGTTACTTTATATCAGGAATGAGTTCATCCTCTAGTGCACGCAATCAAGTCAGTTACTTTATATCAGGAATGAGTTCATCCTCTAGTGCACGCAATCAAGTCAGTTACTTTATATCAGGAATGAGTTCATCTTCTAGTGTAGGCAATCAAGTCAGTTACTTTATATCAGGAATGAGTTCATCTTCTAGTGCGGGCAATCAAGTCAGTTACTTTATATCAGGAATGAGTTCATCCTCTAGTACAGGCAATCAAGTCAGTTACTTTATATCAGGAATGAGTTCATCCTCTAGTGCATGCAATCAAGTTAGTTACTTTATATCAGGAATGAGTTCATCTTCTAGTGCAGGCAATCAAGTCAGTTACTTTATATCAGGAATGAGTTCATCCTCTAGTGCAGGCAATCAAGTCAGTTACTTTATATCAGGAATGAGTTCATCTTCTAGTGCAGGCAATCAAGTCAGTTACTTTATATCAGGAATGAGTTCATCCTCTAGTGCACGCAATCAAGTCAGTTACTTTATATCAGGAATGAGTTTATCCTCTAGTGCACGCAATCAAGTCAGTGACTTTATATCAGGAATGAGTTCATCTTCTAGTGCAGGCAATCAAGTCAGTTACTTTATATCAGGAATGAGTTCATCCTCTAGTGCAGGCAATCAAGTCAGTTACTTTATATCAGGAATGAGTTCATCCTCTAGTGCAGGCAATCAAGTCAGTGACTTTATATCAGGAATGAGTTCATCTTCTAGTGCAGGCAATCAAGTCAGTTACTTTATATCAGGAATGAGTTCATCCTCTAGTGCAGGCAATCAAGTCAGTTACTTTATATCAGGAATGAGTTCATCCTCTAGTGCAGGCAATCAAGTCAGTGACTTTATATCAGGAATGAGTTCATCTTCTAGTGCACGCAATCAAGTCAGTTACTTTATATCAGGAATGAGTTTATCCTCTAGTGCACGCAATCAAGTCAGTGACTTTATATCAGGAATGAGTTCATCTTCTAGTGCAGGCAATCAAGTCAGTGACTTTATATCAGGAATGAGTTCATCTTCTAGTGCAGGCAATCAAATCAGTTACTTTATATCAGGAATGAGTTCATCCTCTAGTGCAGGCAATCAAGTCAGTTACTTTATATCAGGAATGAGTTCATCTTCTAGTGCAGGCAATCAAGTCAGTGACTTTATATCAGGAATGAGTTCATCCTCTAGTGCACGCAATCAAGTCAGTGACTTTATATCAGGAATGAGTTCATCTTCTAGTGCAGGCAATCAAGTCAGTTACTTTATATCAGGAATGAGTCATCCTCTAGTGCACGCAATCAAGTCAGTTACTTTATATCAGGAATGAGTTCATCCTCTAGTGCAGGCAATCAAGTTAGTTACTTTATATCAGGAATGAGTTCATCCTCTAGTGCACGCAATCAAGTCAGTGACTTTATATCAGGAATGAGTTCATCTTCTAGTGCAGGCAATCAAGTCAGTTACTTTATATCAGGAATGAGTTCATCCTCTAGTGCAGGCAATCAAGTTAGTTACTTTATATCAGGAATGAGTTCATCCTCTAGTGCAGGCAATCAAGTCAGTTACTTTATATCAGGAATGAGTTCATCCTCTAGTGCAGGCAATCAAGTTAGTGACTTTATATCAGGAATGAGTTCATCCTCTAGTGCAGGCAATCAAGTCAGTGACTTTATATCAGGAATGAGTTCATCCTCTAGTGCAGGCAATCAAGTCAGTGACTTTATATCAGGAATGAGTTCATCCTCTAGTGCAGGCAATCAAGTCAGTTACTTTATATCAGGAATGAGTTCATCTTCTAGTGCAGGCAATCAAGTCAGTTACTTTATATCAGGAATGAGTTCATCCTCTAGTGCAGGCAATCAAGTCAGTTACTTTATATCAGGAATGAGTTCATCTTCTAGTGCAGGCAATCAAGTCAGTTACTTTATATCAGGAATGAGTTCATCCTCTAGTGCAGGCAATCAAGTCAGTTACTTTATATCAGGAATGAGTTCATCCTCTAGTGCAGGCAATCAAGTCAGTGACTTTATATCAGGAATGAGTTCATCCTCTAGTGCAGGCAATCAAGTCAGTGACTTTATATCAGGAATGAGTTCATCCTCTAGTGCAGGCAATCAAGTCAGTTACTTTATATCAGGAATGAGTTCATCCTCTAGTGCAGGCAATCAAGTCAGTGACTTTATATCAGGAATGAGTTCATCTTCTAGTGCAGGCAATCAAGTCAGTTACTTTATATCAGGAATGAGTTCATCCTCTAGTGCAGGCAATCAAGTTAGTGACTTTATATCAGGAATGAGTTCATCCTCTAGTGCAGGCAATCAAGTCAGTTACTTTATATCAGGAATGAGTTCATCCTCTAGTGCACGCAATCAAGTCAGTTACTTTATATCAGGAATGAGTTCATCCTCTAGTGCAGGCAATCAAGTCAGTTACTTTATATCAGGAATGAGTTCATCTTCTAGTGCAGGCAATAAAGTCAGTGACTTTATATCAGGAATGAGTTCATCCTCTAGTGCACGCAATCAAGTCAGTTACTTTATATCAGGAATGAGTTCATCCGGCAATCAAGTCAGTGACTTTATATCAGGAATGAGTTCATCCTCTAGTGCAGGCAATCAAGTCAGTTACTTTATATCAGGAATGAGTTCATCTTCTAGTGCAGGCAATCAAGTCAGTTACTTTATATCAGGAATGAGTTCATCCTCTAGTGCAGGCAATCAAGTTAGTGACTTTATATCAGGAATGAGTTCATCCTCTAGTGCACGCAATCAAGTCAGTTACTTTATATCAGGAATGAGTTCATCCTCTAGTGCAGGCAATCAAGTCAGTTACTTTATATCAGGAATGAGTTCATCCTCTAGTGCAGGCAATCAAGTCAGTGACTTTATATCAGGAATGAGTTCATCCTCTAGTGCAGGCAATCAAGTCAGTGACTTTATATCAGGAATGAGTTTATCCTCTAGTACAGGCAATCAAGTCAGTTATGGAACTAGACCGTTGTTTGCCATGTTCTAAAAAACTGTCATCATTATTGACATCTCTAAATAAGCAAACGGTATTTTCCCCCTTAGATAGGAGTAGTAGCCTGTATACTTGGGGACATATTTTGCATCCTAACTAAGTTCCTATCTCTTACACATTCGGTTATCTCAAAGAAGAAATATTTCAATATTTATCCAAGTACTTGGTAGTATTTATTTCAGCTCCACTAATGATGTGAAGCAAGACAATGTTCAGTTTTGTTAGGTCGTTGAATGATATGCTAGTAGTAGTGGCACTAATATGGAGGAGTCTTGCAAATGTCTCATTCCCAAGCACGGCTCGATCTGGTCGAAATAACTCCTCTTGAGAACATTCGTCGTACTGAGACACTTGCTCATGAAATAGAACCATAGTGTGCTTAAATGAAGCGCTGGTCTTTGATCTCCTTTGATCTTCATATTGTTGCCTATTTAAAAAACAAAGCCAAGCTTGTTGCATCTAGACAAGGAGGAAAATCGTTGCTAATACTTCGTCTCAGTTTTCATTTCCTGTGTAAGTTTCATCCTCTTTCCTCTTCAGTTGTTTTGAAGTCAAAAATTATTTGTTAGTAGAAGTAAAATAGTCTTCCAAATATGCAGCAAATAATCTTAAATAATCAGTCCACTACAACTATTTTTATTCCTGATTGAGGGTTTATAATCCACTGCAAATACTCCAACCTTCTGTGGATATGATTACTTTTACTCCTGACTGAGAATGTGTAATGGTTTATTATCCATTGCAAGGACTCCAACCTTGCTTGGTGTGTGTGTGTATACATACACATATGTAGTCTTATATAAAGCTAGGGTGTCTGCCGGTCTGTTTGTTTGTCCTCTGTACACATGAAACTACCAGGAATAGACGCCACAAGCTATATATGTGTGTTCTGAATCGCATGATCAGGAGATGGCTTTTTTAAATAATAATAACCTTTTTTTATACTCAAAGCTCCTTGAAGCTACAGTCGCCAAAATGACTTGATTGCCGCCCACTTTGTTTAGCGATGCTCCTGCACATGTGCTTTTCACATTCCCATTGGTAGCTCACGAATTACGTAACATAGTGGTGCTACCAACAAACTATACCAGCTACATTAGAGCTCGCATACTGCAAGCAGTTGCTGGCGAGGCTGCCTCTAGCCCCATTCTATTAGAAAAACACCTTATTACTTCCAACAGCTGCTATTGTATGCCTTGAGAAATGTGATCAACAAAAATGATATGTTCTCCCCTGCATCTTTTGGTGCGGCTGCCTCTGCTAGTGTATATAAATAAAGAGAGATGTATGTATGTACATGTATATTTTATGATGTATGCATGATGTATGCATAATATATATATGTATTATGTATGTATGTATTATGTATGTATTTGTATGCATGATATATGTACGTATTGTATTATGTATGTGTGTATTATGTGTGTATTATGTATGCATTATGTATATGTATGTATTATGTATGTATTATGCATGTATTATGTACATGTACATATGTATGTATGGTAGTTATCATGGTTATTGTTGTGCACTTGCTTGTGGTCTACACTCACAGGAGCAGCGTCGTATTCTAGATGCAAGCCTTGGATTTGCTGCAGGGGTGAGTGCTTCGAAGAGGAGGCACGGAACTCGACCTCCCATTCTTCCCCCCTTCAACTCTTGTCTTCTACTAGTTTGTACACTGTTCTTCTGTTTCCTCTGACATTCTATTGCACCACTTGGTCTTGACCATGACTTACCTTCATATTGCCTTCTCTCTGACCATCCTCAAAAAGCATGCACATATGTACATGTATTTGCTCACCTCATCCAGTACATCTCTCCCCCCCCCCTGATACTGTGGGCCCTCTCGGGATGATCTATAGATGTTCAGAGTTGAAGTTCTTTTCCCCCTAATGCTGGGGGTGGGGCTAGGTCCAGGACTATGCCAGTCCTAGGATTAGGTAGGGGGTGGAGCAAGGTTGAACCCTGGACATTCATAGATCACTAGGGATTGTGTACGGCACCACTGGGCCAAACCTGCCCATCTTCATATTCCACCCCTTCCCTTTCTTTACAACATGACTGCTGCATCATCACTCCTCCCATCATCTCATCCTCTTCACTCGTGCATCTTCCCCTACTTCATGTGCCATCTGACCTACGCCCGGCACTAAATACCTCTTCTCTCCCACTCTCTTTCAACCTCTCCTTTCACATTCCCCTCCAGCACCTTCGTTATTTCCTCCTCCTCTTCACACCTCCATACACCTCCCCTCACACCTCCACACGCACCCCTCACACCTCCACACGCACCCACACACCTCCTCCTCACACATCCACACCCCTCCTCCTCACACCTCACACCTCCACACACCTCCCTCCTTTCACATCACAGCTCCCCCCCTCCTACTCCTCTCCTCATTGCACACCTGCTCTCCCACCTCCATTCTTTCCTCCTTCCTCTCTCACCTGTTGCTGCCGTCTCCCTCCTCCAGGTGATGCTGGCTGCCTCCTATTGGTCCCTTCTCGCTCCAGCCATTGAAATGGCCGACATCTCTGGTCTGTACGGCTACTTCACCTTCATCCCAGTCTCGTTTGGATTTATAGTTGGAGCACTGTTTGTATACATGGCTGATCTTTTACTTCCATTGGTGGTACGTCTCTGATCTTTTACTTCCATTGGTGGTACGTCTGCACTCGTAAACTCTATACACCTTCCGCGCTTACACCTTCCAGCGCGGGAGATTACAGTTGGCAAGCAGACATTTTCCATACATCTCGTGTATTTGTCTGAACAAAAATCAATTTGCTCTGTCAAAGTGTCCGAGCAACACTAACAAATGCTCTAGAATACACGCATGCGCATAACCAAGAACGTATCGAAGCATCGGATGTCCCAGCCTCTGACATAGCCAGTGACGAGGAAGAGGAGGAGCTGTTACTTGGTGACTGGGATGACTGGATACAGGAGGACTGACTTAACCTGTGACTTGCAGTGTTCATTATCGAGTTTTATTCTGTTTGCACTTGTTATTTCATGATTTGAGTTGATTTGAGTTGCGTGCGTAATTGACTGGGATGACTGGATACAGGAGGACTGACTTAACCTGTGACTTGCAGTGTTCATTATCGAGTTTTATTCTGTTTGCACTTGTTATTTTATGATCTGAGTTGATTTGAGTTGCGTGCGTAATTTCAAAAAACTTGATAGCAGATCAAAAGTCTGAGAAATACAGAACAAAATTGGACAAGCAGATTTTTTATTTCCCACACTGCCTTTTGTGTGTACTGCCTTCTGTGTGCACTGCCTTCTGTGTGTACTGCCTTCTGTGTGCGCTGCCTTCTGTGTGCAATGGCTTCAAGCTTTAAGTAATTGTTGCTAGTCAGTGTATGTGTGTGTGTGTGTGTGTGTACTATGTGTGTTTTGATGGAGCAGGTACACAACTGCCTAAGATCTTATTGTTATCCTTTTGTTGATGAAAAGATAGTCCAGCATCAGAATATTATTATTGTAGCTGTTGTTTTAATATTGTGTTATTATCTCAACGAACTCTCAGTTGACATAATAAAATTAAATGACCTCAATAATCAACTTGGAATTTTACTCTCACGATGTTTAAGGCTAGAGCATCTAGTCGAAACGTCGAAGGGGTAAAAATTCAAGTTGATTTTTGAGAAGTGTTTTACTACTACTACTTCTGCTGCTACTGCTACTGCTACTACTACTACTACTAACACTAATACTACCCTTCTTCCTCCTTTCCACCTATAGCTTAAAAACTCAAGTAACATCACTGGCATGTTCCTTGTCTGCTTCCTAATGACCTGCGTACCTATACAGTGCTTATCTATATTCACGATGTTCTATCATGTGATGTCGGTGTAGAGTGTGCCCCCTCCTATGTGGATGGGAGATGGTGATAAAGTGGACCATTCAAGAGCTTTGAGGTCACAGAAGTCAAAGCAAGATTCCATCAGTGACGCCGAAGAAGGAGAATTCATAGAGAACGATGTGGTTGGTGTGGCTCTATGTATCTCTCCGTATTTACCACCTCCTTCACATCCCCTCACACTTGCTCTAGCCTCCTAGCCTAGCCCTAGCTTTAGCCCTAGCTCTAGCCTCCTAGCCTTAGCCCTAGCCTGGCCCTAGCTCTAGCCTCCTAACTTTAGCCCTAGCTCTAGTCTCCTAGATTTAGCCCTAGCTCTAGCTTTAGCCCTAGCTCTAGCCTCCCAGCGGCTCTAGCCCTAGCTCTAGCCTCCTAGCTTTAGCCCTAGCTCTAGCTTTAGCCCTAGCTCTAGCCTCCTAGCTTTAGTCCTAGCTCTAGCTTTAGCCCTAGCTCTAGCCTCCTAGCTTTAGCCCTAGCTCTAGCCCTAACTCTAGCCTCCTGGCTCTAGTTCTAGCCCTAGCTCTAGTCCTTAACACCTCCTCTCCAAGGACCCTCACACTAGCTTAACCCCACCCCTAGTCCTAGCTTTAGCCCTAGGATCTAGCCCTAAGTCCCACCCCTTACCCAAGCCTTTCCACTAGCCCCCTATGTTAATGTGATGTACATTTCCTTCCCCAAGCCTTTCCACTGGCCCCCTATGTTAATGTGATGTACATTACCTTCCCCACAGTTCCCCGAAGCCACTGGGAGCCGGAGAAGGGTGGGGCAGGAAACCATGCGCAAAAGAGGCTCTTGGAGTGATTCCACCTCCAGTGTAACCATGGCAACAGCAAGTCAGTGTCGGAACCAATCCTTGCCCCCGGTCAGCTGGCGGAGGATACTTCTGCTCATTATAGCAATCACAGTGCACAATATTCCAGGTATGTCTTGGACCTTGACCTCAGTGTAGATGCCAAAACTATTATGGAAAACGATAACTCTGAGGAAAAACTCACTTTGACATCTTCTTAGCTTCCTAAATGGAGCTTTCGGCCCTTCTCGCTCCAAAAGACTTCCAGTGTGATGTGAATCCTTTGCTAGGGTAGACAACCAGCAATGCAATCCCTCCCCCCCCCCCCCTCCCCTTCAAAAAACACACACATAGAACAACAACAACAACAACAACAAAAAGACGTATTAAAAACCGTGAATTGGTCTCAGAGGATCATCTTCTCTCTGCCAGTCTCTTAGTGAAGACATTTTGTGAAGAATTTTGAGTCAACTTTAAACACAACTTTTTGCTATACAAGTCTATCTCTAGTTCCACCCTTTACCCTAGCCCTAGCCCTTCCCACTACCGGCCCATGTAAGTGTGCTCTAAAACATACATACAGTGCTAAAGGAGTACTGGAGGAGAAGGTATAGGAGAGGAGTCATTATGTTTTAACTCACTTTTTCGACCATTTTTATTGCCTATAGCTGATGTTTTTGGGGGGGATTGTAAATGTGTTTGAAATGCCTGTGCCCCCCCACTATATACATGTACACGCTTGGGTTGAAATATAAAGACTTATTTATGGGCTATAATGGTCATAATTATTGTGTCTTTCAAATCTGTTCATTGTTTGTCTTCATCCTCCTTCTTCTTCATATGTCGGCTAGTCTGAGTTCATGTTGATCTGCTGAAGTTGCCGCAAGAAGGGGAGCATTTGGCACATGCATACACCTCATGGTACTGCAATGAGTCTGACAGCTGCACTTTATCACCCGTAGCTCATCAAGAGCTGGAGGCAAGTCAGTGTGCACTGGCAAGGAACCCTTCTGCACTCTCTCCTCCCCCAATTCTATTGGCATAAGTTCATTCCCAGAACCTGCATCTGGAGGTAGACATGGAGACCTGGCACTTGGCTGCAGCTGAAGTGGGTGGCAATGTCTGTGGTTGAATGAGGGGGTGTTTCTGTGGTTGAATGAGGGGGTATTTCTGTGGTTGAACGAGGGGGTGCTTGTGTGTTTGAATAAGGGAGGTGTTTGTAGGCATCTTCTCTCACAGAAGTGCTTACCACGCATGGAATCGAGCACTTCTCCAGGTTTCCTATCGTACACACGGACCAACGCCTGCTCCCCTAGTTCCAGCCCTAGCCCTAGATGCTTGCTGTGCAGGGAATTGAGCACTTCTCCATGTTTCCCAGTGCACACACAGACCAACGCATGCTCCCCTATGGCAATAACATCTTCGGGGGAAGCTGAGTGTGCATCGAGCATCTTAGCTGGAGCTCATGAAAGTGTCTACCTGATTTGAATTTCTTGAGGGAAGTTCATTTCCCAATGCCAGAGCATTGGGAGGTCGTATCACATCCGAGGACTGCATGCAGAAAGAGGATGTGAGTGCATGTCTCAGGGCCAAGCTGTTCCTTGACAACCTTGATGTTCCACACTCGGAGGTTCTTGATGATCCATACTCAGGGGTTCAGTTCTTGATGTTCCATACTCAGGGGTTCAGTTCTTGATGTGCCATACTCAGTGGTTCAGTTCTTGATGTTCCATACTCAGGGGTTCAGTTCTTGACTTTCCATACTCAGGGGTTCAGTTCTTGATGTGCCATACTCAGTGGTTCAGTTCTTGATGTTCCATACTCAGGGGTTCAGTTCTTGATGTTCTATACTCAGGGGTTCAGTTCTTGATGTTCCATACTCAGGGGTTCAGTTCTTGATGTTCCATACTCAGGGGTTAAGTTCTTGATGTTCCATACTCAGTGGTTCATATCTTGATGTTCCATACTCAGGGGTTCATTCTTTATGTTCCATACTCAGGTGTTCAGTTCTTGATGTGCCATACTCGGGTTCAGTTCTTGACGTGCCATACTCAGGGGTTCAGTTCTTGATGTTCCATACTCAGGGGTTCAGTTCTTGATGTTCCATACTCCGGGATTCAGTTCATGATGTTCCATACTCAGGGGTTCAGTTCTTGATGTTCCATACTCAAGGGTTCAGTTCTTGATGTTCTATACTCAAGGGTTCAGTTCTTGATGTTCCATACTCAGGGGTTCAGTTCTTGATGTTCCATACTCAGGGGTTCAGTTCTTGATGTTCTATACTCAGGGGTTCAGTTCTTGATGTTCCATACTCAGGGGTTCAGTTCTTGATGATCCATACTTAGGGGTTCAGTTCTTGATGTTCCACACTCGGAGGTTCTTGATGATCCATACTCAGGGGTTCAGTTCTTGATGTTCCATACTCGGGGGTTCAGTTCTTGATGTGCCATACTCAGTGGTTCAGTTCTTGATGTTCCATACTCGGGGATTCAGTTCATGATGTTCTATACTCAGGGGTTCAGTTCTTGATGTTACATACCACTCAGGGGTTCAGTTCTTGATGTTCCATACTCGGGGATTCAGTTCATGATGTTCCATACTCAGGGGTTCAGTTCTTGATGTTCCATACTCAGCGGTTCAGTTCTTGATGTTCCATACTCAGGGGTTTAGTTCTTGATGTTCCATACTCAGGTGTTCAGTTCTTGATGTTCCATACTCGGTTCGGTTCTTGATGTTCCATACTCAGGGGTTCAGTTCTTGATGTTCCATACTCAGGGGTTCAGTTCTTGATGTTCCATACTCAGGGGTTCAGTTCTTGATGTTCCATACTCAGGGGTTCAGTTCTTGATGTCATACTCAGGGGTTCAGTTCTTGATGTTCCATACTCATGGGTTCAGTTCTTGATGTTCCATACTCAGGGGTTCAGTTCTTGATGTTCCATACTCAACGGTTCAGTTCTTGATATTCCACACTTTTGTGTTCTTCTTTGGCTCGGGTTGGGAAAACACGCTGTGGAAGTCCTAGCTTGTGTGATGTACAACAAAATGAGCAGAGCAGTGCCATCACCAACCACCACAGTATTCATCATTGTGGCCGACTCCACTGCTTTCTGCACGACGAGGAAGCCAGCATCTCCTGCCAGCGTGGTGCACCTTACACTAGTTCATCTCTAGCTGGTCGCCGAGCATCTTGATGAAACTTCTGCTTGTTGCTCTTGTTGGCCAGAAGCTGAGCCTTTTTCATTGTGCTCTGCATATTATTGCTGGTCACAGTTATATACTCCAGCTTGCACTTTGGCTCATCTTGGACGTGTTGTGTCCTTCGTGGATTTGTGATCATAGCCATCAAACACAACCACTGATTTCTCATGCTTCTCTGAGACATGCTCTGTGCACACATAGCATATATATATATATATATATATATATGTTGCCCCTCATGGCCATGGGATGCGCCGAATTAGTTCACCACTGTGAAAGACTGTTTAAACTATGAGCTTTTAACAGCTAGGATAAGTAGCTATTTAAGGGGGGCATTTTTTTACAAAACTTGTGGTTCCAACTTTAGACCTCCATAGATTCTACACACTTCACTCTATCAACCTCTAAAGATGGCTCTCTCTCTCTCTGTGTTCTCCCTTGATACTAAAAACTGTTGCATATGCACAGCCATCCATGCCCAAGGTACAGGAAGTCAAAAGTTGGGGACCTCAAAACCTGCCTGCCCAAGTTTTCTATAGTTAAAGCTCCTAATTGGAAAGTGCTAGTCAGTTGAAATTAGCACCAGTGGCTAGAGTAAGCTCTACTCTATACAATGAGTGTTTTTCGCTAAAATGTAAGTACATGGTCAAACCACGGATTAAGTAGGAAATTGATTTTCAACTAGGTAGCAAGATAACTCAGATAAGCATAAAATACATTGTAGTCAAGGCAAAGCTTGCACACTAAGCAACAAAAATACAACAAAACTCAACCAAAGTCACTTTCCTGTCTACTGGACTACTCCAATGGAGAGATGTGCACACACTGCCTACATGTTGTACAGAGATGTACACACAGTACCTGCATGTTGTATAGAGATGTGCACACACTAGCTACATGTTGTACAGAGATGTGCACACACTACCTACATGTTGTACAGAGATGTGCACACACTACCTACATGTTGTACAGAGATGTGCACACACTAGCTACATGTTGTACAGAGATGTACACGCACTGCCTACATGTTGTACAGAGATGTGCACACACTAGCTACATGTTGTACAGAGATGTGCACACACTACCTACATGTTGTATAGAGATGTGCACACACTACCTACATGTTGTACAGAGATGTGCACACACTAGCTACATGTTGTACAGAGATGTGCACACACTACCTACATGTTGTACAGAGATGTGCACACACTACCTACATGTTGTACAGAGATGTGCACACACTACCTACATGTTGTACAGAGATGTGCACACACTACCTACATGTTGTACAGAGATGTGCACACACTAGCTACATGTTGTACAGAGATGTACACGCACTGCCTACATGTTGTACAGAGATGTGCACACACTAGCTACATGTTGTACAGAGATGTGCACACACTACCTACATGTTGTATAGAGATGTGCACACACTACCTACATGTTGTACAGAGATGTGCACACACTAGCTACATGTTGTACAGAGATGTACACGCACTGCCTACATGTTGTACAGAGATGTGCACACACTAGCTACATGTTGTACAGAGATGTGCACACACTACCTACATGTTGTATAGAGATGTGCACACACTACCTACATGTTGTACAGAGATGTGCACACACTGCCTACATGTTGTACAGAGATGTACACACACTACCTACATGTTCTACAGAGATGTGCACACACTACCTACATGTTGTACAGAGATGTGCACACACTGCCTACATGTTGTACAGAGATGTGCACACACTAGCTACATGTTGTACAGAGATGTGCACACACTACCTACATGTTCTACAGAGATGTACACACACCACCTACATGTTGTACAGAGATGTGCACACACTTCCTACATGTTCTACAGAGATGTACACACACCACCTACATGTTGTACAGAGATGTGCACACACTGCCTACACTAGGTTGTGGAAAGTCAAGTCAATGACATGAGCACAAAATACTTAAAACTGGCTGGCTAATGTTTACTGCATGTTTCTTGGATCTTTTACAACCACACCCAGCACACACCGGCCCTTACTAGTTACCTCAGGAATGTTTGGTGACAGAAAGCAGTTACCTCAGGAATGTTTGGAGACAGAAAGACCCGGATGGCATTGGCCAGCACTGGTTCCTATGGCTCCCGAAGCTGCTGTAGTGATGGATCAAAGAGGGCTGGTGGGTGACTGCAAAGCTCATACTTGAAGACATCCTCCATGTTGACGCTTTCCTTTGCAGCTGTCGTGAGTTGCTTGCAAAGGAGTTGTGTGTCAATCTGCACCACAATGCAGTCAATCTTGACTGCAGACTTCATTTTAGACTGACAAACATGGTCTCTCCTCTTGAAAGCAATGCAACTCTGCAGCAGCCTTCACTTCCATGCCAACTAGAATTGCATTTCCGGCACCTTTTGCCTTGCGAGACATTGGAAGTGTTGCGTGCATGTACGCACTCCAGTGGAGATGTTCCGTAGACTGGTGTCAGAAGTGGATAGGTTCCTACATATCCGTGATACTTGAGAACCATGTAGGTGTCTTTCCAGTCGCGTACCCGTCTAGCCTTGGCCGTGTCTTGGTTATGCTCTCCTGTGTTGTAGCTTGCCCCAGTTAGCTCTTGCATGGCTTTGTACACTTTAGCACACGCTGGCATGGACGGCAACCGTGCCAGGCGCTGCTGCTCATGCATCCCTCATCCTCTTGTGAGCCCCCTCTCCCCACGTTGGTCTTCATGCTTCTCATGGGCACCCGCTCGATGATGAGGTCTGAGGTCACGCTGGCCCAATGATGGTCACTTCTTCTCACCACGTGGAGACCTTCTTTGGATTTCAGATACACACCTGGATGCTTACCTTGTTTGCTGCTGCAGACACACCCAGGTATGTGGTGGATGTGCCCAGATGCTGCCAAGTAAAACAGTTTGGAGATGCGATTCCCATTTTCCAGTTGGCTCTGCCCGGATATACTTGCAAAGGATATCAACCATATCCATGTACTGCAGCTATAGTGTAGCAGTCCTAGAAGACCTCCATGGGTTGGGTTACTCCAAGAAGAGCATCACTGATTCTGGTCATCACATCTGACTGGTAGACTCGATCTGCTGACATTGACTCGTGCAGCAGCTTCTGGTAGAGGACACAGCTTTGTGCAGGTCTGATGTTGTAGCTTTCAAGACCTCTTCTGTTTTCAGATCTTATGTCATCTGAACTTTGGGTAGAGACACATGAAATGCTGGCCAGCAACAGGACACTGAGTACTACATCAACAATGAGATGTTCCCATACTGCTCAAGCAATGGCCTTGCCAGTGTGCATGTCTACTCCTGCACTGGATGCATAAATTAACTCCAGCAGGAGGACAGTGTGGTCTGGAAAAATGGTTTCCCAGGGTGATTGCCCAGATGTACAACTTGCCAGACCACACTGTCCATGGCGCATCTAAACACGATGAAAGTCTTCCAAAGACTATCAAGATATGCTCTGTTGGGTGCTTGGCCTTCCTGTAGTGCAGCTTGTGGGACATCATGGCCGTCATCCCAAGACTTTCTTCTCTGTGATGCTGGAGTGGAACTCGTCCCAACATCCCTTTTCCCCTGAGAATTGGATTGCTTTTCTCAGTGTCAGCGTTAACTTGAGTAATAAACATGGTACATATAACCTGAGTAACTTCATGTAAGTGGCTGCTTGACTATAGAAATAGAAACAAGATGAAAGCATTATTATACATGTATTGGTCTATTATATTAATAGGTAAAGGGTATAAATAGTATTGGCCTATTATATTAATAGCTAAAGGGTATGAATAGTATTGGTCTATTATATTAATATTGGTATTAATAGGTAGAGGGTATGAATAAGTATTGGCCTATTATATTAATAGGTAAAGGGTATGAATAGTATTGGTCTATTATATTAATTATTAATAGGTAAAGGGTAATAGGTAATAGGTAAAGGGTATGAATATATTGGCCTATTATATTAATAGGTAAAGGGTATGAATAGTATTGGTCTATTATATTAATTATTGGGTAATAGGTAAAGGGGAAGGGGTAATAGGTAAAGGGTATGAATAGTGTTGGTATATTTGCTTCAAGCTACGGTAAATATGTGGTGAAAAAAAATCAGCACTGTCGTAACTGACTCATTTGTAGAAACATTCATATGCATGCTTAATTACCGTGGTTTTATTCCGTTTCCTGTTTCCTGTTAAGTGCTTATATAAGTTCTGTACTCGCACCATTTGATGGATTTTTTCTGTTCATTATTGAGTAGTTCATTATTGCAAGCAGGAAATAGTATTTCTAGTTCTATATAGTGGTCATAGTTGGTAGTTGGTTGGTTACTAGTCTAACGACTGCGACCGTTACTTACAAGAGCGTGCATCCCGGACTACCACATACTCAATGCTCAAATTTCAGAAATTTACATGTTTCGAAGTTTCGAAGTTTTTGAGGAATAAAAAGAGAGGTTGCAAAGTCCAACAGGTAAAGGGTACGAATAGTATTGGTCTATTAGGTAAAGGATATGAAGTATAGGTAAAGGGTATGAAGAATAGGTAAAAGGTACGAATAATATTGGTTATTATATTAATAAAGGGAGGGAGGTAAAGGGTCATTAAATGTTGGTTAAATGTTGGTTGTCTGCAATGGTAAATTCTTGTTTCATTTCTTTTTTTGACTCGTCGATCCAAAAATATCATTAAAAAAATTTTTTTTGTCTCTAAATGTTCAACAAAACGCTCATATCCTGGTGAATATATATATACACATATACGGTACATATAATATATACATACATATGTTTGTCTGGTAGAGGCTACTTAGAAAACTAGTAGATTAGCAGTGATCTGCAAATTTTGTCCCTTGTGGATAGGACTGACTTCACTTCTCCTGTTGACCCTGGATGGGGTTTGAAAATATTCACTAAGATGTGGCTAAAATTTGTACCTGGTAATAATAATACTAGCACTCTTAAGGTATAAAGGTCGTTGCCATGGAATTCTTGTGCGCATCTTTGCCGTCGATATTGTCCTCTTGTCTGTCTGTGCAGAGGGTTTGGCCGTGGGCGTGGGATTTGGTGCAATTGGAACATCTCCATCTGCTACTTTAGAAAGAGCGAGGTTAGCAACAGACTTTAAACATGGATGTCAGTGTTGCCTTGAGGATTTTATAGGTGTGTGTGTGGGGGGGGGGGTCAGGGCTTGTGAAAATTTTAAGCGATATTTTGAGAGGATACATCAGGACTTGTGAAGTTATAGGGTGGGAAAATCAGTGTCTGAATTTATCGCGAGGAAGATGGCGAAAGGGGGGGGGGGTTTCCTTAAAATTTGTAGAAGTTTACATTTTTTATATCAGAGAGTGCAGTAGCACTATATACCTATTTTGACCCACGATTCGCCCCCTCCCCCTCCAAAAAGTCATAAATCATCCTCAAGCTAAATTCACCTTGGTAGCTTCTTTGCACCTACTGTAATCAGTGGTTTTCTAAACAACAACAAACAACACAAAACACGACAACAACAAACAACAACAAATTCCATCATGCCTTGAATTCCTTCCTGAGGGGTAAACTGCCAGACCTCAAGCGATGTTAAAAACATGAGATTCACCTTCATGGATCCCCCCCCCCCCCTTCTTCATAATGAATAAGTTGTTCATTCACAACAATTTGAGTACCAGAAGGTTCCAAACTATTTCATATACTGTACATTACTGATCCGTTTCTCAATGACTGAAAATAATAACAAAATGGGTAAAGATCATCAGCATATAAATATTGCCAGCATGTAGAATACTATCTAGCCAACTCACATGCAGTATGCAGGTTGTATCTGCATGCTAGCGAACGAGGGGGCAGTGAGTTGGTTAACTGAGAATCTTGTTCTTTGTAGATAGAGAGGAACTAGAGGAGCAAAACTAGCTGGTGTATAACAGGTATTCTAAACTATGCTGCTCTTCTGGCTTTGCTTGCAGCAATGGAATAGTAACAATGGCTTAGTTGTGGAGTTATCATGGGCAACTGCTGCCACATGCTTCAAGTAGACGCAGATATGGAAGCTGACTCAAATAACGGAACGGAACAACCAGTATGATTACAATGACCTTAATAATCAACTTGAAATATACTCTCTCGACGTTTCGACTAGATGCTCTAGCCTTCATCAGGAATGAAGGCTAGAGTATCTAGTCGAAACGTCGAGAGAGTATAATTATATATTTCAAGTTGATTATTGAGAAGGTCGTTGTAATTTCGTTATGCCAACTGAGAGTTTATTTTAAAGCAAGTTTGATCCCGTAGTTTGGGATTTTTTCCCCATTGTTGATGATTTTCGTGGGTGCAGTCGGCCATGAAAAAATATCTCACGAAGAATGAATAATTGTGTGGTGTAAAAAAGACACGGAAAGAGCAAGTGCCTGTGTCTGTATATATATCCCGTTAGCTATTGTTCTGTCAGAGAGAAGTGACTCTTCGCAAGTATTCTAAGCCTAAAAATGGACCACCTGATCCCAATGGCTCCAGCTATCAACATTACTTCACTCACAGACTAGAGCAGTACCTAATGGAGGGGTTGAAGAAGAACTGGAAGAATAACACCGTCCTTCTTGACTGCTACTGCAAACCATTATCGTAGTCTTACATGCTCTTGCTGCCTAGATGCAGTAGGGTAGCCATGAATATAGCAGGGTTTTCCCTCCTAACACATCCATCTCTTAGCCTCGTGCTTCTCAGTCGATGTTGATTTAAAAAAAAGGGCATGTTATTTTTTTGTGGGTGTCATTTTTTTATGTTGTGGGCAACCAGAGAAACAAAATTTGGTGCAATGAAATTTATTCTCATGACAAAATTTATGCGTTATATTTCCCCAAACTGCAGCGTGTGCCAACTTTGCATATGCTACAAGAAGGAAAAAAGAGTTTGAAAAGAAATGCATCTCTTACTGGAGTCACACACGCAAAAAAATTGTCCTTGAGACGATGCTAAACTGGTTGATTATAATTTTATATAGAGAGATAACAACCAAATAATAAGAAACAAGTTTTATTAAAAACAACACAGATTGTGTTGGGTTAACTTGTCAAGAAAGAAAGGAGACGAGATTGTACCCATGCGACCACAACCAGTTAATTTGCCTTTTAAGATCATGTGCACCAATGGAAAGCAGTATAATATTGGTGTGCGTGATTATAAATGGTAAAGTATCATCTAACTAGTTGTGGTCTGCATGGGTACAATCTTGTCTCCTTTCTTTATTGAAGTCAATCCAATATAGTGTTTTTATTTTAGTTTTTTTGCTTTTAAGGAAAAACAGTTTTGTACTCGTTAAATTTTTTTAATTAATCTACACATGTACTTTCAATGAACTCTCAGTTGACATAATAACATTAAAATCACCTTCTCAATAATCAACTTCAAATTATATTCACTCGATGTTTCAACTAGATGCTCTCATTATTCCTGATGAAGACTTAGTTTAGTGGTAGAGAACTACACTACTGTCTAATTGCACAGTCCAGCTCTGAGCTTCTGGAAATCCAGGACTTCAGTTTTGTATACATTCTAACTTGTTTTTTTTGTCGTTGTAAATCACACATGTAGCTGCATAGACCACGTCGTCCACTACACAGAAATCAACACATAGCATATCTTTTTGCTAGTGTTGACTGTACCCAAGTCGAGTTTCAAGGCCTTGGTAATAGTTGCACAGCAGAACTCCACCAACCAAACAGTGGACATATTGGTACAGGATCAGCTACAGCCTCCTGGACTTGAGAACAGTCGAGCGTGGTTCGCATGCGCTATCTTGATTGCATCGTCGACGATGACCCTTACCAATGGCTTTTTACCCTGCAATTGATAAGATTAGTTGTGGACATGCTTAGAGTCTTCTGGAACTAAAAATTGTTATGGTTGGGCCTATTATAAGACAAGAGAAGAGGTGGAGACAGAACCACATCCCTGAAGAAGCATTTCAAAGGTTGTTCGTACACTTTTTAAGGTTTTTAGGTGTGCCGGTTCACTACTTTAGCAAAGGGGGGGGATGGCGGATTATCGTAACCACCAATTGCAACTGCCATCGTCAAGGGACTCAGGCCGGTCCTAGTGCTTCTGGAAGCTCTTCCTGCTGAGGAATCTTGCAGAGGCACTTCAGCCTACTAGAAGACTGTGTGAATCCCTTTTCCTTGGAGGAGGTGCACCTGAATGGATTTCTTTGCCGTCAAGTTTTGCCAGGCTGACATAGTTTTTGTTTTCTTACTTCCATGGAGTCGATTCAGCCAAACTTGTGGCTTGTTGTATTTGCATCGAGAACTTCCAGCTACCGCACAGGGAAATAATTCCACAGGGAAAAATAAATTTCGCGAGTGGCCATCCAAATGTGAGCATTTTCCCCAGTCGCATACAATATTTATAATAGTGATTCCATCACCAATAATTGCGCAGGTGACTATGACTCAGCAATATTTGCAGCTAGAGTGGAAAGTCGCTGTGCCTATACTCAGTGCTTTAGAAAGTGAGACGGTGTTCTTCCTCAGCCTGGAAATGTTCCAATGTTTGCAGCTTCCACTATATGCAGCTAATTGCTTTGTTGAAGAATCGCTACAAAGAAGTAGGCCCTCTCACTAGCTGGAGTCACTGCAGCTAATAAACTAAATAGGACATTGGCAGGTGTGCTTTTTTCTGTATGGAAATTGAGCAATCGTGAACTTTTTTGCCGTGCAGTTTTAACAGGATTTCAATACTTCCACCAGGTATTGCCCCTCTCAAATTATTTCTCTATATGGTACGTATGCTCTCATACGGGTGCATGCGAGAGTTGGCTAGCGAGGTTAGTCTAGCTCTAAAGTTGACACGGGGTGCGGTAATTATTGGAGGGGTAATTTTATTCCCAATTGGGACCGGTTACAATTCAAAGGGCTATGACAACTCTAATAAAAGACATAGTGTGCGGTTCTAGGACATATACCCCCCCCGGATATATACCCCCGGACAATTACTACCTGGACAAATGCCCCCCCCCCATGCCAAATACCCCCTGGACATTTACCCACCCCATAAATATTTTCACCTATCACGTATAGAATTTTAGGATGAAAGATCGGATTTTATTGCACAAGCCCTAGCCCTAAATTTTATTTCCCATTTCCCCAATTTTTTGGGGGGATGTATGTGCTAGTGGGTAATTGGCATGGGGGGGTCAGTTTTTTCCCGGGGGGGGGGGGGGGGGGGCATATGTCCTGATAGGATAGTGTTCTATGTATTATAATAGATCAAGTGGCTTTGAAATTCCTGACAGACTAACACTAGTGGAATGTGGCCTGGTGTTGGGTACTCTTGCTGTTACAGTATGTAGTTATTAAGCAAGATGGGGTGGGTAGGATACGATTATCTCTAATTGACCAGCTCGGAGACTAGAAATAATCCGTACCTCATCCTAAACCCAACCTAATCATACCATTAATTAAGTCAAAATTATATCAAACACATTTCGGCAATTACTTATTTTGATTACGCCAGGCCTGGTAAAGCCGCTCAACGAAGCAACGCCATGATGTAGACATGACAACCGGGCGACTCGCGCATGCGTACGTAGTACCTTAATGACCGGTTATGGATCGGGGGGGGGGATAGGATACGGGATATATCTACGAAGTTGTTAGCCTATCAAATCATGAGAAACAACTTGGTGAGCGATGTTTGGTGGACTACTGTCATCTTGTTGCCTTCTTGTTTCAATCTTTGTGTAGGAATCTTGCTATTGGTATTGGGCTCCAGAACTTCCCCGAGGGATTGGCCGTGAGCCTACCCTTACGGGCAGCTGGCATGGATGTGTGGAAGAGTTTCTGGTAAGAGACCTCTCTACAAACTGCTGGTATAATTTGATAGCAAAGTGTTCTCTCCTTAAATCACCAAATTGCCTGAGATGATTAGCCAACTCCGACTGGCTGAAAGTCATTGAAGCGAATCAAAACTGGTGTTTAAGGATATGTACATGTTTGGTTATGTATCGAGGTTGTAGCTCGCAAAAGATAGAGGCTGGGTTCCTCAATTTCTCCTCTTTCTGTCAATAACCAGTGTATGGCAGAATCCCTAGGAATATCTTATGTATGTATGTATGTTCATCTATAGCATGCATGGGGCCTGGAGAATATACAGTGCTGCAGGTGTAGAGACTAGATTTATTTGTGTTTTTTTATTTTTTATTTTTATTTTTTGTGTCAAGAAAAAAATGTTATTCCATTACTGAAAGTCAGTAAATGATGTCTTGCATTTAGAATTAGCAAACCAATGTATTTGTTTACCTGTTCAAACCCAACCCCCATGACACTCCCCCACACACCCACACACAATAATCATTGTTAGAGGAATAAAGCTTCTCACAGGAGTATAACCCTTTATCTCACAGGAATAAAACTCTTTATCTCACAGGAATATAACCCTTTATCTCACATGAATAAAACTCTTTATCTCACAGGAATATAACCCTTTATCTCACATGAATATAACCCTTTATCTCACAGGAGTATAACCCTTTAACATCACAGACGGCTTTGCATGACATAAGTTTGTAAAATATTTTATGCTTGCATACCTCAGGAACAAGTTTGCTTTCTTTACTTTCATTTGGGTCAATTTCAGCCTAAAGCATTTCCTACAAATATATATATATATACATATATATAAAAATATATATACAGTTAAATATATATATATATTGCAAATTTACCTCATCGTTCCTAAAATACTTGCTAAAAAATGTTTAAGATTTGGTACAAAATTCAAGTCCATGAAGTTTGGATATCCTTGTAAAACTAGAGTTGTTAACTCCTAGTTGTGTGAGGTAAACTAGTCTTTAAGCTTGTAGCTCCTAGTTGTGCGTGGTAAACTAGTCTTTAAGCTTGTAGCTCCTAGTTGTGCGTGGTAAACTAGTCTTTAAGCTTGTAGCTCCTAGTTGTGCGTGGTAAACTAGTCTTTAAGCTTGTAGCTCCTAGTTGTGCGTGGTTAACTAGTCTTTAAGCTTGTAGCTCCTAGTTGTGCGTGGTAAACTAGTCTTTAAGCTTGTAGCTCCTAGTTGTGCGTGGTAAACTAGTCTATTTTTTAATTTATGTTATTTTAAGCTTCCTTTGATGTTGATTCTGATGCAATTTTCATTAAAAACGACAACACCTACACTCTCTTTGAACTGAAAGTAGTGAATGTGTGGATACAGTAAATCAACCACAAGACTGAGCAAAAAGCACTCGAGTGGACACTACACACTAGCTATGATAAGTTGTATGTACTCTATACACAGTTCAGGATCAGGCATGTACCACTTACCTAACTACCATTGGTGCCTGTCACAGAAGGTGCTAGGTGTTTGTATGACAGCACCAATTCTGGCACTGCATACTCCGTCAAAATCCAGGACAATGTTCTTAACTTGCTCTTAGTGAACTGGAAGGAGAGAATTGCTATCAATGGCTTTTTTTATTATTATTATTATTATTATTTTATTTTTGCAAGCAAGGCACCCACTGGAAGCATCTACTGGTGCTGAATATTAAATAAATTGACATTGCGATTTAAAAAAAAATTCTTAGGGTGGTGGGGAAATATCCCGGGACACTCTCCATGTGTCTGAAACACTGGTAGGGGTACATGTTTTCCTTCCCCTCCCCCCCTAAAGGGTAATTCTTTTATGCCCCCCCCCCCTCAAGCATTACTGCCATTTGAATCTTAGCATCTCTGATGAAGGCTAGAGCATTTAGCTGAAACGTCGAGTGAGGGAGTAAATTTTTTTATTGAGGAAGTCGTTGCATCACCATGTCAACTAAAAGTTCGCTGAGAGTATTTGAATCTTATTATACATATCCTTGATTTTACAGGTATGGTCAACTGAGTGGCATGGTGGAGCCTCTAGCGGGATTGGTAGGAGCAGCTGCTGTAGTGGTGAGCACATTACTTTGTAACCTACTCTACTCTACTTAGCGGGGTTGGTAGGAGCAGCTGCTGTAGTGGTGACATTACTTTGTAACCTACTCTACTCTACTTAGCGGGGTTGGTAGGAGCAGCTGCTGTAGTGGTGAGCACATTACTTTGTAACCTACTCTACTCTACTTAGCAGGGTTGGTAGGAGCAGCTGCTATAGTGGTGAGCACATTACTTTGTAACCTACTCTACTCTACTTAGCGGGGTTGGTAGGAGCAGCTGCTGTAGTGGTGAGCACATTACTTTGTAACCTACTCTACTCTACTTAGCGGGGTCAGCTGCTGTAGTGGTGAGCACATTACTTTGTAGCCTACTCTACTCTACTTAGCGGGGTTGGTAGGAGCAGCTGCTGTAGTGGTGAGCACATTACTTTGTAACCTACTCTACTCTACTTAGCGGGGATGGTAGGAGCAGCTGCTGTAGTGGTGAGCACATTACTTTGTAACCTACTCTACTCTACTTAGCGGGGTTGGTAGGAGCAGCTGCTGTAGTGGTGAGCACATTACTTTGTAACCTACTCTACTCTACTTAGCGGGGTTGGCTGCTGTAGTGGTGAGCACATTACTTTGTAACCTACTCTACTCTGAATATGCTCCTATTAATAGAGCCCCTTCTAATCGTGAAATGGTCTGTCTAGTGCGAAGCGAAGGTGGGTAAAGTGAAGCCTGTGGGCCATTTACATCCTGATTGGCTCATTCTGTGCAGCCCGCAAAGGCTTTTAACCGATTAAGCGCCATAAGCGCCATATGGCGCAAAGGGAAATCGGACTCGCGGAAAAAAATATATAAAAAAAACTATTTGAACTAAGCGCCAAATTCTTGGTGCTGCACATGCCCAAAAGAATGCTGAATCATTCTAAAAACTTTATTTACACGTGCTGCTATATGTGCTGGTCGCGCCCCGCTTTTTGCTAATAACTTCGGTTTTCAAGATGGCGAGGATGCTTTGTTTTGTACGAAGTAACTTTTCTTCTTTTTGACGACGACACTAGCGGCTCTGGCTCGGATTCTGGTGGGAAAGAAGGCCAGAGATATATGCCTACCATGGTTGTGCCCTGGATCCCCTGGCTCTAAGTCAAAATGCTCGGCTGGAAGGATTTCTCGATGGTAAGTTTGTTTCTACCTTAGCGCTTGGTTGCCATTGTATTCCACAATCTTCTGAGATAATTCGCTAACCAAACTGTAGCCTATTCTTGTGTTTTTTGAGGATATAAATATTTCTAACGTAGCAGTTGAAGAAGATTAGTTATAGCCATAAATGTAGGTTGAGATTTTTTATTACTTATCAAATTTGAATTTGAATTTTCAAAAAAACCCGTTCGTCTAAGGTTTATGTTATCAACTTTTCTTTCTTGGCAGTCCGTTGGAGATGAAGGTGATCCATTGTTACCATCTACTTGTGGGAGCTCTGGACTTAGTGTAGGTTGGTACAAAGGAAATTTTGTAGAGTTACTATTATATATTTCCTTTCAGCCTCTGAAGAAGAGAGTGACCATTTGAACACTCCTTCCTTACCATCTACTGACCCTCCATCCTTATTACCATCTACTGACCCTCCATCCTTATTACCATCTACTGACCCTCCATCCTTACCATCTACTGACCCTCCATCCTTACTATCTACTGACCCTCCGTCCTTACAATCTGCTACAGGGGACTCTTCTGGAATAAGTAAGTTGTCAAAATTGATATTTGAATATTTGTTTGTATACATATTTATGTGTTACAGAGAATGTGAGGTGTGGTGCTAGAGTAGAGGTTCATGTAGTACTAGTAGTCCACCACCACAAGGTACTGCAGGCCCAGTCCCGAGCGTGTAGTAAGCTCGCTCATCTAGCACTAGTTATCAGATAATACCAGTCGAAGGTTGCTGGGGAAAAAAAGAGACAATTCTGGCCCAAACTCAGCTTTGCTCGGTGTAACAAGTTCGTTACTAGGTGCTTTTTTAATATATTTTAACTATTGACGTGTGGGACCTCCATGTGAGAGAGACTAATATGTATGTTTCTAGGGTGGGGCTACCCCATAATTGGCATGATACATGTGAAGAAGAAATGGAGGCTTTTGTAGAACTTTTGATTGTTATGGGCATTTCAAAACTTCCCCATATAGACATGTACTGGTCTTGTGAATATCCTGATTTGTCATCTAGTTTGGTGAGTAGAGTAATGCCCCTTTGGAGGTTTAGGCAGTTGATGCGGCTACATGCATGTCAACTCCATTGCTAGCTCACAGGTAACATCTGGTAATCCCAATTATGATGGGCTGTATAATTTGAAAGCGAGTATTGTTTGCATCAGGAGCTTAGCATTGATGAAGCCATGATTCCCTATCAAGGGAGGCTTGGCTTCAAGCAATATATGAAGGATGAGCCTACGAAATGGGGCATAAAAGTATTTGTGCTTTTGGATGCAAGGAATGGTTATATTTATCGATTACAAATTTATACTGGGAAGAATGTGGAAACAGGAGATAGTACAGGTTTGTGTAGTCGGGTAGTGTTAGATTTGTTGGAGGGATTTGAGCACAAGAACTTTCAGGTATACTGGATAACTTTTATACAAGTCCTAATTTATTTCACACGCTGACTATTAGAGGGGTTGGTGCATGTGGCACAGCTAGACCTAATAGGAAAAACTTTCCTAAGGAGTTACTTACAAGGTGGAAGAAACCTTGTAAGAATAGAGGAAAATATGATTACAGATCAAATAGTTCACTCCTGGCTTTAGTGGGTAGACAAGGGTGTGATTGACATGATGACTAATATGCATGCAGCTTTGTGGCAAGGACAACAACCAACTGTGAAACATCATCAGCTTGATGGTTCTCGACTGTATGTGTCTTGCCCCCCTCCCTGTTTACCTGATTATCAATCATTCATGAGGGGTGTCTACCAAATATGCAAACACCCCCTTCCACCATCTCTTTTATTTTCTACCGAAATTGTAGTAGCCCATTCTTTGGTCTGCTCTGGTAGAAGTTTTTTTTTGGAACGCCTTGATTGAATGCCTTTATCTGTTTTCTTTTTCAAACACTTCTCTACATAAGAGGCAGGATAGTTATTTAGATCTTCGGATTAGCTTAGTAAAAACATTGATTGGTTCCTATTCTTCTCGCTGGCGTATAGGCCTTGTACGTTTCCTACATCTCAGCTAGAACGTCTCAATTTGCAACTAGGTCATTTCCCCCTTCTACTTCTGTTTGGTGTGCATAAAAATGGTTCGAGGCATGAAAGCCTAAATGAGTGTGGTTACTGTAGGTTCATTTGTGCATTGGATCTGACCGTATCATACCTTGGTGGAATATTAGTGTTGCATGTATTCTCTTTGTTCTCGTGACCATGAAATATAAGTTGTGTATGGTGTATGTGCGTGCCTCTTGGTAAAAAGTGTGGATACTTGTGTCTAATAATGCATTTTTCTCTATTGTTGTGTCTTTGTGTTCTAGATGCCTGGGAAGTGTTGATAGAGCCTGGTCTTGCCCTTCTACACACACACACACACAACATGTATTACAATGCTACTCTCTCACTCTCCTTCATTCTTCATCAAATTACCCACCCACACACACATACTTTTTCTATTCAAATATTCGATTCATATATTGTCTGTTCAAAATGTTTTGTCTTAGGAAGTTTTAGCATTGTTATTGTCTTGATTCTGTGTCAAATTATATGAATATGCCCAAATATATGGTATATAAGTGTTGGTTCAATTTTGAAAAGCTTGCCAAATGCTGGATATTTGGTCCTTTGGTTTCATTCAAAAATCAGGATATAGAGCAATCACTGGGCTTCCATATGAACGAGGTTTCCTGTGCTGACGTCCTATAAGAAGCTCGAGGGAAAAATTAGTAATTAAATCGTTAATTATTTTACCGCGGGTACTAGGAAAGTCGGCGCTTAATCGGTTAAATGTACCATTACTTGCGGCCCACGATCATAAATAGCAGAAAATTAACTAAGTAATGTATTTGTGTGGCTATCCCAACAACTGACAAAGAAGGTGTTTTAACATGGCAAGCATTTGGTAACTAATTCTGATGATGATTATTGTTACTGTAGGTGTGGTTCGATTTGTTACAAAGATTCTCATTCCGGTAACAGCTGTTGATAAAAAGCATGGAATTATTAAGTTCTTGTCGGCAGTAAGGAGTCGTAGGCCTGTGGCATTTGAATCGAGTATTTCTTGTTTTGATTCAGTTTTTAATGCTTGAAACACGACTTTTTGTTAATAAGTAATGGTGTCCACTGGTCGGCATTTAGGATGATAATCGTTAGTAACGAGAGTTTGTTTATGTTTGACACTTGACTTGTCCTTATGAATGCGTTCCATTCCAACGATCGGCGATTTAATATTGTTGAGTTTGAAATTTTGGGAATGTTGTTCACTGCTTGATCGGCGATTTGGAAGTGAGATAGTTGTGTGAGTTAGATTGTGGGTTTGTTAAAGTTGTGTTTCGTCCACATGTCATGTCCTTGTTCCGTTTTTCGAGGAGATGTCGGCCTAGGATTGGTCCATTTACATCGCAAATATTCATCGATCAAATCATCGTCTTTCAGCTTAGGTATGACTGGTAGCTAGATCGTCACTGGCAACATGGACCCTGGGAATTTCCATTTCATTGGTTGCTAATGGCAACTAAATTTGACTGGGAATGTTCTCACACACATGCTCTGAATCTTTGGCCATGATCCTTGATGTGAAGCACTAGTCAACCCACACAAAATATAACACATCCTGTATTTATTATACTTAAAAAACACAAACTACAGGTTGAAAAATGAGAAATTAGTTGTGAAATTGTTGCAGCTCATCCACATTCTCTGAAAGGCACGTGGCCCCTTCATCAAATTGTGTGCCCAACCCCTGGTCTAGTGCGAGGTAACGTGGGTACTGAATAATTAGTTACTACAGGTAGTGTAGGAGTGCTAGGCATTGCTCCATCCATGATTATTTTTTGGAATGGGTTCTTATCTCATGTAGATATATCTTTTTACACGAGTCAAAGTGGAATATAGCTGGTTATTTCATGAGCAGTGCCCATATTTTAACGAGCCGTGCCCATATTTTAACGAGCCAAAGGTGAGTGAAAATGCAGCACCCTAGAGTGAAATGACTCACCATTTTCCACAATATTACTGAACTCTCAGTTGACGTAATAACATTACAATAACCTTCTCAATAATCAACTTCAAATTGTATTCTCTTGACGTTTCGACTAGATGCTCTAACCTTCATTGCACAGTAGAGCGGGAAAAATAACCACTAGTGGAATATGGGAGAATATCTAACACCGTGCCTATTGGAAAAAACTACGGTGATTATTTTCTGATTTTTTAATGCAATTTTGGATTGAAAGTTGCTATGGTAAATAACTCGCAGCTAAGCAGTAACACCTTGGCTACATAATAGTACAGGATCGTGTTGCATGACTACTTAACCGTCTTACTGTCAAGTATTTATGATGTCGTTAGATTCTTGCTCTATGTTGCCACCAAGTTTGGATAACCCAGAAACGAAGGAAAATAGTATCGAATTCACCAGTCAGGGTTTCATTTAGAAAATTGTCCAAGGGGGAGAAACTGGAGGAATCTGGATATTAAGGGGGGCTAAAGATGTGACAAAGTTTCTAATGAATTTTAATAATACAATTTCCAAGGGGGCGTGGGGGCAAAAAGGTTCCAAGCCCCCTGCCCCGCCCCATAAATGAAACCCTGCCGGTGCCTGTTCATGTATAGATACTTGGTTTTTGTTGCGATAGTGCCAATGTCAGGAGCTTCCTGCCCTGTCAGAAAAATCTAGGACCATGTGTTTAGCTTGCTGTTAGTGTACCATAGCAACATGAAGGAAAGAAAAGAGTTGCAGCTTTGGCTGCATGTGATTTTGAAGGTGTGAACATGAGTAAATTTCAAAAGTCGATGCTGAATGCTCAATAAATGAATTTTAAACCCTTGCGGGGGGGAGTGGAGGAGACCTGCTTGGAGTTGAGGGTGTGGGACAGGGCACTCTCCCCTCTCCTCTGTGTGACTGTAATGCATATATACTGCTGTGTTCAGGAAGATCAGTGGAATTTAAGGAAACTGTGATGTCCGATGAATATGCTAATTTAATAATATAAAGAAATTCTCCCCAGTGTCTTATGAGCTCTTTGAACCCGATCAAATATTTGGAACAAGTGTGTCGTTCATGACCAGTTAACAATTATCTGACTTACTTTATTCCACAAAATCAATCAATAAATAAAAGATGACATGCACCACACACACACACACACACACACACACACACGTACGTAAACATCTCCCAGCCTTCAAAAAAGCCCAACGACCCCACCATCACCCCCCCCCCCACTATTGGTATTAAGGTCATGCTTAGACCAGGAATCCTGTAGCAAACACATGCACACACTCTCTCTCTCCATAGAAACTTTGTAGTTATGAAAAACTTATGGATATGGATATACAATAGTAAGAAATGAACAAGGTGGATAGCTTGGACCTTATAGCTATGTAGCTTTAACTCTAATGTATAGCTCTTCATGGATTCTGCAATAAAATATGATATCCCTCTGTGACAGGTTTTCCTCAGATTAGGAATCTGAATGCCCAACTGGTTCAGTTTACTCTCTACCAGCTTCTCCTCCTCCCTTGTCCTCTCCCCTCCTCTACTACCTTGCTCTCTTCCAATGAATATTGAAGTAACAAGTGGACATTTTTTTTTGGCTGGACAATCAAAATGTTGGTTAATTCTTGGGCAATCTAGTGATATATGGTTGGTAGCTACATTTCTCAACTACCTGAGTATAATGTTGTAGTCTTTTATAAAGTTGGCGGTGAGAGGTTAAATCTGGTTAAGCTGGCGTCTCTATATTAAGCACCGCTGCACCAAAGACGTTCCTGTCTGTAACTTTTTCATGTGCCAATGTTGCAACTGAATGCTTCGGTCTTCATCAGGGAGAAAGAAAATATGAACACAACAAACACAGTGAGTGCATTTGGCAACATGTTTCATACGAAATGAACGTAGTTCATGACTTGTCTGGGTGCTCTAGTGTATATGCGCATAACATATATCAGACAGGTAATGATGGGCCTAGTTTCACTGCATACTTCAACTATAGGGGTAGCTTCTACGAATAGAGAAAAGGAGCTGTGATGGGTCCCCCCAGCTTTGCTATAGTAGCTAATTTTTATGTGGGATCCTCTTCGAAGAGCTGGCCTTGCAATCACCGCCAATACAATCTGTCCTAGGAGATATGTAGATGAAATATTCCACATCATATAGGGACGGACAGAATGAGAACTCCTTAGCCAGTAAATTCGCCATGAAGTTTGGAGAGGAGTGGCCCACTTCCTTGACAGAATGAGAACTCCTTAGCCAGTACATTCGCCATGAAGTTTGGAGAGGGGTGGCCCACTTCCTTGACAGAATGAGAACTCCTTAGCCAGTAAATTTGCCATGAAGTTTGGAGAGGGGTGGCCCACTTCCTTGACAGAATGAGAACTCCTTAGACATTTGATCAGGTACACCATTAAATTCACCATGGAGGGTTGGAGAGGGATGGCCAACTTCCTTTCCTTCTTTCCTTGACTGGAGGGAGATGGCATGCTGGACTCCACAGTACACAGAAGAATGACACATATAGAGATATATCTTTAGTAGGTCCATACCGCCCAGTTCACAAGAGACATCATCAAGAGCCTCTACAACAGAGTCAGGAAAGTCTCCATCATGTGAGGAGAACTGAGCAGGGAGACTGACCACCTCCACCATTAACAATGTCTACCCACTACCCATCATCGTCGACTCACCTGGGGAAGGGAGGGAGGGAGGGGAGAAGACAAGGAAATGGGAGAAAATAGAGTTCTTAGTCAACATCTCTACGTGGCTGGCCTAAGTGAGGAGGATGTCAGATGTGCATGTGGAAAATTCAATGTCAGGGTCTTTTCAAACTAGGCATAACTTTAAGATCTCAGCTCACCAGGGTGGAGGATCAATTTACCATCTGCTATGAACTCACCAGTTGTGGCTAGGGCTAGGGCTAGGGCTAGGATAAAATTCCCTGTAGATGTAAAGTGTATATTGGAGGTACGAGGAGGAGGTTGGATCAAAGTGCATAAAGGGTGCATCAGGAAGTGAGAAATGGAAGTCTGCCATCACCTAGAAAGCGTAGAACCACCACCCAATCATGTGGGAAGATAACTCAGTGAGTGATTGATGGAGTCAGCAAATGTAGGGAATTCGCTTGTGAAGGAGGGCACTACACATGATCCTTTTTACTTCACCTGAATGAGACGTAGGGCTGGAGTTAGCCGGGTTGCTGGGCCTCAACTCTCAAGACTGCATGTACATAAAAGTTCATGTATGTATAAAACCACGTCCAGTATTAGCTATCTTATGTGTTACTATGACAACACACTGCAGCATTCAGAAAGAGCAAGTCATGAATTTTTTTCTCTATACAACTTTTAATGCCTATCCAGCACAATGCACATGAGCAAAGGGAAAGGGTAGCAAAAATATAATAGCCAAATTAAATGGCTAGAAACATCTCACATTGTGCAATGATCACAATGCAATGCATCACTTGCATTTTGTGTGAAATACGTGGTCAGTGAATATATTTGCATTGCCTCGTGTTTGTCTTATCACTGAGGCGCCAGTTAAAAACCACATCTATCTATTATACACTGTTGGATGTGCCTATGTGTTGTTGCATGTTTTGATTGGCTGGAGTCATGTGACCAGCATTAAACAATCGCACTTCAAATGATGTTAATTTATATGCCCAAGTAGACCACACCCTCAAAGACTGTGCACAGCTTGAGCACTCTTTACTACACTGAGTGAATTAGTGCATCCCTTAATTAATTGTGGAAAGTGTGGCCCAGTCCAGCATTGATGCTGTGTAACACGTGTACACCAGGATATGTGAATGGCATTTCAAATGTGCGCAGAATGACTGAGGGTCATCCGTCTGTGGAGGCCAATGAAGTATGTGTACAGTTGTGTATATAATGACTGAGGGGCATTCATCTGTGGAGGCCAATGAAGTGTGTGTATAGTTGTGTATAGAATGACTGAGAGTCATTCATCTGTGGAGGCCAATGAAGTGCGTGTATAGTTGTGCGCAGAATGACTGAGGGGCATTCATCTGTGGAGGCCAATGAAGTATGTGTATAGTTGTGTATAGAATGACTGAGGGGCATTCATCTGTGGAGGCCAATGAAGTATGTGTATAGTTGTGTATAGAATGACTGAGAGTCATTCATCTGTGGAGGCCAATGAAGTATGTGTATAGTTGTGTATAGAATGACTGAGGGGCATTCATCTGTGGAGGCCAATGAAGTATGTGTATAGTTGTGTATAGAATGACTGAGGGGCATTCATCTGTGGAGGCCAATGAAGTGTGTGTATAGTTGTGTATAGAATGACTGAGGGTCATTCATCTGTGGAGGCCAATGAAGTGTGTGTATAGTTGTGTATAGAATGACTGAGGGGCATCCATCTGTGGAGCCAATGAAGTGATCGCCAAAAGTTGAGGGCTCTGTGCAGCCAGGTATTGCTCAGATGATATAATTTTCTTCAAGTTTGGGCAGGTAGATCTCTGGTGGGGATGCCAAATCATTCAAAGACGACTTGGAGAGATTGGCGATTATCTTTTTCAAGCAACAAAATAGATCTGGAAGAAAAAGGAAAGCAGTTGATGAAGAAGAGACACTCCAATAAATAAAAAAATGTCGTCACCTGATCAAGTCTCCTGGTGCTCTAATGCGAGCATGCCCATTCTTCTTGCTAAAATAATAGAGTGCGTCCTGAATTTGTGTGCCGAACTAGACAGATCATGAACTTAATAGTGCCCACGTGATCTAATCGAGGACGTGCAGTATTTTAGTTTGATTTACACTGTCACAGAGTCAAGTGTAAAACATGAAATCAAGAAACTCCTTGCTTCACGCTGTGTTGTCGGGTGTGTGTGTGTGTGTGGTGTGAGTGTGTGTGTGGTGTGAGTGTGTGGTGTGAGTGTGTGTGTGTGTGGTGTGAGTGTGTGTGTGAAGCATGCTTGACTCTAGAGTGTAACATTTCATTGCATTGCTGGACATTATCGAATACAATTGACCACACCCACATTGCAGTTTGCAGAACCCCTGCTGCCGTATGCTCTATCCTTTGCAGCTGGAGCCATGGTGTTTGTGGTAGTGGACGACATCATCCCTGAGGCTTGCTCCAGGTATTATATGTTGTATGCACCATGTCATTCAGTCAATACCTTAATCACAAGTGCTCTAAACAATAGTGGAGAATCTCATGACATGGGCTAAAAGTGGTGTGGAGTAGCTGGTAATTTGAGAGTTCAGGTAGAAAACTAACTGCTGAGTAGTGTCTTGGCACTGGGTTCCCATTTAAAGCAGGACCTAGACATTTACCAGCAGCAGTCACTAGGATAAAGCCAGAGTAAGGCAAAGGTTAGGTATATAGTCAAGAGTAGCTAGAGATTTGGGCCAAATTATGGCTGAGTGGACCAATATTTAATCCAGGACCTTTTAATCTTTTTTTTGCATGGGTTAATGAAGGATAATTTAGAAATTTGCATCATGTTGATGTCCAGGTGGTGGCTATATATGTGTCACTCATTATACTGTTTCAACCCAGTATAGCGTTGATCCATGCATATTCTGGAGGGCAAAACCATTGTGTGTGTGTGTGTGTGTGTGTGTGTGTGGTGTGTGTGTGTGTGTGTGGTGTGTGTGTGCATGCGTGTGTGTGTGTGTGTATGTTCTGCTTGTCTGTCTCTGTGTGCCTGCCTGTGTACTTGTCTGTCTCTGTGTGTCTGCCTGTGTACATGTCTGTCTCTGTATGTCTGCCTGTGTACTTGTCTGTCTCTGTGTGTCTGCCTGTGTACTTGTCTGTCTCTGTGTGTCTGCCTGTGTACTTGTCTGTCTCTGTGTGTCTGTCTGTGTACTTGTCTGTCTCTGTGTCTGCCTGTGTACTTGTCTGTCTCTGTGTGTCTGCCTGTGTACATGTCTGTCTCTGTGTGTCTGCCTGTGTACTTGTCTGTCTCTGTGTGTCTGCCTGTGTACTTGTCTGTCTCTGTGTGTCTGCCTGTGTACTTGTCTGTCTCTGTGTGTCTGCCTGTGTACTTGTCTGTCTCTGTGTGTCTGCCTGTGTACTTGTCTGTCTCTGTGTGTCTGCCTGTGTACTTGTCTGTCTCTCTGTGTCTGCATGTGTACTTGTCTGTCTCTGTGTGTCTGCCTGTGTACTTGTCTGTCTCTGTGTGTCTGCCTGTGTACTTGTCTGTCTCTGTGTGTCTGTCTGTGTACTTGTCTGTCTCTGTGTGTCTGCCTGTGTACTTGTCTGTCTCTGTGTGTCTGCCTGTGTACTTGTCTGTCTCTGTGTGTCTGCCTGTGTACTTGTCTGTCTCTGTGTGTCTGCCTGTGTACTTGTCTGTCTCTGTGTGTCTGCCTGTGTACTTGTCTGTCTCTGTGTGTCTGCCTGTGTACTTGTCTGTCTCTGTGTGTCTGCCTGTGTACTTGTCTGTCTCTGTGTGTCTGTCTGTGTACTTGTCTGTCTCTGTGTGTCTGCCTGTGTACTTGTCTGTCTCTGTGCAAGCCCGTAGCCAGGGGGGGTTCTCAGGGTTCTCGAGAACCCCCCCACTGGCTGTGAGGTCCACCCTTTCAGTTGGGTCCACCCTTTTAATTGGGTCCACATTTCCAATTGGGTCCACGCTGAGCGGCATATCAGCATTTTTATCAGTCATTTGTATCCATTGTTGATGCCCTAGAAGTTATAGGCCATGGCATGGTGGCCTTTACAGTGATTGGGACACAGGTAATAGAAGTCAAGCCCAGCAAATCCTTGATAGTATCACCAAATTTGATTTCATTGTAGTTTTCTTAGTGGTTTATCAGTACCTTTCCCACCTGCCAGGCATATAACTGTTCAACTACAGAGCAGAACACTAGATATCATTGAAGCTTATCACATGATTTTAAGCAAGTGTACAAAGAAGAGCGTGCCAAAGTGGAAGAAAACTTTCAGAAAATATATGACCAGGCTGTCTTGATGGCTGATAAGGTGGGCACCACCCCGAGTAAGCCAAGGATAGCAAGCAGACAGCAGCACCGTGGTATTGCACCAGCAGAATCAGTATTTGATTACTTCAAGAGTAATCTTGCTATTCCATTCCTTGACCATATCTGCACTAGCTTAAATGAAAGGTTCTCATCATTGTCAGCAACTGCTTCATCTCTTCTGGTACTTGTACCATCTCTGATTACCACAAGATCATTTGATATCAGCACGGTTGTTGAAACTTATCACCAGGAATTGCCATCACCAGAACTAATAGAAACTGAACTCACTCGCTGGAAATCAAGGTATGCAAATGTACCCTTTCACAAAAGAGAATCCACACCATCTAGTGCCTTGAAATTGTGATGCAACATTTTTTCCAAACATTCATGTTCTCTTGCAAATCGCATGCACTCTGCCAGTAACATCTTGTGAATGCGAAAGAAGTGGCAGTACACTTAAACGTCTCAACAATTACCTAAGAGCATCTATGAACCAAGAACGCCTGACATCTCTAGCACTCTTACATGTACATTATGACACAACAATTAATCTGGATGAAGTTGTTGAAATATTTGGACACTTACACCCAAGGAGAATGGAACTTGAAACTCTTATTAAATAGTTTTTAATCTCTAGTTAATAAATAGTGTGATTTAATATTATGTTTAGAATGCTTATTTTGTTTCCGATATTTGCACAGGAGAGAGCACATTCCCTACCACACCTTCCCCCTTGGGTCGCTTCGAGACCCAAAAGGTCCCAATATTTACCAACAGAACCCCCCCACTCATTTTTCTGGCTACGGGCCTGCTGTGTGTCTGCCTGTGTACTTGTCTGTCTCTGTGTGTCTGTCTGTGTACTTGTCTGTCTCTGTGTGTCTGCCTGTGTACTTGTCTGTCTCTGTGTGTCTGCCTGTGTACTTGTCTGTCTCTGTGTGTCTGCCTGTATACTTGTCTGTCTCTGTGTGTCTGCCTGTGTACTTGTCTGTCTCTGTGTGTCTGCCTGTGTACTTGTCTGTCTCTGTGTGTCTGCCTGTGTACTTGTCTGTCTCTGTGTGTCTGCCTGTGTACTTGTCTGTCTCTGTGTGTCTGTCTGTGTACTTGTCTGTCTCTGTGTGTCTGCCTGTGTACTTGTCTGTCTCTGTGTGCCTGTCGGTGTACTTGTCTGTCTCTGTGTGTCTGCCTGTGTACTTGTCTGTCTCTGTGTGTCTGCCTGTGTACTTGTCTGTCTCTGTGTGTCTGCCTGTGTACTTGTCTCTCTCTGTGTGTCTGCCTGTGTACTTGTCTGTCTCTGTGTGTCTGCCTGTGTACTTGTCTGTCTCTGTGTGTCTGCCTGTGTACTTGTCTCTCTCTGTGTGTCTGCCTGTGTACTTGTCTGTCTCTGTGTGTCTGTCTGTGTACTTGTCTGTCTCTGTATGTCTGCCTGTGTACTTGTCTCTCTCTGTGTGTCTGCCTGTGTACTTGTCTGTCTCTGTGTGTCTGCCTGTGTACTTGTCTCTCTCTGTGTGTCTGCCTGTGTACTTGTCTGTCTCTGTGTGTCTGTCTGTGTACTTGTCTGTCTCTGTATGTCTGCCTGTGTACTTGTCTCTCTCTGTGTGTCTGCCTGTGTACTTGTCTGTCTCTGTGTGTCTGCCTGTGTACTTGTCTGTCTCTGTGTGTCTGCCTGTGTACTTGTCTGTCTCTGTGTGTCTGCCTGTGTACTTGTCTGTCTGAATGCGCCTTTCTCTCTGCCGGTCTCTCTGCCTGACTCCTCGTCATAATCCACTCCTCCTTTTAACGAAACCTTTATTCTTTGTTGTTGCAGTGGTAATTGTCGCCTCTCTTCCTATGGTGTGATTGTTGGGTTCGTTGTCATGATGTCACTTGATATCGGCCTGGGTTAATGATCAACCAAGAACATGCGGTGTCGACTCTCCATTGATCTCCATCAGAATGACTAATAGCTATGTGCAGGCCGTGTACAGACACTGTTTATTGAGGCACAGTTAGTGCACATGCATGAAATCACATGATAATTCTTGAGCTCGACTTTAATTTTTTTTTGGTCCATGATGCTAAAAAGAGGACAGAGGCATTTCACGAGTTAAAGATGCTTATATATTTTTGAATTCTCAATTTTCCTCAAAGCTTAAATGCATCTGAGTACAGGAACATGACCAAGCCCACTTTCCCTCTCCCCCTTCCCCGTTTATTTTGTACAAAAAAGAGAACATAGTTCCGCTACGTCTGATATTCTATCATATAACATTCTGTTCCCCCCTTGGATATATTTCTAAATGAAGCCCTGTTGTCTTCGGAGCGGTGCCAGAGGTCCCCACTAGGGCCTTATTTTAGAGTCTGTATCGTTTGTATCATTTTCTCACCTACCAATTTATGCACATCCACTGAGTCATATTAGTTGGACCAAAGGAAAGATATGCATGTAGAGGGATTTATAATATACTGATCAGAGGTTCGTTACTCTATTAACCATGTGATCATTTAAAACAAAAACAACCCCCCCCCCCAAAAAAAAAACAACTCGACTTGATCGTGTTCCATGCACAAGTAATGTGGCTGGCAGACAAAGGTAATTATGTGGCAGCATTAGCGGAAGTTAGTCTAGACTATATATTCCAAGTAGATGTACTTCTTTTTGCACAAAATCTGTTTCTTAAAAATCTGTATTATATTTGATAAAGGGTCCAGCTATGTTTGTTTTTTACATGAGCAAATTCTTATTTCCATTTTTTTGTCTCGTGTGTCAAGACAAGGTGAAATATACTAGCTAACATGCGCCTCCTTCACAAGCCATTAGCTCGCTCTGCAAGCGCTAGTGATAAATGTGGTTTCTCATTTATCCACCTTCTAGGTCGCACTCTCGTGTGCAAAATAGGTCGTTCTTTACAGGCTAGGCCGTAGCTTAGACATTTATCTTATACGTCCCTACACTATCTCTCGAGTAATATCAAATAGGGTGTGGTTCCCAAGTGCAGGCTACTCATGTGTTTTTCTTACATTTACCATATATAGTCTTAGACCTCGAAGCTTCTATCAAAGTTCACGAGAAAATCGCCCAATATGGAGCACAATAATTATAGTAAAAGTATTAATAACAAGTTATCTTGAAAAATAATTCCACACCCAGTCAATCTCACCAGCCACAACTTTGCCCAACAGGGCCAGTTTCCCCCAGTGGTGGGTGATTTCACACACTAAGACTTCTCAAGTTGGCAAAATCAAAAGGCTCATTTCAGGAAGAATCAACGTTTCTTGTGGGATTTGCTACATTGGTCATATTAATTCACTTCCTGCAATGTACAAGACATGCATGGATGGCTCTTTTTATATACCAATACACAGCAAGTGCTTTTATTGCAAATGCTCATTTGTGTCTGGCATAAAAGTGTGTCTGGCATATCTGGCATAAAAGTAATAAAAACATGCTTATATTTGTAGACACCTGTAAGTTGCATGACAGCAGTTAGGTCATCCAGAGAGTAAATTTCAAGCTGATTATTGATAAAAAATATATAACTAAAACTGAAACCTCGATAGCACAATTGTCTTAAACCAACATGTTAATAATGTACTTAGCGGTGACCATAACTTGCTTGCCTTTCATTTACCATCAGATTCCTTACCGCATAAGCTTTCTAATGCTATATATATATATACAACTTTGAATTTTCACAAGTGTGAGGCAACATATCATAATCCTGAAAAAAACAACCCTGCAGCACTGACAGCTTGTCAACACTCAGCGCTGCACCTTCAGCATCAAATTCTTGGTGAGGCACCCCTTTCCACCAAGCCGGATCACCCTCTCGTTCTCATCCCTGTGCTGCTTCTTCTTCAGGGCAGCCAAGTGGTTGAACATGTACTTCTGCACATGTCCAACACACTCATGCTTGACAATGGGATGGTCGTTTCCGTATGGAAGTGCTGCACCGATGGTGGGGTAGGTGGATGAGTCATTGTCAGCGATCATGGAAGTATACCGGAGAAGACCGCATCCAGATCCTCATCGCACCTTCCATCTCCATCCCGCCAGATGACACTGTAGTTGAAGCAGCAGTCCACCTGGTGTCCCTCCCACCAGTCCAGGAACTGTGGGGAAGTGGGATCCATGTTCTTCCTCTTGGCACACTCCTTGCAGTACTCGCTCAGCTCCTCGATGTCCAACACCTGGCCAGTCTCCCAGCTTGCCACTACCACAATGCCATAGAGGGAATAGTGACATGGCATCACACGTCACCTTGATGTCCACGTCATCCTCTCTGGTATTCTTGCAAAGTAAAATGCAGCAGCTTGCATCATGTTGGCCTCATATGCATCTCTGGTAGCCAGCAACAGCTTCTCATTTATAGGAGGAGGAGTGAGAGCTATGGAGGGGTGGGGTACCATTGCCAGTCCAGCTCATCATCATCCACGTCGAGTAGTCGTGCAGCTAGCACAGCCATAGTGTTGACCTTCAGTTCATCATCGCAGTAGGGTTCTGTGATGGAAGACGACTTCCCACACACGCTGCAGAAGATCTCCAGCTTGATGACAGACTCTCTCCTCTGTGTACTGTCTTCTCTGATGGTGAGTTGGAGACCCACAATAGGTAAAAGCAACAATAGCTCTCAAGAGGTTCTTCTTCCTGAAGAAAACAGTCCTCAGAGGTGTCCTGTGGAGCTGAAGGTGCAGGCAGAGAAGGAGGTGAAGGTCCAGTAGGATCAGGAGCAGAAGAAGGCCCAGGCTGGCAAGAAGCAGCTGCTGCCCTAGCCAATCTTCTGACCTGGACTGGACTGGGACAGGGATGTCCCTAGGAACAGAAAAAGAGGAGGGAGTAGTGAGAGCTAGAGGAGGGCGGAGTAGGGGAGATGTTGAAGCCTGGGTGGCAGGGGTAGGAGCAGGGGTAGGAGCAGAGATGAACAGCAGAACCAGGAGTAGAAATGGTCTTTGGCTTGTAGAAGATCTTAGGCCTCTTCTTCTTGTAGCAGAACATTTTTTTCTTGTGTAATTCCATTGACTCGGAACACCACTCAGCAAGCTAGACTGAGCAAGTGCAGTACTTCAATTTTTCTTAAATTTACTTGGAGTTGCTTTATTTTGAATGTCTAAAAATGTGAATAAGTAGTTCTGGAGATATGACTAAGGGGGTGCTTCCCCTGGCATGGACAAGAATGACTCCCGAGCTCATAGTCCAGAATGCTAGCCCCTATAAAGATGATTTTGGTGCCAAAATGTAGCTCTTGGAATATGCTATCTAATGGTATATTTAGTTTATGTATAACCCCCTTGCATTCAGATTCCAGATGGGATGATGACCTTCTGGGATAAAAAATATTCTCAGTTGTGATTACTACTAAGTGCCCACTAAACCTTTTGTGTGTAGTGGTGGTGTCTATTGGCATGTTTTCATAGTGACAGATTATGTGTAGTATGCCCATATATAGAGCAGTAATGACAGTAAAAACAGTTCATGTACACACTGGATAATTGCCAGACTAGAGGCATATTCAAAATGACACCAAAATTGTGCCCTACAGATAAAAATTGACTGAGAATATTATTTTCCAGGTCCATTCAGTTCCCTTTTGAGAAAATGAAAGTTAAAGTCGGGCATTGCATTTCAGCTCTATGATCACCCCAAACTCCACACTAGGGCATGTATGCATGAAAAACAAATGACTGTAGCAATTTGAAGACATTAGGACATTGAATTTTGAATAATTATGGCCTATAAAAAAATGGCAGGTGGTTTGCCACATATTGAACCTCCCAAAAGTCAAAATTCTCCAGCACCATATGTAAGTCCTTCCGCCGCGATGTTATGTTCCTCAGTTTCCTTAATCACTTGCCGATGTGCCACCCTCCTCCTCCTGGTCACTATCTCACTCTCCCTGTCTGCCTTTCTCACACAGTCTACATCACAATTATTAAAGAATCCCAAGTTCTCAGACTCACCTCCTAGATGATGGATAAGGGTTGGAATGCTCGTCATGCCATTGTTGAACACCATGGCAGCCATGTCTACTGCAAGTTGCACTGCAACTACAGAGCAAAAGTCTGTCTTGGAACACCTTTCCCAGATCAGGTTGTTGCAACTTTCGTTTTGATTCTGTGTTGCACCTAGAATGCACCTTCTAAAAGTTCCCTATCTGTTAACTCCTCAAAAACTGGCCTAATAAACTGCACTAGGTCAGGTGGGATTCTGTTGTTAGCTGATGGGATCTCTTGGGACAGAGCAATGGCACGCTGGTACTTGCACCAGCTTTCCTCACCAACAGGACAGAACTGATGCTGAGGATCCTCATCTGTTGAAGCAGAGTGGTGGAAGACAGCCCAGATTGCTTTCTCCATTGCATCAACATCACCGATGTTGTCACGGATGGCACCGCCATAGTAGACACCAAGTGCATCCATTGTCTTGTCAGTGAAGCGTCTTCCAAATTTAGCTGGCTTCCCATCAGGGTATGTCTTTTTCGACTGGACAAGCTTCCTCAACTTGGTGCTTAACCTCTTACCCACATGTCCAATGCACTCGTGCTTCACAATGGTTTTGTCACTCTATGTCTTGAGCACTTTCAGCTTGCTGAAGCCCTTGGAGTCACCGTCACTGATGAATGAAGTGTACATCGGCTTCAACTTCTCCACAGAGCGCAACCAGATTCTCTTCACACCCTCAACCTCCATGGCTGGGGAAGAACCAGAGTAGTTGATGTCGCAGGAGTCCTTATACTCCTGCCACCAATCTATGTACTCCTGTGACTCCTTGTCCTTCCATCGAGAACAAGCCATGGATACAGTGCTTGGACAGGACTTCGCAGTCCAAGATTTGTCCAGATTCCCAAGAGATAACCAGCACAGCACCAAACATAGCGGTAAACCTATGCTTCGACCATGTTCCATCTACAATAACCCTACACTCTATAACTTCATCTGGGGAAACACCTTGCAACTCATGCAGGTGTTTAGATGCTTCAAGACAGCTAGCAGAAGCAACCTTGGTACACAGCCCCAAACTCTTTATTGTGCTTCACCCAATTCCTTTCTGAAAGAGGAGGTGGCAAGTCCATGCATGCACACAGGTTAGCTAGAGTAGCTCTACCTCCGCCAGATTCTAACCCCAAGAATAGCCCGCTTATTCAATGCTGCAGAGAGTAGCTCTACCTCCGCCAGTCATCCTAACCACAAGAATAGCCCGTTTATTCAATGATGCAGCCTCCTCTGTGAGGGGATCTGACACGACAACAGAATTTCTACAACTGAGCCTGGTACACTCGATGGAGACCTTTGTAACCAAACCGTTCCTCCTAAAAACTCTCAACAAGAGTGAGGGGACCTCTACACTTGCCACACACCCCAACCTGGCTGATGGCAGATCTCAACCTCTGGTTGTTGTAAATACTGTAGCCCGTCATCTCCTCCCTATACCTGTCGCCACTCATACCTGAGGATGAGGAAGAAGGGTAGGCAGAAGGGTCAGCAGAATCGGACACAGAGGCAGAGAGCAAAAATTGAGGAGAGGACATGGCCAGCTTTTTACTACAGGCAGTCATAACTTGCACAAGAGTGTCAATGGCTGGAGAGGTAGCAACAGGAATAGGAGAGGGAGTGACTGGCAGTGGAGCTGGTGGCGCAGTGGAGCTGGCACTGGTTCTGGGACTGGAACTGGTACTGGAACTGTCTGTCACTGGCTCTGGAACTGTGACTGGAGCAGTAGCTTTCTTCTTTGGGAAGACCTTGGGCCTTTTCTTGAAATATCCTTTGCTTCTAGCCTTTGGCATCTTCCAAACAACAAAGGGCAAAGAATAGCTCCTGCTTCTCTACTGTGCATGCTCAGTAGGCATGATAGGATTCAGCATTGCATTTTGATATGTGTAGAAGCTCCATAGCTCAAGCAGTGACTGAGATAGCTTGCCACCACTTTTATGGAGTCCACGCCCCCCATCTTCAAGTGAAAATGATGAAGAAGCATGGACAAAAATGGCTATATCTCTAGACTGTAATCATCAATGACTCTGAAACTTGAAGAATATATGTTTAGGTATCATTTGAAAATGGGGAAAATTCCATATTTTTGGAGTATTTTCAGGAGAAGCACCCCCTTAACCTAGGTGCTGTGGCATCTCCACAGTTTCTCCTTGGACATCCATGGACAAAAACCTCTATAACATAAAAATGGCTGGTCCAAATGCTTTCAAATTTGAAACGTAAGAAGTACGTAGTCTATGCGTCACTGAACCAAAAAAGGTTCGCAAAACAGTGAATTAGGAGCAACTGCCCCCCTAAAGTAGCAATTTGCGCACGATGCAGTTGAAACTTTGAAAGCAGTGACGTCTGGCCAAATCAACGTTACGATCGCAGGATTTCCTGCTTGGCTCTTCCCCCCTAGACTTGAAGCAAAATACACCTGCTGCACTGCACTATAACTGGCATACCCCACGATAGCCCATGTCTAAAGCAATGGGCTGTCAGACTACAAACTTTGCGAGGGAGGTGAGATAACTGTGCATCGGTCTGGAAACTCAGGTTCTAGCCTCTGCTGATGCCTCCATGAACCTCCAAAAACTCACAGACATGGCAGACAAGGTACTGGAAGTTGCCATACCCACCATTGCAGCAATTTCTGACACTCCCACTGATACTGCTGATCTCGTTGGACCACTTCCACCATCACGAGGATTTACCTACCTGCTGACCTGTTGACCATTTCACAAGGTGGCCAGAAGCCATTCCCCTCACTAACATCACTGCCGAAGCTGTGGTGAGTCAAGCCTTCCTTAGTGACTGGATCGCTCGCTTTGGTGTACCGTCCACCATTGTCACTGATTGTGGTCGTCAGTTTGAGTCTCGGTTGTGGGACACTCTCATGACTCTCCTTGGATCCAAACACGCTCAAACGACTTCTTACCACCCACGAACCAACGGCATGGTCGAGCGGTTTCATCGACAACTGAAGGCTGCCTTGAAAGCACAACCCGACCCTGACTCATGGATGGATGTTGGTATTCGAACTGCTCTCAAGGAAGACATATCCTCGACTGCCGCAGAGATGTTGTATGGTATTGTTCTCCGTCTCCCTGGAGAATTTTTCACTCCCTCTCCATCAACCTCTCTTCCGGACCCTTCAGACTACATATCCAAACTCAAAACCAACATGAAACTATTCGACCACACCAAGCCCGTCCTACCCAAAGGAACAGTAACATCACTAATGATCTGTCTACTGCCACACACATTTTTATTCGACATGATGCTGTACGCAAGCCACTTCAACCTCTGTATGATGGACCCTATCGAGTAATTAAACGTACTGACAAATATTTCACCGTCAATATCAATGGTCGGAAAGACACTGTCTCGATTGATCGCCTTAAACCAGCTCACATCGATGATGACAACCTACATCCCGAACCACAAACTTCATCCTTGAACACCACACCATATCAAACAACCCGGTCGGGACGTCGTGTCCACTTACTCCAATACCTCACATCATACGTGTCGTAGGGATGAGTAATGTAGTGAACTGAACTTTAATCATTTCATCATTATCATCGCATCATTATTCATTACATCATTAGATTACAGATTACATCATCATTATCACGTGTTCAGTTGTCATGTTTACGTAGTCAAGGCAGTTTTTGTGTCACACTCGAATCTCTCACTTGTTCTCTCTATCAAAGTATTTTGTCTATTGATAATAAGTTGTAATTGATATTGAGTTGTATCTCTCGCTATTTAACTATCGTTATATTGGTTAAACTCGCTATTTAACTATTGCTATAGTGTCGAGGAGATACATGTTTGTTGGAATACTCATTATTAGGTATTTCAAAACCTCCAATCAGCTGGACAGTCCAATCAGCCCATGCAGGTTATGAATGGCCTTGGCAGATTCATCATTGTCAAGATTTCAAATCAGGCAACTGTTCCTATATATACTTGATCCTTAACTTTTTAATTGCTGTAACCCCAACCACCCTATTTACACCTTTGCTCTTCGGCTTAAGAAGGGTGCAAAGAAACCTACATTTTATGGAAATGCTCTGAGACTCTTCACATCATTGAAACTCTTCACATCAGGCGCTCCTGGGCGTATTCATTCGCTGAAAATTTTGTTGTTACATCACACTATTATCTCTTAGCTAGCAGGGGTGAAGGTAGAGGTGTTGGGTAGATAAATAGAATTGTTATGTGAAATGTGCTCAAGTGGCAGGAGAAGAGGAAATGCTTGACGCTTGGAGCGTCACATGCATTTATTCCTTGGCACCTTCCCCCTCCCATCCCAACCACCCAAATAACTCCCTTTGTCCGTCTCCTTATCCATTTCATTATATTTTTGTTGTGTTGTAGCTAATAATTAAAGCAATTCATGATTTTCTTCAGCAGTGATTTATTAAACTTAGTGATGGCCTGTCTCAAGGCTCAATAAATCAAAGCTCTGACAGAATTGTTTAGATAGCTATCTAGCTATATAGCTATAACAGAAGATAAAGTCTCCATTGTCTCCATTATGAATAGACCACTAAGCTCCTGATTGTCTTAAACATCAAACTTGTACATTACTCTCAGCTGCATAAAACAAATCAACGTTGGCAGACAAAAAAAAATGTAAAAAAAATTGCCTTTAATTTAAAAAAACAATTTTAAGTTCTCATTATTTGTTTTTTGAGCCAACTCAACGGAAATACTTTGTCTTCATCTGGGCAATCGAGATAAGGCAATCGAGATAAGGGCTGGAGCTACCCTAATCATGAATACAGTGTCGCCACTCTCAAGAATATGCACGTAAAACCTTTATGGTTTTCTGAATTGAATCGCGTTGCTGCAAAGTTGGTCAGCGAAACATTGACGGAACGTGACGTCAGCCGTACGTGACGCGACCATTCTGCGCGTACAATACTGCGATTCCCATCCCCGTTTATTATTAGCCCCGCTCTGAACACAATAGTGGAAGTGCTCAACCCCACCAGCCCTGAAGCAGGATGACTAGTGGTATATGCCGGACAGTCTTCGCATTGCTCAAGCTAATATCATTAGGCAGTGTAGGTAAGCGTATTATAATGGTGAAAAGAGTGAGTGTAAACAGCTAGAAACCTAGGCTTTCGTCTAGTGTACAGGTTGGAAATACCCGGGCCCCCTCCAAAAAGAATATCGACTGGGTCTAGCGCTTTAAACGTAGTAAAAAAAAATAGAGCAGTTGATTCTTAGGGACCTCTATATACACTAGAGCCATCGAAGCAATGGGCTGCAGTTGGGGGGAGGCAGGGGCGGATCTAGGATTCTAAAAAGGGGGTTTACATTTCCAGTTACCTGCTGACTCCTCCAGTGAAGACACGGCTCCATAGTGGTGGCCTCTGGTCTGATATATAAACTAGAACGTTTGTCCATGCTCAAAGATTAGGCACCTCGCCTGAAAACATTCGCCACCATTTTCAGTGATTCTCTGTCTGCCTTTGGAGAGGCAATACCACTCTATGGCTATATAGACCACCACCCTTCTGTTGCTGCAGAGGGAATAGGATTGTTTAGACTTGCATGTGGGTTTAAAACTTTTGATATTCATGTGTATGTGTAATTAGGAACTGTATTTGCATATATGTAGTGTGTACATGAGTTACTTGTGTTTACTGTTATTATGACCATACTTCTTATATAATATATATATATACCTAGCTGTATAAAAAAATAAACTCAGAATAGTTACACTCAGTGTTTTATACTATTCGTCTGCAAGGATGAATGGTAGTTTCATTCTTCGAGGATGTAGCTGCCTAAAGGATTGCACAAGTTCCTTCAGTTTTGATGGAGATTTCTGGAGCATCTCGCAATAAGGGCGGTTGATTTTCATTAGTGCCAGGCCACTCAGTCGGTCAGCAGCCATTTGAGGGTACTGTGTTTTTATTAACTTCAGCTGGCTAAAACTACTTTCACTTTCACAAGATGATGTGATAGGAAGAGTTAATGAAAGTTGAAAAAGCATCTATAGGTTAGGAAAGGATGTGTAGTCACAAGCCAGCAGAGCATCCACCAATTTTTTGGGAACATCATATCCACACAACTTCCACTTCCTAATCCACATACGATATTCTGGAGGAAACATCACTGCATGAGGTAGGTCATGTCGGTAAAAATCGACTGCCTGAACTAAGTCTTCAGGTATAGCAGCTTCAAGATCATAGCTGCACCACTGGCTTGGGAATAAATGCAAGAGCCCAACACAATGAATTTGATTATCAACAAATCTTTCCTGCAACTCTGCAAATTACATGAGAAAGAATTCATTGTAGACTCTGATCCGATAGTACTCCTCTGCATCAGTTGTTTGAATATTGTTGTGGTGTATTTGGCTCCTGATGACTATAGGTTGGCTCAGCTCGAAATCCTCCCCATGGAGCTCTTTACCAAGCTTCTTGGCCTCCGTATAGATCCTGTTGAACTCTTGCTCTGATCTTTCCCTCATGTTCTTTAACCCTTTCACCGCTGACTTTCCTGGACATTTTTCCTAAAGTATACCAGCTACCAAAAAAAATCATTATAAAATCGGCAATCCATTCATATCAGTTGTAATTTTGTCATGTGATAGCACCATTGTTTATAAACAATGTGATCTCATTAGTTAACCACATTATCAACCACAAAATATGAATATCATTATGCTAAATTTCTCTCTATCAATATCTAACATTTAATCAACAAAAAATGTTTATAATATATTTACTCATTTAGTTGGCATTTAGTAATAATAATTTAGGCATATATCAATATATAGCGGTGGGTTTTTGACAAAATTTGATCATATGATTCTATAGCCCAGTAATACAATGGTTTATTATGTATTGAAATTCAACTATTTGAGAAAGAACATGCAAATACAAATATGTAGATACTTTAGCTAACCTGAGAAGGCTTCCTGATCAATTTCATTATAACTAGAGAGCTGGTCATAGCAAAAGGAAGAATCCTGAGGGTCTAAAGTAGGGTCAACTACAGCGGCTAAAGAATGCACTGCTGCACAATCAGAACTTGCACTTCCAAGGTAGCCACATATTTCTTCACCTTCTTCTTCCTCTGACTCATCCTCAGTGAGAGCAAAATCCTCGCTACAAACCAGGGAAAGTACTTCTTTAAGCGTTAAACATCCACTCATTTTTAGGTCGTCAAAACCACGAACCGTCGGTAGTTGCACGTATTTTTCGCTAACTAATCGGGCGTTTCCGGATGTGATTTTTGGACGTCATATAGAGCTCTTTCCGGTGGTATGCAAATTATGACTATAGGCCAAGCGATCGATTTATTAGCGATTTCTAAAGTCCATTATGCCATATGGCGCTTACAGCGGTGAGAGGGTTAAAGTGGATAAAACAGAGTGCACCTCTTCGTATGCATGCATGACATCTGCAGCTTGCATCTGTAGCTTAAGGGTTAGCCCCCTTAGGCATGACAAGACTTCAAGTAAGATCCTAAAACAGACCAAAAAGGAAGAAGACCTAAATTGGTAGAGAAATCCATTGGCTTTTGTAAGGGTCTCTCCATCCCATCTCCAATCTGTACCCAAGTTCGCAAAATGACAAGGACAGATCATGGCTTGCAAAGTCATGTGAACGGTGGGAAGAAGCTCAAGAAATACTACGTAAGAATCAATAGGTTGAACCCATCGAGTATGGCAGGCAACTTTCATCTTTCAGCTTCTTTACGGATGATGCTAGGCTTATTTGATCCACAGCTTTGTCAAGCAAACGTTGCCTTTTTTCAGTTGCAATCTCTCCAATACAGGATTCAACATTTTGGAAAGACTGGATCTTGCAAGCAGAAACAACTGGTTGATGTGAAACACAGTGAGTGTAGATTGCCATTGGAGCTTGCTGTTGCACAATGGTCCTACATCCTGATCTAGCCCCTGACATATTCATAACATTGACCTCTCAAATATGACAAAGACAGATCCCAAGCTGTCAAGATAGTGGCTGCAAGCACTTGCCCTGTAATCCTTTCTACTTCAATGAAGTCAATAAACACCTCTTTGACATGCTCATTATGGACATAACGTAGACATAACGTAGACAGAGTGAAAGCTGTTCTTTGTTGGCAACATCAACTACCTCGTCTGCAATAACTGTATAGTATTTATCCTTTTTTACTTCACTCAATATGTCAAGGCGAATGTGTTTGTAGACAACATCAATCAATTCATTCTGAATTATTTTTGAAGTGTACAGTGCATTTTTTTGGAGCACTTGCAAGATGTAGTCGTAGTACATCTTCAGTTTGTGCCCTAAAACGAAGCAGCTCGGTAAAGTTGCCTTGGCTTCTTGTCTTCTGTTCAGTCCAATCAATTTGATCATCCCAATGGCCACGGAGGGCAAGTCCTTGCTTGCCAAACAGCATTATGACCTGCAGCAGGGACACTATGACCTTCTGGTTATCCTCCACCCTTTTCTTTGCCTCATTGTTCAGCTTTAAATTGATTGCCTCAAATGGATGTTTGAATCTGGCCAAAAACTCATTTGTTTTTGTTGTGCACATCAGATGATAATCTTGCTTAACATGAGAAATCATTTTCCGTGATTTATTCACCCAACAATTGAAGGGTTTGTTGACAAAGAGACCCAGAACTTGCCATCCAATCTTATCTGGTGCAAACAGCGCACAAGCACGGCAGAATACACCATCCACATGTCGACTGTAGTGAAGCCAGGGATAATGTGCTAACCAGGCTGGTTAGAATTGGCAAAAAGATGCAGATCCATACAGTCGGCTGCGTGGATAGGTGGATGGATCATGATTTGGTTCCTTCGTCAAAATGTTGTACTTGTGTGCCATGCGAAGATTATGCAAATTGACATTGGAATCCGAGAGTTTACCAATGTCACAATCAACACTGTTACTTGAGGTACTACCATCAGAGAGAGTTGCAGACCCTATCATACAATACACTGGTAAGAATGTCAGTTGTTGTGCACAAAGTGTTTGGCATCAGGCTTACCACTGAGGGATAAAGCCAAGGTGTCATTAGTAGTGTCAGTACCAGACAAAGTGTGGATGCTTTCTGAAAGATTGCTGCTGTTGGTGGCATGTCACTGTCAGAACCATGAGTGTGGATGCCATCTCCAGTGTCTGTATTATTAGTTAAATAACATGACAATCAGTCAAATATTGGCACACCACACACACTTTTTACTGACAAAAGCATAGATTAAAGCTGCTGTTCATGATTCACTAACACGTGGCACTGACCCACATGTGAGGCAACTAACTGGAGGCGGTGCAGACTACAGTTCACAAACACTACTTACCAGTATACCTGCATAGCGATCTCTTATTTATTTCACAATTCCTGGTTTGGAAGTAAATGACAGAATGTCCTAGCAATCTTATCCATAGCTTATCAATTTGTTTCTCTTCAGAAGCCGATTGTCTCGTGGTCTGTCACATCTATAAAAAAAGGTTTTAGAACACAAGTTCTACGAAAATATATTGACACGAAATATTTTCATTCAAATTAAACATGACGTATTCCAGATCTACAGTAGAACTCTGTTCATATGTACTAGTCTCTAGTGGGCATCTAATTGGCTCAGTTATTTCCGAGGTTAGATCAGATGTCCATTTGACTATGTTAAAAGAAGTTTCGTCAACAAATGATTTTGATTAATCCAGAGCAACAAAACACTAACAATGATGACACATTTACATCATATCCCACATTGTGCGAGGCTAACTCACCTGCCATCTGGTTGCCTATGGTGCAAAGGCACGCTAGTCATGACAGAGAAGTAAGTGATGCTGACCACAGCTCTTTAGTCACGTATGCTCAGCCTAACTATAACCCATTGGCTATGTAACACTTGAAAGTAGGTGGAGTCATGGATGCCTCGATGACTTTGCATATGCAAGATGCACTGTAAAAAATTGTAGGTGTGCATGACCACCCACTGTGGGAATACACACACCTTTTTGGGCATGTCACACACACCACCATAATGGTCTGAATGGCACACTGATTAATAGGGTGATAGCACACCTAAATTAGTGTGCTTAACATAGTATTCCAATGACATATATTTTATCAAATAAGATTATGATAAATATTGGCAAATAGAACTCTCGGCTATCAATGTGGTGTTGTGGTGTTGCTATCCCATGAAGGTTAATATTGAAGAGTTACAGACAGGGATGTCGAAAATAGCGACTCAATTTCTGTGAGTATGTTGCAGTCAACCACAAGTATGCTCCTAATTATATAAGAGCCGTGGTAGTACTATGTAAAATCTGAGTTTAAACTACTGTCATAGGCAACTGTCTAAAGAAGGATCAACTAATAATGAAATTAATTAGTACCATATTTATGAGGCATCTATTTCCTAGCTAGAATTAGTTTTCTAATCATTGATATTTGGCAGGGGGAAAGGAGTGTTAATAATAAATATATTGTCAGGGTCTCTGAAAAGGGGCAATTATAAAAGATAATCGTTATTGGCATTAGCCATCACAAGCAAACTCAAGGTAAGGGCTAAGCATTAGTAGACCCCAACAAGTAAAAATAATTAAAACAATTCAAGTTCTGTACAATTGACACCTTTTCCTAGCTTCCACCACATACTTAGTCATTATCAAGTTTGCAAAGTGTTTATGAAACAGAGTGATTTAGACAAAACGATGTCATTAAATTACAACGAATCTCAGCTCATTAGATAGTTCGCAAACAATATTATTTGCAAGACCATTATTTGCAAGACCAAAGCATCTTATTCAATAATTGAAGGAAAACACAAAGTGAAAATAGCACATGTACCTCATCTATTGTGTCTCAGTTGTAGATAAGCTCTGCAAAACCTGTTCTTGTAAAGTAGCAACTGAAGTTGTTCAGTTTGTGCAAGCTCAGAGCCAATTATGTATAATTATATGAAATAAGCCAAGCTCTATATACCTATATTAGATTTACCAAACCTGCAGTGGATGAAGAGGGCTAAATGACTGTTCAGCTACTATGATGGCAGCTAAATGCCATGAAGACATTCCTGGTGTTTTTTTAATTTCTATTTACATTGATATGTACAGTGTGTAAGGTGATAATAAAGTAAAAGTGTGTTGTTCAGACTAACACACAAAGACACTAAGGGAAAATGACTTACCCACTCCACCTATGGGGTGCCAGTTATTAGGTTTAAAAAAACACAACATAACACTTACTGATAAGCAAATTTATGCGGTAACATCATAGAGATATGTCATTTACTGGTATATTACCAAGCTTGGGTCCATTATAAGACATTTTCAAATTATCCATGCATGTATCCAGCCTCTGTATATACCCACATGCTGGCACTGCTGCACAATACATGACTTCCACAAGGTCTGTGCTGCTTCCTTCACTTCATATCTTATGTGTGCATACGATTATTACAGTAAAAACAATTTTCAGCAAGTTTAAGTTTCATTCATTGCTCCCCCTTTCAGGATGGTCATATAAACATGCATGTCCAAACAGTAATGTATGAGAGAGTGATGGAGCAATGGAAATTATCCACCCACGCACAACACCACTTACTTACATTTTAGTGCCTAATTATAGCACTCATTATACAGAGGAGAACTTCCTCTAGCCACTGGCAACTGTCTTGCACTTTCCAATTAGGAGTTAGAAATGCAGATAACTTGGGCAGGCTGGTTTTGAGGCCCCTAATTTTGACTGCATGTAACTTAGGTATGGCCTATGCAACGGTTTTTAGTATCAAAAGAGAGCACACATCGAGATCTATCTTTTGAGCAAGATCAGTGAAGTGTGCAGAAATCCAAATTCGTAACCACGGTGTTTTTTTAATACTGTGGATATTATCTCATTTCTCGAGAGGTTTACAATGCTAAAAATGATCATAACTCAACGGTTGACAATTGAAACTTGAAATGCTGTTAGTATAACAGTGAGGGTATGGAATGGCGAGGAAAACATATGGAAAAAATTAGGGATTAAAAAAAAAGATAGTCTACCCTCCTTTCGTAAATGGTAGATTCCCCCCACTCCTTTAGCTTTGATTCATATGAACTATGAAACTGAAATTGGTGTAGCTACATAATGTTGTAAGTTATTACCTCAAAAGAACTTGAGAATGAAGAAGGGAAACTGATTGAGAAGGGAAACTGATTGACATTTTAATTCCATTGCTCTAAACTTTGTATCCAGTATATAGTAGGATACAGTACTTTGGGCATGGACCTAAAGTAGCATAATAAAAATTCTCATAATTATTATTGTGTAAATTAATGTATTATCTAAAATAAATTTAGCTAAAATAGCATCCTCTTGAAAGACTTCCTAAATGTACGTAAACAGCCCTCTTGCTGTTTCCTCTTTGGCTACATAATTTGTGAATCCCCTTTTTAAAAGTCTGCTGTATAGTTATGGCATGTAGTGCTAAGGTTGGGGGAATGGCTTGAACAATCAGACAATATGTTGGCATTAATGAAATGAAATTATAAATGAAATTATAAGATTCAGAGATGAAGAAGCAGCCTATATTATTAAACACATAGCTAACTGTCCCCTCCCTAAACAAAAGACAGCAGCTTGCATAAATACACAACTTACATGCATGTGATCTGCATTATGGTGATGCTTCACTGATCTGTGCGAATGACCTTGGCTCATGCCCAGATCTATATTATGGCATAAATACACGATAGCGGATTGGTCAAAATAGAGTTAGCTGACTTTAGTCCATCAAAGTTACTTCTTTTTAGTAACCACAAACTAATAGCAAGCTACACTATTGCTACAAGCTCAAAACAGGCACTTATATTTATGCATGATCATGTTTGATAACAGAGTCTAATTGAGAACAAGCTAGCTATATTTATAGCATGCAATAATATCTATTAACCTTTAGCCCATCAAAATCAAGCTTTCTTAGTCCTGTTTGCAATCACTGACTGATAATAGGTGTGTGTATACGCACTCAGAAATCATCTGGACAGACAGCTGCTAAGCTATACTGAAAAGTGGCTTTATATAGTATCACAGGTAACCAAGTGACATCGGTCAAAATAGAGTTAGCTGACTTTTGTACAAAGTGACTTCTTTTTAGTGGTCATGTTTGAAGTTTAACAGGCTCTAATTGATAACAAGCTAGCTATATTTATAGCATGCAATAATATCATTGGATAGCTACTAACCTTTAGCCTATCAAAATCAAGCTTTCTTAGTCCGTATACGCACTCAGATATCATCTGGACGGACAGCTGCTAAGCTATACTGAGAAGTTATATATAGCAGTTCCAATGGCTAAATTATGGCTTTATATAGTATCACAGGTAACCAAGTGACATGGCAATGGTGTGTAGCTATGCACACTTTACAAAAAAATACCCATAAAATTTGGTGTGTACGATGCACCATAACATGAATAAGTGTGTATCGCTCACTACAATAGGTAGTACCTACACGAGTGTGCTACAGTGCATGGGGATATGCTTTAGATGCCCTCTATGTATTTCTTCACATCTTACACATTACACAATTATTGTCTTAATGCAGGCTACACTGCTGGTACGATTATTGGTAAAACCCAATTACTAGTAGACAATTTGGATTCAGGAGCTGACTGCAATCAATTGAACTCTAACTCTCCTCACTTGTTTGTTTTCCCTAATGATGTGCCTTTTGTGGATAATATAAGGGTATGCTACTATGGAACAAACGCAATAAAGTTGGAGGAGAATGTTACAAAGATGAGAGCATTTTTCATTGTTTATCAAAAGGCAGAATCTGGGATATATGAGTATAATGAACACTTTGCATTGAGACAAAATGTGTCATCAAAGTCATCGAAAGAAAAATGCCGACGATTAAAGTTGACAAGTATTGCTAATTATACTACTCTGCGTTTTGGTGTTTACAATCATGATCGTTGCAAAAATGATTTTTGTCCAATGAAACTTTACTTTTTCAATAACTCAAGTAGATGGATGCACAAAAGCACTGGAGATGTGAAATTTGGGAATGATGACGATCGCCGGGAAAAGCTCCGAATAAACAATGTTTCCAGACGGTGTTTTGATGTCAATATCAAAATTGAAATACCAGGTAGGTTAATATTTTGTTAATAGTCGTTGTCGAGTTTGCAAAATGTTTACGAAACAGATTGATTTAGACAAAACAGAATATCATTAGATAGCTTTACAAACAATATTGTTTGCAAGACCAAAACATCATATTCAGTTATTAAAGGAAAACACAAAGGTAAAAGTATTAAAATAGCACATGTACCTCGCACTGAAATTAACTTTTCAGCCATCTGTTATCTGTGTCTCAGTTGTGTCTCAGTTGTGTCTCAGTTGTACAATAAACTCTGTAATAACCTGTTTTTGTAAAGCAGCAAGTGATGTGACTGTAGCTGTTCAGTTTGTGTAAGCTCAGCACGACCATAACTAACTACATATATGATGTAGGCCAAGCCTAAACTTAGAGTGAAACAGTTTTACCAATTTGCAGTGGATAGAGAGGGTAAATAACTGTTCATCTATTGCATCAGCATCTAAATGCTCTGAAGAGATCCCTGGTATTGTTGTTTTTAACTTGCATTGACATGTATAGTACATAGGTGATAATAGGGTAAAAGTGTGATTCTTTTGATCAGACAAACACAACGATACTAATGGATACTAATGGAAAATGCAATTAATTACCCACTTTGCACCTATGTGATGCTGGTTAATACAAACACAGCATAACACTTACTGATAAAGAAATGTGTTAACGTCAGAGATGAGTCATTACTAGTATTATTACCAAGCTTGGGTCCATTATAAGGCATCTTCAAATTCTCCGTGCATATGTCCAGCCTCTGTACACACGTGCTGGCACTCCTGCACAATACATAAATGCCAATATAAATGACAGAAGTATAAACAAGGGGAAATAAAAGAAATGGACAATCAATGGCTCAATGAAAATGGTCGACTTAAAGGTCTGGATGGTAAGAATGAAGTGAACCTGGAAAAACAAGCTGTTACTGCACCATATATTATATTGTGTGAATGACCTTGGCTCATGCCCAGGTCAATATGACATAAACACACTATAGCAGTTGAGTCAAAATAGTGTTAGCTGATTTTAGTCCATCAAAGTTACTACTTCCTTTTAGCAGCCACTGACTAATGATAACTAGACTATTGATAGCAAGCTACACTATTGATAGCAAGCTACACTATTGATAGCAAGCTACACTATTGATAGCAAGCTACACTATTGATAGCAAGCTACACTATTGATAGCATGCTACACTATTGATAGCAAGCTACACTATTGATAGCAAGTTACGATCAAAACAGCTGATCTTTAAATGAAGCCTTCATAGTCATGTTTGAAGTTTAATGTAGTCTGATTGATAACAAGCTATATTCATAGTATGCAGTATCATTGTATCAAGCATAGTTTGCTACTAACTTTTAGCCCATAAAAGTCCTGTTTGAGATTTTGCAATCACTGACTGATAGTAGGTGGTGTATACACACTCTAACGCAGATACCATCTAGATAGCCAGCTGCTAAATACTGAAAAGTTATACTGAAAAGTTATAGCTTCACAGTTCCAAAACTTGTGGGCTTTATTTAGAATCACAGGTAACTAATTGACATGGTGATGGTGTGTACTGTACACTTTACAAAAAAAATACCCTTGGTGTGTACGATGCACTATAACAACAATAAGTGTGTATAACTCACTGCAATAGGTAGTAGCTACACCATGAGTGTGCTAGACTTTTGTTGTGTCCTGCACACTTCCATATTAAAGTGTATGGAAATATTAATTCAGTTGCTTTAGATGCCGTTGCTTTAGATGCCCTCTCTCTATCTCTTCACAGCTTACACATTACACAATTATTGTCTTAATGCAGGCTACACTGCTGGTACGATTATTGGTAATACCCAATTACTAGACAACTTTGATTCAGGAGCTGACTGCAATCAATTGAACTCTAACTCTCCTCACTTGTTTGTTTTCCCTGATGAAGTGCCTTTTGTGGATAATGTAAAGGTGTGCTACTATGGAACAAATGCAACAAAGTTGGAGGAGAATGTTACAAAGCTGAGAGCATTTTTCATTGTTTATCAAAAGGCAGAATCTGGGATATACGAGTATAATGAACACTTTGCACTGAAACAAAAGGTGTCATCAAAGCCATCGGAACAAAATTGCCAACGATTAAACTTGGCAGGTGTTGCTAATTATACTACTCTGCGTTTTGGTGTTTACAATCATGAACGTTGCAAAAATGATTTTTGTCCAATGAAACTTTACTTTTTCAATAACTCAAGTAGATGGATGCACAAAAGCACTGGAAATGTGAAATTTGGGAATGATGACGATCGCCGGGAAAAGCTTCAAATAAATAATGTTTCGGGACGGTATTTTGATGTCAATATAAAAATTGAAATACCAGGTAGGTTAATATTTTGTGATTTGTTGCTATTATTTTCAATACTAAAGATATTTCCTAAATATTTGTATGTCTTTTTGTCGTTTTTCCCCCTTTTCCCCCTTCCATACACATAATTCTGTTTCAGTTCCTGTAGTCACTACCGACTCGGATGGACGTGATCGAGATGGTGACATTACCAGTTCAGGAAGTTGTAGTTGTTATCAAGAACCATCACCTTCAGCTTCAGTGAAAACTCAAGATACTCTAGTGATTTCTATTAGTGTAGTAACAGGTATTATCATATTGACACTTGTGGTCGCTGCTGTTGCAGCTTTGTACTTCAGTCTCAGGCGTACTGGAAAATTAGGTATGCGCATCACATAATGATGGTATTCATGATGGTGATGATGTTGTTTAAACTGGCTAAAATTGTTCCACAGATTACATGTGCACTACTAAAAGTTGTTGTGCAATTATACTTACCTATTGTAGCCAGATGCAACCTTCATGCATATAGACTTCTTGTGTGTCGGTGTTTAGTGACCTTTCCAGGCCCAATTAGAATTGCTGAGTATGAAAATCTGAAACTTACCATTCAAGCTTTGAATATTAAAGTCAACTTATTTTTAACAATGAGTTTTAAAACATATTAGAGTCAGCTCTTAATATAGGTATATATATATATATATATATATATATATATATAGGCTATTAATATTTTAGAGTCAGTTGCTTGAGCATACACTATAATTATATTTGTGTAACTTACCTAAGCATCTACTAGTTTATAAGTATTAATTATTATATCACATGTTGATGATGCAGATTTTTTCACTGGGGGAACACACCCTGTTCATCACAGTGAAGACAACTCAGCACCTTCGAGAGACATCATGTTCAATAGACAAGTAGGTCACAACAAAACCTGCTGGAAAATATAAACATTCTCAGTAAAAGTATTGATTGTTTCTATGGCCACCAAACTTTGATGATGTTTGGGTTGCTTTTCGACAGATAAAACTGATATTTTCCATTGAATGTCACAAGATTATAACAATATGATATTGTGCAATCTATGTTAACCTTTGTTCCATGTACTATACTACAGGCAAGTCAACCAAGTACCTATTGTGGAGTGGGCCCGTGTACCTCAAATTATGATGAGGTAAGCATGGAATCCTCATGCTACTTCTAATTATAACTGTCTCTACACTTATATATCAGGAGGCTAAAACAATGTCTATACCTGGAAACAATACCCTTCTCAGTGGTGAGCCACAGGACAACTGCAAAAGTGTATCTGTTGAGGACACCCATGACTATGAAGAGCCGCCATACTTTGAACCTGCCAGTAAGGAGGCAGAACTTGTGGCACAAATCAAGGAACTTGGAGTTGCTGAAATATCAAGAGAGAGCAGAAGTCTCAGGTCGGAATAATTAACAGCTAGACTTTGATAAGTATTGCTTAAAAATTACAATCAAGATTCATCAAGTCATTTTTATGTCATGTGCAGAAAACATTTTACTATGTAATAGAGAATACCAATATTAGCTAGAGTTTGACCAATATTTCAAAATAATGGGTGCCCAAAGCACAATATAAACAAGGCTCACATCTCAGCTAAAACTCTCATCTTTAGCAGTGCTTTGGTAGTTACTAGCTCCTAACAAATACACTGCCAATATACCTTGAATGCTTTGCAAACTGGCAGGCCTAAAAGCCCTCAGAAAAACCATAAAATTTATCTTCAAGGATCTATCTTATTATCATTCTCTACCTCATTGCCCCCTGCCATAACCTGTGTGGAATATGTCTATTCAAAGAAAATTCCTAATATTCCAATAGCTTTCTACAATTAATGTGTTTCTTGACTGCAGAGAGAAATTACAATGACTAAGGATAATCAGGCATATAGGCACTAACTGGCTCACATGTTTTTTAAGCTGAAAACATGAGCAATCATTTGGTTTACTAAGAATTATTTCTGTAGCTGATAGTTGTGTTGTACCAGCATATATACCTAGCTGAGTGCATAGGATGGATGTGGAAGGACATACACGCATTTTACCATCTTTTGCTTTGGCCGCTCCAAAAACTTTTTTGTCAGCATACTTCGATGCGTAGTTCACATGGGATTATTTTATTTCAAAATGAATTTCAGTCAAAATTTTTTTTTTCTGATTTGATGGGGTGAGAAATGCTCTCATTGACACTCTCTTTGTTGATGTTTCTGGAGGCACCTATGCTTACCCATGATCACTCTTAATCCCCAAAAGTAGCTTCTGAATGGATTTCTTTGCTATACTCCTTGTTGCACCCAAAGTGTGACGTAGATTTTGTAGACTTACCTCAATGTAGCCGATTCTTATAAAAAAGACAGCATTATTGTATTGGTATGAGAGTTTGAAAAGTTTGAGTTATGACAATTAATCTGACAAGACTGATGATCTCATCAAGATGGTGCAGTACTTTGATATTCTTATGACATGACGAATCATCCCAAGATTGAATCTGCACAGCTGCTAAGATCAGCTTCTTTTTACAAACAACGCCCCTTGAATAGACTTGGCTGAATCTATGCCACTCCAATCTGGTTGGTAATTCGGTTGACTCGAAAATGAATAACAGGTTGTTGAGGTACAACGTTAAAGAAGCTTTGATCAGTTGTTAAACTAGGTAAGATGAATTCTGAGTACATGAAACTTTTAGTTCACAAAATAAAAATAAAATTACAATATATGAGATTGATAGCAATGTTTCTACAACCACACTTCTCCTTCAGCACAGACTACTCTTGTAGATCCTGATAGCCAGACCTCTTCTTCAGTGTAGGCTACTCTTGTAGATCGTGATAGCCAGACCTCTCCTTCTATGTTACATAGCCAGTCCTCACCTGGAGTGTTCAACTGTCAGACTTCTATAGAGAATAAATTTAATATCCCATCCCTCAATTTTAGAATCATAGATGCCAATCATCAAATATCCACATACCTATATTTTGTAATGATTGCGATCATACCTACCTCTCCCTAAGTATTATAATTGTATTCCACAGGACTGCTTTGCACATGCATATAAGATATATAGTTGGCATGTGCCATCTTAATTCACTGTAGATTATTCCAAGTACTAGGCAGTGGTGCCTTTGGCACAGTGCACAGAGGGCTATGGATTCATCCGGTGTCATTATCAGCACCACAGCTGGTGGAGGATGAGGTGGCTGTGAAGTCTATGAATGGAATTACTTGTGAAGAGGAGAGAATTAAATTCCTGCAGGAGGCAGCCATCATGGGCCAGTTTAACCATCCCAACATCATCAGGATCCTTGGTATTGTGCCTGATGCCCCAGTACGTTTCAATGTGTAGCACAATAGATGATGAAAATATTTGAGCACAATTCACAGTAAATAGCACTTCTGAGTCTTAATTTGTGTTTTGTTAATACCGAGAGTTTAAGCATAAAAATCTTGTTTCTCATGGGTGTCTGTGTGGGGTCAAGCATGAGTAATATTAATATTATGTAATGGCAGAGATTTATGTTTGCTCAAGTATTGTAGAGGGTATTGAAAATGCTTTGTTTTCACAGATGGTGATTGTAATTGAGATCATGAAGAATGGAGACCTCAGGAACCATCTGGACAAGATGAAAAGGTTGCATATATATGCGTAAAGGTTTATCTTGTTTTCCAAAAGAACTTCTCCACTATTCCACTATTTTCAACAGATAGTATAATAAAATGCACCAGCCTCTGTATTTTTAATAGCATGTGGTTGTGCATATATACACATAGGACATTTCTCACTGTTGAGTTTCCAGAAAGCTTGGAAACATCTGTGAATTGTCAAGTTATGTTGATCCAGCTATATCAAGATTACTTATTCATTTTGTGCAAATCTGAAAACTATTCTTTGTTGCAGTTCATTTGGTCCTGAGCTACCTCCAACTTTGCTGAGCTACTCACGCCAAATAGCTGGTGGGATGATGTACCTGTCCCTCAAGGAATTTGTTCACCGTGACCTTGCAGCCAGGAACATCCTGGTCTCTGAGAGTAGGGCATGTAAGGTGAAGCATCTACAGCATACTTAACACACTTATGGAGTGATATAATAATTATCTGCAAATTATAAGAATAAGTATCCATTTATCTAAGCCAGTTAAGCGGTAGACTTATATTTACACTCACTATCAGTAAAATCTCCAGATTCATTCCACCTCAGGATGCAAGTCCACTGGCACCATACAGCTACATACTATTTCCAGTCCATAATAAAAATCCACACCTATCATTTACTCCTGCACCTCTCTCTTCTGGCCGGTGTTATTGAACGTGATTTTGTGGTGCTATAAATCATCATAAGTAATTTAATGTGTTAGTTTATCAGTGAGTGCACCAGGTCTTCCTATAGAGGTTTCACACACAAAAAATGTGGAAAAATCGAGCTCCTATAATTCACATTGGCAGGTTCTAAATGGTGGATTTGGAGAATACCAGGATATCCAACACCTGCTATAATTCACATTGGTAGGTTCTAAATTGTGGATTTGGAGAATACCAGGATATCCAACACCTGCCTTGAAAGGTAATAAACCAGCTGACCTAATAAATATGGGGGGGGGGGAAAGCATTGAAATTTATCTATCAATCCCTTCCTTTAAGATTTATCTTTAAATCAGCCTATAACTGCTATGTTGTTGATTTGTGGAGTTTTGCCGTGCAACTTTTACCAAGTCCAAGAAGGCTGACCTTATATTGGAATAGCAGCAAGATGTAGTGTGTGCTAATATGTGTAATTACAATAATATAGTCGAAATGGTTACAAAAAAAATACAACAAGTTATGCATGAGCTGGTATGCCTAGTGTAGAAAAAGTGTTTGGAAGGAAACACCAATGCAGGTGTCCCAACAGCTCTGTGTTGAACTTTGTAGAACTTGACTTAGATATTGATGCTTATCAATACAAACTACTTGCCATTGTAGAGTATAACAACTATCAACTTGTATTTGCTACTCTATATTTTGGCTACATGCTCTAGCCTACATCTGGAATAATGAGATGATATGGCATAAATTGATGCATGTGACAGGATGTAGAGGCAATGAAGTGGGTGGGAAAAAATAATAACAGAAAAATCTATTTCTCTGTGGCTACATATTTTTTCTTTTATTGTTTAATTTGTGATTATTTTTTACTTTATTTTCATTACAGATCAATCCAATATAATTATTACTATAAAAAATTAAAACAAGATCCCCTAACTAACAACAGAACATGTATGCATACAGTAGTTTAAAAAAAACAGGTCCATCCCTCCACGGCCTCCTACTGACCACAACATGGACACCATATTCTGCTTCTGAACAGCCACCGAGAGATGCTGTAGAATGTATGCATGGGCCTTCACCTCCCCTGTTCTTTGCTGTACTCTTTGCCAAACTCCTTCAGGAACACTTGAGATTTCATTCCTATTGTCCCAAAGTACCGATAGCAATTGGGAAGAAAGAATGAGTAAGCCCTTATGTGCAATTTGTTCTGCCAAAGTTATCACTGCTCCCGCAGTACTGGTGGCATGGCAACAGTATGGCAGAGTGAGAGAGTCAGGACAAGTTGCATCCCAGACAAAACTATTTTTCCACGGAATAATTGTTAGTTCCATGGGATAATTGTTATTTCAACGGGCTGTTTGCCATCTGATGATCCAGGCATGAAGGCTTCAGCCTAGAAAGGATATGTACCAATGCCAGAGCCCTGTATAAAATGTCATTGATGGATGCGCGATGATAGTAGCATCCACCACTCTATGCTTAGCTGAGCCTATATAGAGTGGAACCCAAGCGAAGGATTACAACCACCTTGATCATTTCATCATGCTTTTGCAATCCCATGGAGGAAATGTGGAGCAACACACCTAACTCCTTGGCTGAAACGGCTAAAATGATGAGCTTGGGTCGAGTCATCTAGAGCATTATCCATGGGAGAGGTCACAATAATGATTACTCTTGAGTCATCCCAGGCCTTCTGGGCACAGGCTGCAGTGCCAGAGGCTGGTAGTTTGTCATGGCCATGAGACCATATCAGGAGAGCACTAGTTGAGATATTGGTAGAGCCTGCAGGTGGGATGGAAGAATACGTTTGATGAGATTGGCTGAGGTAGTAACTAAAGGCAGAAATGCAGTAGGAGCAAGCTGCACAACACTCCAGATCCCAAGACAACCAGATCTAACAGGCAGAGTTGCTTAGACCGGGATGGATTGCTACTCGAGGTCAGTTTGAGCAAAACATAACAGATGGTAAAATGAGAAGAAAGGAAACAGAGGAGAGTCCTGAGGGTATAGAGGAGCTTTGGAATAGAAAAGGAATTTCGGAGAAAAACAAAGCTTTCTTTCAGCCTGCTATTCATCATCTCAAGGGAGCTGATCTTGACCATGAGAGCAGCAGGTATGCAACGTGTATTGCCTAAGGAGACCCCAGTAGACATGTGTCTGGTCAACAACCTAGCTCCAGGTATTCTTGTAATAATGCTCCCTATCTAAAAAGTGGACCATTGCAAATGATTTCATA
>JAQNBH010000014.1:12899918-12919918 GCA_028752905.1 Cladorhizidae sp. MBARI D1340-BT2 | reverse complement strand
GCAATAGAGCCAAAATTACACCCTTTATGATATCAAGGGCTCCAACACTCACTCACATAGTGAATATAAACACCATGTAACAGTGTATAGGAGCAGAATAAGGGCAACATAAGCAAGCGACAAAGTTCTGGGCATGGGCAGTTCTTTGTGTTGATGTACACCACATATCCTTATGCTTGGCATCCATGTTAAAATTTAATTGTGAACAACAGCCATCTTGGAATAGACATCTGTAGTGAAGAGTGAGAGGTAGTAACTCCACAAAGACATTGATGATGGTATCTTCTTGTGAATGTACAAAGTGGTGTTAATATTTTACTTCCAATAAATAAATTAGACAGATCTGTCTATCTCATGTTTGATGTGCTTTATTGGTTAAAGGAACATTGTCAACCAAAGGAAATACCACTTCATATTTCATGCTGGGGGCAATGAAATATACTGGTGTGCTGGAGTATATTATAGTTCTTACATCTTACAGGAGTATATTATAGTTCTTACAGGAGTATATTAATTTGCCTCCACAAAGTTAGCCATTACAATGCCCTTCTCAATAATTAACTTGAAACTTAATCTCTTGATGTTTCGAATGCTCTAGCCTTCATCAGGGATAATGAGATGAATAATTGTTAGGGTATGATCTGCACCTAACAGTCTAGCTAAGGACTTATGCTCTTAGCATTTTAGGCAACTAGTTATAACAACTTTATTCATTTAGACAAGACACAAACTCACGACCGAATAATCTATCCAGAGGGAGGCTGCCCTTAACTAGGCTGGCCTCCCCCCAGGGATGTGACCATATAAGGATAAGGTAAAATGCATGCATGTGGTTGATTAAGATGGAATACAAGTAGCAGTGCCAGGTCTGTGTGTGTTTTATGCGTGCGTCAAAGTGTGATCTACTTCAAGGTCAACAGTTTGTTCGTGAGCATTCTGCAGGTTAAGAACTGCAGGTTTCTCCTGTGTTGTTAGGGCTGTTAGGGAGGTCCCTAACAAGGTCCCTAAGCACTTCACCACCTTTCCAGAGGTTGGGCGTCATCATCTGTCCATGTCTGGCGAGATAGCCTATCAGCATTCGCATTTTGTGCACCAGGCTGATAGGTTACTGTGTAATTGAAGGGCTGCAAGGCTAGTGTGACTGCCAACCACATAAGTCGACCATTGGTGTTCCTCATCTTCTCTATGTATGCCAGAGCACAGTGTGTCAGGACCTGACAGAAGAGAAGGATAGAAGAGAGAAGACTCGCAGAAACTTGCATAAGTATCTAATTACAAACTATGACCTCTTGCATGCAATATAAATCATACTTTGTTATAACATATCTTATCCCGTTAACACTTTAGTCTGAGACACTGATTAATATTGTTAATACAGTTGCATGTGTATCATCCTGATTGGACAGAATCATACACACCTTGTAATTTCACCATATATGGTTGTATCCTGAACCGACGAGAAGTAACCTATAAAAGGGGAGCTTCTGAGTTGGTAAAGGAGACTTTTCCTTGATTGACAATTAAAATAGACTTAAAACTCTATCAGTCTTTACAGGGGACTTTCTCTGGTGGCAGCATATCAGAGGAGTACTGAGCTTAATCCCTCAACGCCTCACACAGTGGTCAGTCTGGACGTCGAATGTTCGTCCCAGCAGGTAGGCTAAAAAAATGCTGTAGTCCTGTCACAATTGCCAACATTCTTTCTCGATTGAGGAATAGTGGGTCTCTCTAGGTAAAGGTTTTCGGAAGAGGTATGTGACAGGCTTCTCCACATCACTTTCCATTCATTGACTCAACACAGTCCCTATTCCTCTGTCCAATGTGTCAGTTTGAAGTACAAATGTCCTGTCATGGTCTGGACTTGTGAGGACTGGCTAGCTAGACATGGCAACCTCGAGTTGTTTGAAGTCCCGGTAATACTCTGGGGTCCACTCGACAGTGGTTGGTGCTGCCACGTGGCAGCTGAGTTGAAATTTGGCAGAAATCGTTGATAATAGCCAGCAAGTCCAATAAAGGCTCGGATGTCCTTATTGGTGCGGGACTGTCGGAATTCCTGAAGAGCCTTGATTTTTTCTTGGTCAGTTTGCACACATTTGTGGCCCACAACATGTCCCAAAAACTGGACATAACTCCATCCCAATCTGGCACTTGCGTGCCTTCACTGTGCCTTACTGAGCCGATACAGTTCCCTGCTGAGGTGAGACAAATGGTCACTCCACTCTTCACTGAAGATGATGATGTAACCTGCCACAAATTGCTCCATACCATCCAGCTCCTGGTGGTTCATCAGTCGCTGGAATGTTCAAGCCGAATGGCATGGTCCTGAGACGGTATTTCCCATGAGGAGAGATGAATGCCATCTTGTCGCGATCAGCCTCTCACACTGGCACCTGATAATAACCCTTGGCCAAATCGAGGGTTAACAAGTACCGGGCATTTCCCAGTTTGTCAATTAGATCATCGACCCTGTAGGGGTCATTCTTAGTTACTGCATTTAGTCGGCGGTAGTCCACGCACATATGGAGTGACCCACCCTTCTTTCTGACTGTAAATATGGGTGATGACCACGGGCTTTTGCATGGCTCAATGATCCCTGTCTCTAGCAAAGTGCCGATTTCTTGCTTCACTTTCTCCTGCCATACCTTGGGGATTTGGTATGGAGGGATGCGAATTGGCTGGGTATCAGCCATGTCGATCCAATGTTTGTTTGGTGGTGACCTCCATTCTTCCAGGGTCGTTAGTGAAGAGTTCTGGAAGCCCAGCTATCAGTTCTAGCAGCTGGCGAGTTTGGGACGGGCCCAGCTGTGGGCCCAGCATTGGGCTCCCATTGCAGTCATCTCATATCATAATGATGCTGTTATTGCCATCCTCCTCCTGATCCAGGACCACGGCTACCGGGGAGTTCCTTTGTTTCAGCATATTGATACGAACATTTCTGGTCCTTTTCCATTTCTCTGGCATGTCCACTCGGTATGTCACTGGTCCTGATCTGTGACCACATATTGTCCGTGCCATTGGGTAGTTAGTTTCCCCGATCCGGCTGGCATCACTTGCTCTTCCACCTCCAATGTTCTGTGGCTTGTACTTCGGTCATACCTCTGACACATGTCATTCTGTTTGTTGGTTTGAGTTTTCCAAGCCAAGATTTGCATCTCATCCAGGTATTCGTGCATCTTTTTTACCCACTCTGCTGCTGTGGTGAGGTGCACTTGGTCCGTCGACCATGCTGCCTGAAGAATGTCCAATGTGCCTCGTACGTGGCACCCAACCAACAGGTCAAATGGGCAAAATACGGTGTTCTCACAAGGCACCACCAAGAATACAAAGAGCACATATGGCAACATGATGTCCAATCACGCTTGTCCTCCACTTCAGAAGCATCTGTTTTCAAGGTGTCATGGAACCTCTCCACCACCCTGTTAGTCTGTGGGTGGTAGGGCGAGCTCTTCAGGAGATATGTTCCTAGCATCTTGTACATTATCTTCATCAGATCAGAGAGGAAATTTGACTCCTGGTTGGTAAAGACCACTCCCAACTGAGTAAAAATGCCCATGAGGGCAGTGGTCACTGATGGAGCATCTGCCGAATGAAGCGACACTGCCTTGGGATAGCATATGCCGTAGAGGCCCCACGATGTATATGGCCACCCTTTCGAAGGACTCAGAAATCAGTGGCAAGGGATGTAAAATTTAACAGCGCTTTGGCTGATGGGTTCCTGGCTGCTTTCTGACAAATGAGATGACTCCTGCATGACTCTGCCATGGCCTTGTGGATCCCAACCATCGGAGTAGCCGGGCTGTTGTCTTTTTTCTCCCGAGATGTCCTGCCATCGGCATTGAGTGTGCCATGGCGATGGCTTTATTCCGCCTTGCCTGTGTCAACACCAGCTTTTAGAGCTCATTTCCCAACGGGTTGTAGCTCCTGTGGTAAAGCCACTTTCTTTGATAATGGATGCGGAGCCATCCAGTCCTGCCTTCTGGCGGGCTTTCTCCAATGACTTATCTCAAGCCTGTTGCTGAGACCCTGAAAATCTCAGTGTGGCATGTGTCATCATGTCCCACCATATAACTGTTTGCACAGAGTGGTACATGCTCTGGAATAAGGTCAGCTGCAGAGGCTGATAAGACCTTCTTGGGGCACATGGCTCCGATATGCCCCCACTTGTGGCAGTTGAAGCAAATCGGGCCCTTTTGGTCATCGAAGTATTTAGATAAATCTCGTTTACCTTCCTTTCTGAGGAGTCTAAATGGGCCCAGGGTGGACGCCATGGTGGTGGTCATCCATGTGGGAATTCTCCCACCGTGGGAGGGGTTCTCCCTGGTGTAAGTGGTCTTGTCCCAAACTCGTTTGTCTGGTTTTGCTAGTTGTGGTGTTACTAGTACCAAGTAGTCTAGGTTTCTGTCCCGCAAGTATTCGTCGCCTAAGGTACCTGCCTCCCTTGACATGATAGGCTTCTGCACCCGAATCCAACATGCTATGTGGTTGGGGAGGGCTCGAAAAAAAGTTTTCTTTGGCGAATGCGCCTAGTATATCCTTCATCTTGAAGGTGTAGTCGGCTACCGCTTTCTCTCTGAGATCTTATATTAAGTAGGCCAACTGAGTGAGGAACTCACCTGACTTCATCGTGGATTACCAGAATTTTTTCATGTGGGCAGACAGTGTGATACATCCTGTCCAGAATGGCTTTTTTTGCCTTCTCATTTATAGATGAGCTCCTCTGGGGGCAGCATCAGGAATGCTGTCAGGGCATCCTCCTTTAAGGAGAGACCTCAGGTGGAGCAGCCAGTCCCCGGCCCGGATGTCAAAGGTGGCTATGTGCTGCCACCATGTCTGTCAACTGTTGAAATTCTCTCAGTCACTGTTCGCATAAGTGTGATCTACTTCAAGGTCAACAGTTTGTTCGTGAGCATTCTGCAGGTTAACACCTGCAGGTTTCTCCTATGTTATTAGGCTAACAAGGTCCTTAACAATAATTACCGGGTATAAGTTGCGTAATTAAATAAAGCCCTGATCTATGCACATTTCAGAAGAAGGAGTGAGCCCTAATTCCAATTTGATGTCTTTTGGTAATGTTGTGAACTCAATCTCCACTTACTCTGTACTATCTTCCATTCCTAGAGTTCTTTGCAATTCAAAAACGTTGAGCTTAAAGGCTGCAGTACAGCTCATATGCTTAGTCCAAGTGAGGGAGAATACGATTGGAGATATGCAACCTACAGTATTGAACAAAAATATAGTTAAGTAACTTAAGCATAAAAAATTTAAATTAAATTAAATTTTAATTAATCTGCAGCATAGGTTGAAGAAAAAAGTATCCACTGTCAAATATAATTCTATACTACTGTAATTACACATCATTGCATAACTCAAGATATCAAAGCTTACGAAATGCAATTTGCTAGCCTTGGTGATTGCATTATTCAGTACAAGATCTCCAGCTGCTAAGTTAAGCCAAAATAGAGGAGCGTTCTGGCTAGGAAGTATTGCTAGCTACAGCCTTCACTCTGACTCTCGTTTAGGAAACATATTATCAATATATACATCAAGCTTTTAATATTGTATAGTCATAAACTTATGAAATGCTTTTAGCTAGCCATGAGGTAGCAAATCCAGCTCTTTTCTAGTCCAGATCTCCAAATGCTAAGGGTAGTCTAAAGTGCTCCATGTAGCTATGGCTAATGATTAGGCTCTCCCCATTTGGATTATGATGATACTTTAGAGATTCGAATATTCATATATTTTGAACTCTGATTATTGACATGAAAAACATGAAACATCAATGACTAATCAGCTGACTATTAGTTGTGTCGTCGCAGCCGCATAAGTTCTCATGCGTCCAGCATTGCCGGATCCAGCCGCCAAAGAACCTTCCCCCCCCCCCCCCCCCCCCCCACCCGTGAGAAAACCCACAATTGTTTGTAGGCATGCTGGTGTGTGGACTTGTCGACCTGCGAGCGAATAAGTCATGTGAGTAGGCAAGGTAGCCAGAGGTGCCCTTGTGGGTGACTGTACTACCGGACCTGGGCACCAGTTTTCCTGTGGGAGCCAGTGTTACAAGAGTAGTGTCAGGGATCAGGCCAAAGGATTCATCGATAAACACAGGCTTGAGTCGGTCGACTGAAACTGTGTCTGGTTTGCCTTTGATGTCCAGTGTGAAATACTTGTTGGGTACTCGATAAGGCCCAACATATGGGCACTGTAGAGGCGTGCAGTGGGCATCATGGAGAACAAAAATTAAGGGTGGTGTGTGAAGGATATCCGGCAGTTGTGACCTGCATTTCCCAAGACGTGCAATTGGCTATGCATGAGGCTGCTTCATAGTCATGTGGAGAAGGCCATGAATGAGATCCCGGATCATCTGCCCCAGGAGTGTGATAAGAGTCGACGTCGAAAAACTCGCCCGGCAGGTGTAGGGTAGTGCCATAGAAGACAAACTCAGCAGATTCAGCCAAAGTCATCCTTTGGTGTCGAACAGATGCCAAGGAGGACAATTGGAAGTTCATCCATCCAATGGTTGTGGTCAGGAGAGCCTTGAGAGAGGCCTTCAGCTGCCTGTGAAAGCACTCACCAAGTCCATTAGCCTGCAGATGGTAGGCCATGATACATTTTTGGTGAGTGCCCAGCAACCAGTTCAGTTTGGGCCAGAGATCAGAGATGAATTAGCAGCCGCAGTCGGAGGTGATCTCAGCCGGGACTCCTAAACATGCAACCCAGTGGGAGAAGCAGTAGAAGCTGTCGCATCTGGCATAGGAATTGCTTCAGGCCACCATGTAAAATGGTCGACGATTATGGACAAGCTGTTGGTGCCCTGGCACACTGAAAGTGGGCTGACAATTTCGACGTGGATGGCTTTGAACCAGCGGTCCGGAACCTCAAACTGCTGGACAGGGGCAGCCACATGGCAATGAATTTTGGCCCACTGGCACTCGAGGCAGGTGTGGGTCCAGGCTCCTACATCGCGGTTGAGGCTATGCCACATGAAGCTCCTCGCAATGAGTTTGCGTGAAGTGCAGATTCCAGTATGGGAGAAGCAGTGCTGTGCTTCGAAGACTCATAACCAAGACATCTACCAGGATGGTGCCTGGGTCATTTTGCAGTGGCCTGTCCTTGAACCGCAGGCCTGTGCAAGAAGTGTGAAAGGCCTGCATTTCTGGGTCTGTTGTTTGTGCTTGAGCCATCGTGACGAAATCAATGTCCTCTGTGGCATGTGCAGCAAACACAGAAGTGGGTGCAGCAAAACGTGTTGAAGAAGGCAGCAACAGCCGGCCTGTGCCAGTGCGATCTGCAACCGCATTGTCTTTGTCCTTGATGTGCCGCACATCTGTAATGTACTCAGTGACACAAACTGCAAGTGTCGTAGATTGCAGTCAGTCCAGCGGTCCGACGCACTCGCGAATACAAATATGAGGGGGTTATGGTCAGTGTAGATGTGGAAAGCATGGCCCTCGATGAAGTAGCAGAAGTGGTCGATGCCACGGACCATGGCCAGCAATTCACAGTTGGATGCACTGTAGCAGGACTCTGCCTATGAAAGTTTTTTAGAGAAAAAGGCTAGAGGCTTCCAGGAGCCATCCTGCCACTGTTTGAGGGCACCGCCGATAGCTTTGTCGGACATGTCGACAGTGATGCTGGTGGTCGCATTAGTGCTCAGTTGGACTAGCATGACAGCAGTGGCAAGCGCTTCTTTAGCCCGCCGGAAAGCATTGTCCATGGCTGACGACCATGTGAGCTACTTAACTTTCCAGGCAGTGGCCGTGTGAAGTGGCAGCAGTTGATCGGCTGCATCAGGGATGAACCGGTGATAGAAGTTCAGCATGTCCAGGAACTCCTGAAGGCCCTTGACATCTCCCGGTGGGTGAAAATGTGCGATGGCCTCAATGCGGCCAAGCGGTGGACAGACACCACCTGTGGTGACATGGTGTCCCAGAAATTCAATGGAGCTGACCCCAAGCACACACTTGCTGGAGTTGATGACCAAGCTGTAGGCCGTGATGCGCTTGAAGAGTAGTCGCAGGTGGCGCCGATGGTCGGCTGGTGATTTGCTTGCCATCAAGATGTTATCCAGGCACACAAAGACAAAGCCCAAACCCTGGCAGACCTGATCCATAAGGCGCTGGAACGACTGAGCAGTGTTCCTCAAATCGTAGAGGATGCGCTTGTACTCCTAAAGACCAAATGCCATGATAACGGCAATCTTAGGAATGTCAGTTTCGTGAACAGGGATCTGGTGGTAGGCCCGCACCAAGTCGATCTTAGAAAAGATTGTGCACCCATGCAATTGCAACGTGAAGTCCTGGATGTGTGGCACTGGGTAGCAGTCATTTTTGGTGGCCTCGTTGAGACGCCGGTAGTCACCGCAAGGTCGCCAGTCTCCCAATGGTTTAGGCACCATGTGAAGTGGCGATGCCTACAGGCTGGATAACTGCCGGATGATGCCCATCTTCTCCATTTTCTCGAACTCCTGTTTAGCTGCCTGCAATTTATCTGGTGGAAGGCGGCGGGGCCGAGCATGGACCGGTGGCCATCAATTGGGATGTAATGTTACCCCATGCATTGTCGCAGGTGAGATGAAGTTTGGCTCGGTGAGCATAGGATACTCAGTGAGGATCCGGGTGAACTTATTGTTGGTAGCGCCAGCATAGTGGAGTCCGAGTGAGGTTGAGGCTAACTGGTAGGCAGGAATGCTGCTGGCATACGTCTAACAGTTCGGCCTTACGGATCAATGAGCAACCCTTTCAGAAAAAAGAAATCAGCCCCGAGAATGGGCTGAGACACATTGGCGAGCACAAGAATCCAGGTACCAACTTTTGGAATCCAAGGTTCAGCGGAATGGTGCAAGTAACGTAAGTCTGAATGGTGATGCCATTGGCAGCCAACAGAGGGTCCATCTTTGGCCCCAGATGGTCCCAGGCTGGTGCAGGGAAAACGCTGATCTCAGCCCCTGAGTCAACAAGGAAATGGTGTCAGCACTGCAGTCCCACACATAGAGAAGGCGGCTCTTTTCATTCGACCAGCATTATAGGCCACTACTATGGGCTGGTCTGCTCGATTCCTGAAAACGAGCCGGACTTCCTGCAGTTGCGGGCCTTGGTTCCAAATTTCTTATGGTAGAAGCAGTAGCTGGTTGGTATGCACTGGCCAGCTAGTGAGAACTTGCCCACTGATGTTCCAATCTCCTCGTGCCTCCAACAGCGCTGCGACTAAGCAAGTCATGCTTCTGAACCATGACCGCGTCTTCCATAGCTGCCATCTGCTCGACCGTGTCGAATTTCTGCGTGGCATCAATCTCAGCTCGGACACCCTTGGGCAGTTGATGCACGAAGAGGTGCCGGTAGAGCTGTTTAGTGTTGAAGGTCTTCATGTGGGCCAACAGTTCCACTGGCTTCCGGTCACCCAGTCCATTCAGTTCTCGTAGCTACGCGGTCTTGACATCCTATGTGAGAGCATAGGCTTCAAGCAGGGCCTCTTTGAGGCCGGCATACTTGTAGTCGGCTGGCAGGTTCTCGATGCCGGAGCTGATCCTGTGGGAGGTCGTCTGGTCCAGGGCAGCGATGACGTGGTAGTATTTTGTCTCGTCGGCCATGATGTTCGGAACATGAAACTGGGCCTCAGCAGAAGATAACAATAGTGCACTGGCGCATGCGTAAGCCCTTGACACATGTTCATTAGTAACACTTTACCATTTCCTCCTGTACTTAAAAGCACCTGTTTACAGAATGTCAAGATATTGCAGTATTTCCCAATGTTGTTCTGATTTGTGGAATGGAGAGGCAGACAATAATTCCAAGCACATATTTCAGCACTGCTCTAAAGTAGCTGAAGAGTCAAGCATAGTTATTTCAATGGCACATATGCCAACATCAGCAACACCATTCCAACCCACAAGCTAGTTTAGTGGAGGATTACTTCAAACGAGCAATTGCCATCCCTTTCTTGATCAAAGCATTAATGACATCTCACTGAGATTTACTGATCATGCTAAGCAAGCAGCTACACTTGCTTGCCAAGAACACTTCCTCAGTAAATTAAATCATCCCTAGTATTCTATGCTGAAGACCTTCCCAATATTGTAGATGAAAGTTCCCTGGAAGTTGAGGTGGTTATCCATTCCTGAAGAGGACCTTCTGCAAGCATTGAGCAAGTCATTGAAGTTGTACTCTTAAGAGAGCCTTCCAAACATTTTCACCTTAATGAAGCTCTTTGCTACGATCACTCTTGTTCTCTTGTTCCTTGTGAAGGTCAGCTTCCACACTTATCTAAGATGTACCCAAACTGATCGATTGACTTCACTAGCTCTAATTAATTCCCATTATGAAACTGGAATTAAAGTACTTGTGAATTGTACTTTGAAGAAGAAAAAACACACCCCAAAAAATTGAATTTTCCAGCATAAATTTTAGAATCTTTTCACTTTATAGCTCATTTGGGGGTATTGTAAAGGGAGGGGGCATGTCTGCAATTGAGAAACATACCTTAAATTGCACCAAATTGCTACTAAAATCTCAAAATATTTTGGGGAAGCATGCCCCCAGAACCCCATAGATGACAGACTATGTGTGATTATGGTCACAAATTGCCTCACTAATAACCTTCCCCTTTGAAACTTCTGCCTACACCCCTATTGCCATGGGAGAAATAAATAATTTATCATGCATCACCCTGATGAAAGCCACTGTAAGGATCTAAAGGAATGGTCTGTTGTTGATTACTGAAGAAGATGTGTGGCTGTCAGCTCCTTAAGGAGAGGTATGGCTGTTATACTCAATCTTAAAATATTTAGTATTTTGGCGGCTGGACATGGCAATGCTGGATGCGTGAGAACTTACATGGCTGTGACATCACAACTAATAGTCAGGATGAGTGACTGATGTTCATGTCAATAATAAGAGTCGAATATTTGAATCTCTAAAGTGGTGTCACCTTGGAAGAACATCATCAGGGTGCCATCTGACATCGTCACTGACACGTCTGGCACCCACTGACAAACAAGATCCAATGACAGACAGCCCCTGAAAATGGCTGGTGATGCCGTTGTAATCAAGCTCCCTAGTTTTTGGGCGGCCAACCTCCGCATCTTGTTTACCCAGGCTGAGACCCAGTTTCATATTCGGAGTGGCCGACGAGACAAAATACTACCACGTCATCGCTGCCCTGGACCAGACGACCTCCCACAGGATCAGCTCCGGCATCGAGAACCTGCCAGCCAACTACAAGTATGCCGGCTTCAAAGAGGCCCTGCTTGAAGCCTATGCTCTCACATAGGATGTCAAGACTGCGTAGCTACTAGAACTGAATGGCCTGGGTGACTGGAAGCCAATGGAACTGTTGGCCCACATGAAGACCTTCAACACTAAACAGCTCTACCGGCACCTCTTCGTCCATCAACTGCCCGAGAGTGTCCGAGCTGAGATTGATGCCATGCAGAAATTCGACACGGTCGAGCAGATGGCAGCTGTGGAAGATGCGGTCATGGTTCAGAAGCATGACTTGCTTAGTCTCAGCGCCGTTGGAGGCACGAGGAGATTGGAACATCAGTGGGCAAGTTCTCACTAGCTGGCCAGTGCATACCAACCAGCTACTGCTTCTACCATAAGAAATTTGGAACCAAGGCCCGCAACTGCAGGAAGTCCGGCTCATTTTCAGGAATCGAGCAGACCAGCCCATAGTAGTGGCCTATAATGCTGGTCGAATGAAAAGAGCCGCCTTCTCTATGTGTGGGACTGCAGTGCTGGACACCATTTCCTTGTTGACTCAGGGGCTGAGATCAGCGTTTTCCCTGCACCAGCCTTGGACCATCTGGGGCCAAAGATGGACCCTCTGTTGGCTGCCAATGGCACCACCATTCAGACGTACGTTACTTGCACCATTCCGCTGAACCTTGGATTCCAAAAGTTGGTACCTGGATTCTTGTGCTCGCCAATGTGTCTCAGCCCATTCTCGGGGCTGATTTCTTTTTTCTGAAAGGGTTGCTCATTGATCCGTAAGGCCGAACTGTTAGACGTATGCCAGCAGCATTCCTGCCTACCAGTTAGCCTCAACCTCACTCGGACTCCACTATGCTGGCACTACCAACAATAAGTTCACCCGGATCCTCACTGAGTTTCCTATGCTCACTGAGCCAAACTTCATCTCACCTGAGACAATGCATGGGGTAACATTACATCCCAATTGATGGCCACCGGTCCATACTCGGCCCCGCCGCCTTCCACCGGATAAATTGCAGGCAGCTAAACAGGAGTTCGAGAAAATGGAGAAGATGGGCATCATCCAGCAGTTATCCAGCCTGTAGGCATCGCCACTTCACATGGTGCCTAAACCATTGGGAGACTGGCGACCTTGCGGTGACTACCGGCATCTCAACGAGGCCACCAAAAATGACTGCTACCCAGTGCCACACATCCAGGACTTCACGTTGCAATTGCATGGGTGCACAATCTTTTCTAAGATCGACTTGGTGCGGGCCTACCACCAGATCCCTGTTCACGAAACTGACATTCCTAAGATTGCCGTTATCATGGCATTTGGTCTTTAGGAGTACAAGCGCATCCTCTACGATTTGAGGAACACTGCTCAGTCGTTCCAGCGCCTTATGGATCAGGTCTGCCAGGGTTTGGGCTTTGTCTTTGTGTGCCTGGATGACATCTTGATGGCAAGCAAATCACCAGCCGACCATCGGCGCCACCTGCGACTACTCTTCAAGCGCATCACAGCCAACAGCTTGGTCATCAACTCCAGCAAGTGTGTGCTTGGGGTCAGCTCCATTGATTTTCTGGGACATCATGTCACCACAGGTGGTGTCTGTCCACCGCTTGGCCGCATTGAGGCCATCGCACATTTTCACCCGCCGGGAGATGTCAAGGGCCTTCAGAAGTTCCTGGACATGCTGAACTTCTATCACCAGTTCATCCCTGATGCAGCCGATCAACTGCTGCCACTTCACACGGCCACTGCCTGGAAAGTTAAGTAGCTCACGTGGTCGTCAGCCATGGACAAAGCTTTCTGGCGGGCTAAAGAAGCGCTCGCCACTGCTGTCATGCTAGTCCACCTGAGCACTACTGCGACCACCATCATCACTGTCGACATGTCCGACAAAGCTATCGGCGGTGCCCTCAAACAGTGGCAGAATGGCTCCTGGAAGCCTCTAGCCTTTTTCTCTAAAAAACTTTCATAGGCAGAGTCCTGCTACAGTGCGTCCAACTGTGAATTGCTGGCCATGGTCCGAGGCATCGACCACTTCTGCTACTTCATCGAGGGCCATGCTTTCCACATCTACACTGACCAGTAACCCCTCATATTTGTATTCGCGAGTGCCTCGGACTGCTGGACTGACTGCAATCTACGACACTTGCAGTTTGTGTCACTGAGTACATTACAGATGTGCGGCACATCAAGGACAAAGACAATGCGGTTGCAGATCGCACTGGCACAGGCCAGCTGTTGCTGCCTTCTTCAACAAGTTTTGCTGCACCCACTTCTGTGTTTGCTGCACATGCCACAGAGGACATTGATTTCGTCACGATGGCTCAAGCACAAACAACAGACCCGGAAATGCAGGCCTTTCACACTTCTTGCACAGGCCTGCGGTTCAAGGACAGGCCACTGCAAAATGACCCAGGCACCATCCTGGTAGATGTCTTGGTGATGAGTCTTCGAAGCACAGCACTGCTTCTCCCATCCTGGAATCTGCACTTCACGCAAACTCATTGCAAGGAGCTTCATGTGGCATAGCCTCAACCGCGATGTAGGAGCCTGGACCTACACCTGCCTCGAGTGCCAGTGGGCCAAAATTCATTGCCATGTGGCTGCCTCTGTCCAGCAGTTTGAGGTTCCGGACCGCTGGTTCACAGCCATCCAGGTCGAAATTGTCAGCCCACTTTCAGTGTGCCAGGGCACCAACAGCTTGTCCATAATCGTCGACCATTTTACATGGTGGCCTGAAGCAATTCCTATGCCAGATGCGACAGCTTCTACTGCTTCTCCCACTGGGTTGCATGTTTAGGAGTCCCGGCTGAGATCACCTCCGACTGCGGCTGCTAATTCATCTCTGATCTCTGGCCCAAACTGAACTGGTTGCTGGGCACTCACCAAAAATGTATCATGGCCTATATACCATCTGCAGGCTAATGGACTTGGTGAGTGCTTTCACAGGCAGCTGAAGGCCTCTCTCAAGGCTCTCCTGACCACAACCATTGGATGGATGAACTTCCAATTGTCCTCCTTGGCATCTGTTCGACACCAAAGGATGACTTTGGCTGAATCTGCTGAGTTTGTCCATGGCACTACCCTACACCTGCCGGGCGAGTTTTTCGACGTCGACTCTTATCACACTCCTGGGGCAGATGATCCGGGATCTCATTCATGGCCTTCTCCACATGACTATGAAGCAGCCTCATGCATAGCCAATTGCACGTCTTGGGAAATGCAGGTCACAACTGCCGGATATCCTTCACACACCACCCTTCATTTTTGTTCTCCATGATGCCCACTGCACGCTACCCAACCGTAATGACAAGTATTTCACACTGGACATCAAAGGCAAACCAGACACAGTTTCAGTCGACCGACTCAAGCCTGTGTTTATCGATGAATCCTTTGGCCTGATCCCTGACACTACTCTTGTAACACTGGCTACCACAGGAAAACCGGTTCCCAGGTCCGGTAGTACAGTCACCCACAAGGGCACCTCTGGCTACCTTGCCTACTCACACAACTTATTTGCTCATTCAGGTCGACAAGTCCACACACCAGCATGCCTACAAACAATTGTGGGTTTTCTCACGGGTGGGGGGGGGGGGGGGGGGGGGGGGGGGAAAGGTTCTTTGGCGGCTGGATCCGGCAATGCTGGACACGTGAGAACTTATGCGGCTGCGACGACACAACTAATAGTCAGCTGATTAGTCATTGATGTTTCATGTTTTTCATGTCAATAATCAGAGTTCAAAATATATGAATATTCGAATCTCTAAAGTATCATCATAATCCAAATGGAGAGAGCCTAATCATTAGCCATAGCTACATGGAGCACTTTAGACTACCCTTAGCATTTGGAGATCTGGACTAGAAAAGAGCTGGATTTGCTACCTCCTGGCTAGCTAAAAGCATTTCATAAGTTTATGACTATACAATAATTATTAAAAGCTTGATGTATATATTGATAATATGTTTCCTAAACGAGAGTCAGAGTGAAGGCTGTAGCTAGCAATACTTAGAACGCTCCTCTATTTTGGCTTAACTTAGCAGCTGGAGATCTTGTACTGAATAATGCAATCACCAAGGCTAGCAAATTGCATTTCGTAAGCTTTGATATCTTGAGTTATGCAATGATGTGTAATTACAGTAGTATAGAATTATATTTGACAGTGGATACTTTTTTCTTCAACCTATGCTGCAGATTAATTAAAATTTAATTTAATTTAAATTTTTTATACTTCTTATGCTTAAGTTACTTAACTATATTTTTGTTCAATACTGTAGGTTGCATAGCTCCAATCGTATTCTCCCTCACTTGGACTAAGCATATGAGCTGTACTGCAGCCTTTAAGCTCAACGTTTTTGAATTGCAAAGAACTCTAGGAATGGAAGATGGTACAGAGTAAGTGGAGATTGAGTTCACAACATTACCAAAAGACATCAAATTGGAATTAGGGCTCACTCCTTCTTCTGAAATGTGCATAGATCAGGGCTTTATTTAATTACGCAACTTATACCCGGTAATTATTGTTAAGGACCTTGTTAGCCTAATAACATAGGAGAAACCTGCAGGTATTAACCTGCAGAATGCTCACGAACAAACTGTTGACCTTGAAGTAGATCACACTTATGCGAACAGTGACTGAGAGAATTTCAACAGTTGACAGACATGGTGGCAGCACATAGCCACCTTTGACATCCGGGCCGGGGACTGGCTGCTCCACCTGAGATCTCTCCTTAAAGGAGGATGCCCTGACAGCATTCCTGATGCTGCCCCCAGAGGAGCTCATCTATATATGAGAAGGCAAAAAAAGCCATTCTGGACAGGATGTATCACACTGTCTGCCCACATGAAAAAATTCTGGTAATCCACGATGAAGTCAGGTGAGTCCCTCACTCAGTTGGCCTACTTAATATAAGATCTCAGAGAGAAAGCGGTAGCCGACTACACCTTCAAGATGAAGGATATACTAGGCGCATTCGCCAAAGAAAACTTTTTTTCGAGCCCTCCCCAACCGCATAGCATGTTGGATTCGGGTGCAGAAGCCTATCATGTCAAGGGAGGCAGGTACCTTAGGCGACGAATACTTGCGGGACAGAAACCTAGACTACTTGGTACTAGTAACACCACAACTAGCAAAACCAGACAAACGAGTTTGGGACAAGACCACTTACACCAGGGAGAACCCCTCCCACGGTGGGAGAATTCCCACATGGATGACCACCACCATGGCGTCCACCCTGGGCCCATTTAGACTCCTCAGAAAGGAAGGTAAACGAGATTTATCTAAATACTTCGATGACCAAAAGGGCCCGATTTGCTTCAACTGCCACAAGTGGGGGCATATCGGAGCCATGTGCCCCAAGAAGGTCTTATCAGCCTCTGCAGCTGACCTTATTCCAGAGCATGTACCACTCTGTGCAAACAGTTATATGGTGGGACATGATGACACATGCCACACTGAGATTTTCAGGGTCTCAGCAACAGGCTTGAGATAAGTCATTGGAGAAAGCCCGCCAGAAGGCAGGACTGGATGGCTCCGCATCCATTATCAAAGAAAGTGGCTTTACCACAGGAGCTACAACCCGTTGGGAAATGAGCTCTAAAAGCTGGTGTTGACACAGGCAAGGCGGAATAAAGCCATCGCCATGGCACACTCAATGCCGATGGCAGGACATCTCGGGAGAAAAAAGACAACAGCCCGGCTACTCCGATGGTTGGGATCCACAAGGCCATGGCAGAGTCATGCAGGAGTCATCTCATTTGTCAGAAAGCAGCCAGGAACCCATCAGCCAAAGCGCTGTTAAATTTTACATCCCTTGCCACTGATTTCTGAGTCCTTCGAAAGGGTGGCCATATACATCGTGGGGCCTCTACGGCATATGCTATCCCAAGGCAGTGTCGCTTCATTCGGCAGATGCTCCATCAGTGACCACTGCCCTCATGGGCATTTTTACTCAGTTGGGAGTGGTCTTTACCAACCAGGAGTCAAATTTCCTCTCTGATCTGATGAAGATAATGTACAAGATGCTAGGAACATATCTCCTGAAGAGCTCGCCCTACCACCCACAGACTAACAGGGTGGTGGAGAGGTTCCATGACACCTTGAAAACAGATGCTTCTGAAGTGGAGGACAAGAGTGATTGGACATCATGTTGCCATATGTGCTCTTTGTATTCTGGGTGGTGCCTTGTGAGAACACCTTATTTTGCCCATTTGACCTGATGGTTGGGTGCCACGTACGAGGCACATTGGACATTCTTCAGGCAGCATGGTCGATGGACCAAGTGCACCTCACCACAGCAGCAGAGTGGGTACAAAAGATGCACGAATACCTGGATGAGATGCAAATCTTGGCTTGGAAAACTCAAACCAACAAACAGAATGACATGTGTCAGAGGTATGACCGAAGTACAAGCCACAGAACATTGGAGGTGGAAGAGCAAGTGATGCCAGCCGGATCGGGGAAACTAACTACCCAATGGCACGGACAATATGTGGTCACAGATCAGGACCAGTGACATACCGAGTGGACATGCCAGAGAAACTGAAAAGGACCAGAAATGTTCGTATCAATATGCTGAAACAAAGGAACTCCCCGGTAGCCGTGGTCCTGGATCAGGAGGAGGATGGCAATAACAGCATCATTATGACATGAATGACTGCGACGGGAGTCCAATGCTGGGCCCACAGCTGGGCCCTTCCCAAATTCGCCAGCTGCTATAGCTGATAGCTGGGCTTCCAGAACTCTTCACTAATGACCCTGGAAGAATGGAGGCCGCCAAACAAACATTGGATCGACGTGGCTGATACCCAGCCAATTCGCATCCCTCCATACCAAATTCCCAAGGCATGGCAGGAGCAAGTGAAGCAAGAAATCGGCACTTTGCTAGAGACAGGGATCATCGAGCAATGCAAAAGCCCGTGGGCATCACCCATATTGACAGTCAGGAAGAAGGATGGCTCACTCCGTATGTGCGTGGATACCTCCAACTAAATGCAGTAACTAAGAATGACCCCTACCCAATGACCAGAGTTGATGATCTAATTGACAAACTGGGAAATGCCCGGTACTTGTTAACCCTCGATTTGGCCAAGGGCTATTATCAGGTACCAGTGTGAAAGGCTGATTGTGACAAGATGGCATTCATCTCTCCTCATGGGAAGTACCATCTCAGGACCAAGCCATTCGGCTTGAACATTTCCAGCGACTTATTAATCAGGTGCTGGTTGGTATGGAGCAGTTTGTGGCAGGTTAACATCATCATCTTCAGTGTAGAGTGGAGTGTCTCACCTCAGCAGGAAACTGTCTCTGCTCAGTAAGGCACAGTAAAGGCATGCAAGTGCCAGATTGGGATGGAGTCATGTCAGTTTTTGGGACATTTTGTGGTCCACAGATGTGTGCAACCTGACCAAGCAAAAATCAAGGCTGTTCAGGAATTCCGACAGTCCCGCACCAATAAGGACATCCGAGCCTTTCTTGGACTTGCTGGCTATTATCAACGATTTCTGCCAAATTTCAACTCAGCTGCCACATGTCTGTCCAACCTGACCAGGTTGGCAGCACCAACCACTGTCAAGTTGTTTCCAGAGTATGACCGGGCCTTCAAACAACTCGAGGCTGCCCTATCTAGCCAGCCAGTCCTCACAAGTCCAGACTATGACAAGACATTTGTACTTTACTGACACATTGGACAGAGGAATAAGGACTGTGTTGAGTCAATGAATGGAAAGTGATGTGGAGAAGCCTGTCACATACTGTTCCAAAAACCTTTACCTAGAGAGACCCACTATTCCTCAATCGAGAAATAATGTTGGCGATTGTGACAGGACTACAGCATTTTTTAGCCTACCTGCTGGGATGAACATTCGACATCTAGACTGACCACTGTGCTCTGGCATATATAGAGAAGATGAGGAACACCAATGGTCGACTTATGTGGTGGGCACTAGCCTTGCGGCCCTTCAATTACATAGTAACTTATCGGCCTGGTGCACAAAATGCCAATGCTGATAGGCTATCTCCCAAGCATGGACAGATGATGACGTCTGACCTCCAGAAAGGTGGTGAAGTGCTAGGGACCTTGTTAGGGACCTCCCTAACAGCCCTAACAACACAGGAGAAACCTGCAGTTCTTAACCTGCAGAATGCTCACGAACAAACTGTTGACCTTGAAGTAGATCACACTTGGACGCACGCATAAAACACACACAGACCTGGCACTGCTACTTGTATTCCATCTTAATCAACCACATGCATGCATTTTACCTTATGGTCACATCCCTGGGGGGAGGCCAGCCTAGTTAAGGGCAGCCTCCACTCTGGACAGATTATTTGGTCGTGAGTTTGTGTCTTGTCTAAGTGAATAAAGTTGTTATAACTAGTTGCCTAAAACACTAAGAGCATAAGTCCTTAGCTAGACTGTTAGGCGCAGTGGCTGTGCATACCCTAACAATTATTCATCTCATTATCCCCGATGAAGGCTAGAGCATTCGAAACATCGAGAGATTAATTTTCAAGTTAATTATTGTTGTAATTAGTGATGATGGCTAACTTTGTGGAGGCAAATTAATATACTCCTGTAAGTACTATATACTCCAGAACACCAGTATATTTCATTGCCCCCAGCATGAAACATGAAGTGGTATTTCCTTTAAAGCACATCAAACATGAGATAGACAGACCTGTCTGATTTATTTATTGGAAGTAAAATATTATCACCACTTTGTAAGAGAAGATACTATCATCAATGTCCTGGTGGAGTTACTACCTCTCACTCTTCACTATAGATGTCTATTCCAAGATGGG